>OW028578.1:9622697-10055197 GCA_932294295.1 Alitta virens | reverse complement strand
AGTCTTAATAATAACAAATCAATTGTGACCTGTAGTGTGTATTTACATTTGGTTGGCATCTTCTGTTTCTGCGAAACAGATGTAAAAAAAAAACGGCTAAATTGAGATCACTGTTAATCTTATCTTATCTGATCTTGTCTTGTCTTGTCTGCTGTATGAGTGCAAGCAATTGCCTCTGGTATTATTGTCTCTATCCATCACGGTAATAACAATTATGCATGGCATGGCAGAATAACAATTTTTATATTCACCAAAAGACAAAAAATACAAGTGCAAAATATTAAACAACTCTAAAAGCACGCTCAGTTCAATATTTTGCACTTGTGTACTTCCGGTCACCAGTTTCCGCGCCCTAGGTGTCGCCCTAACCTTGTCACATGACCCTGTCACATGACCTACCCTTAAGCGCAGGGCCTTTGACACCAACACGTTCTTCATTATAGGAAGACACCCAAGTACTGTATTAGTGTACTGAAAACTTCAGCTGAGGCGGTTGAGGTCATCACATTGAAGTGATGAGAGGCTTCTCAAGGGCTGATCATGGCATGGGGTTGGAGGGGGGTAAAGATGAGTCATTGTCAGCAGCAGCAACCGATTTAGAAAGATGAGCAGGGTGAGGTGGAGGTGGAGATGGAGGTGACAAAGGATTAGCAGAGGGGGGGGCGGAGGAGGAAGAGGAGGAGGAGGAGGAGAATAGATAAACTGCCGCATCGGAGGAGGTAAAGGGAGTGGAGTAAGAGAGAAATAAGGACGAGGAGAGGCCAGGAAGAGTATGAGAGGAAGATGATTAAAACTGGAGTAGGAGGAGGAGGATGAGGAAGAGTAGGAGGAGGATGAGGAGGAGGAGGAGGAGTAGGAAGAGAGGAGAATGAGTAGGAGGAGAGGAGAAGGAGTAGGAGGAGAGGAGGAGGAGGAGGAAGAGGAGGAGGAGGAGTAGGAGGAGGAGTAGGAAGAGAGGAGAATGAGTAAGATGAGAGGAAGAGTAGGAGGAGAGGAGGAGTAGGAGGAGAGGAGGAGGAGGAGGAGGATGAGGAAGAGTAGGAGGAGGAGGAGGATGAGTAGGAAGAGAGGAGAATGAGTAGGAGGAGAGGAGAAGGAGTAGGAGGAGAGGAGGAGGAGGAGGAAGAGGAGGAGGAGGAGGAAGAGGATGAGGAAGAGTAGGAGGAGGATGAGGAGGAGGAGGAGGAGGAGGAGTAGGAAGAGAGGAGAATGAGTAGGAGGAGAGGAGGAGTAGGAGGAGAGGAGGAGGAGGAGGAGGAGGAGGAGGAGGAGGAGGAGGAGGAGGAGGAGGAGGAAGAGTAGGAGGAGGATGAGGAGGAGGAGGAGGAGGAGTAGGAAGAGAGGAGAATGAGTAGGAGGAGAGGAGGAGTAGGAGGAGAGGAGGAGGAGGATGAGGAGGAGGAGGAGGAGTAGGAAGAGAGGAGAATGAGTAGGAGGAGAGGAGAAGGAGTAGGAGGAGAGGAGGAGGAGGAGGAGGAGGAGGAGGAGGAGGAGGAGGAGGAGGAGGAGGAGGAAAAAGGAACGGAAAAGGCACAACATTAGACTCCTGTATGAATAAGTGATGACTGAATTAATTCAGGTATGAATATCTGCCTCTGGTGCTTTTCATGAGCACTTGCAACAGTAACAACACCATGTCTTGGATATAAGAATACACATGATACTGCACTAGTGTAACATCTGTCTGGTACAGTAACTGTCATGCTGCCCGTTTGTCAGTCAGCCTAGGCTGTCCGGTTGTCTGTCAGTCGTGATATCTTTCACACCGTAGCACTGTCAGTCAACCGAACTTTCAGGTGCAGACGTCAGCCAATGTCAGCCAATCCCGACCGTCGAACTGTCATCCCGTCTGTCGCTACCGCAGGATTTGCACCTATCAGCAGGATTTGCAGCGTCTGTCAGTCTGTCCCGCTCTCCACCAACACCCCTTTAAATGCCAAGGATGCAGCCAATTACTTCACCTGATTCATCTAGGTGCTTTCTGCCGACGGCTGTGGGTTGAATGCCAAGGATTCTGCTACTTAAGAATGATGTAATTGATGAGGTGTGCCTATATATTGTATTCACTTATCCTATGGCTGGGATGGTTTATTCTGGAGAACAAGAAGTGATATAGATATGCTATAATTTGTATTATGTTGTTATCTATATATGAATCATGATTTCATCCCATGCACTGCATGTGAAATATATATATATTTATTTCATACACTGCATTCAGGTATAGACACATATTACAAATTACTCAGATAAATTCAAATAGAGAAAATATAAAAAGTGGCATTTATCAAGTGGTGACAAATCTAATGGATTGTAAATCAAAATGTCTCTCACAGCCTGAACTGTGCACTGTTCTTCAAGTGGTAAATAATAGGATTTTAATAATAGGATTATCTGTTATCACGCATACATTTTAGGCTATCGAGGTTGTATTTCCAAAAGCAGAACTATTTTATTTGTGGAAAAGTAGAACAGTTGTATTTAAAAGCTAACCAGCCAGTCACCCAGCTAGCCAGCTAGCTAGACAGTCAGTATATGTCTGTGTCTATGTATATGTCTGCGTTTACGTCTGCTTATATGACAGCTGCTAGACCCAGACATAGATATATCTAATGCTTATTTGTGCCTTTAATGCAACATTAAATAACATTTTACTTATATATTTTATGTCGCTCGTAAATACCTCCATTCCTGTATTAGAAACCACTATCCGTCACTTCTCTCACTATTTTCGTTTCCGATAAATTTCCTTTAACTTAGGGAGGGTGGGGGCCTAGCTCAGAGGTAGCGCTCTGGGCTTCCAACCGATGGGTCCCGGCTTCGATTCCCAGTCGGGTCTAAGTTGGATGGCTGTTTCATCCTTCATCTCATTGCCATGGTCTCTGCCTGTCCTACATGGCCAAATGTGCCAAGTGCGTTTTCCATGAGAAGGATAAACGCATGGAAAACGCATGGTTTTTAGCTAAATAATGAGGCAAAAACCATGCATTTTCCATGCATATATGAGGCAAAAACCATGCATGGAAAATGCGTGTGGCACAATTGGCCATGTAATAGCCCACTAGGTGCAGAAGTACAGGACATAAAGCCCTAATCACACACACACACTCCTTTAACTTAGCCTAACTAGTCTCTTCACAGTTAACAACCGTAAAACTATTTTCACAAAAACTACCGTAAGAATTTTAATTTTCAGTTACAGCTTTCTGACCAAAGTATACACCTTTCTGACTCTTGCATATACCTCATAGATCAATATCTTTCACCTCTTAGAAGTTGAGACAAGCACTTCAGGAATCTTAGATCAGCCCCCTTTTTGCAGTGAGGCTTTACCTGTGAGAATTTCGACCCCGGGTCAAAACGTCTAAATAACTCGGTGAGGGGGCGAATTTGCTATTGGCCCATTTGACTGATGTCTTCCTGTTCCATACTAAAGAAAGCTGCCTAACTGCCCCGCAGGTCAATGTAGCCAACACACGTTCTCCAAGTGTTGCTTTACAGCATAGGATGGTCATATCGTCCGTGATGTTTATTACCAAATCGTCCAATGGAAAAAACGGCTATCTTCGCCCCAAGAATATGGACGTTTTGTTACTGCATCTTAGGTATGCAACGAAGAAGCTGTAACTAGAGTGAGTCACGATCAGGAAATTTTGTAAATAAAACCTTATATAACCAGATATAATGCGAATTTTACATTAAAAAATAAGTCAGGATAACAATGTTTGTCTAGCTTGTCACTCACAGACTCTACTTGTACCACAAGAAACCACTGGGACCAATTACCTGAAGCTACATATAAAAGTAGAATTCAGTGGTCCCACATCAAACATTATGTTAATGGCTTCTTAATCATAAGTATAGATGTATGTTGCGATCTAAAAATACCATGTAATTAAATTAAAGATTTTTGGTGTATTAATCATTTTTTAGTCCAGTGAAAATCCTGCAGGCAAAGAAGTTGGTAAAATGCCTAATTTTTTTAGACTTTGAACTGGTCCAAGAAACTACTTTTATAGACATTTTGACTAGTCCCAGAGCAACTGACTTGTTGGTCTACTGTAGACAAGTGCAACATGCTTGAGCAATATAAATTGAAAAGACAAATATAGGTGCAGCTGTAGAATGAAATCCATTAATGCAAATAAAATCTCTCGTGTTGAAACAAATTCAATATACGTCTGGCATTTCCTAGGTGTCAGGGTCACAAATCACAATTTTCTGTGGCATATCAATGTAGTTTTTCCATATTTTGTTGTCGAGCATCTGGGACTATGAGATAGCTGTGTAGCGGGGTAGGAATTGAACAGCGTGTGAAATGTAATCATGGTCAATAGATCACTTTTGGTTCAATTTCTTCATGGATATTGGATAGGATAAAGTGCTTAACTTAAGTTATTTCGTAAATATGGGATTTTAAAGTGTGTGTGTAAAGCATGCGTGTCCTTAACGAAGTGTGTACATTTAAAGACCACCTCATTATTAAGACCACCCCCACATTGAAAGCATTATATTTCACCTCACTATTAAAACCACCAACTCGCCATTAAGGCCGGTAAGGTTTGAGCAAGGGTGGTTCACTGTGCCCACATGCTTTTGCAGTATGATATAACCACTGTAGGACCTGAAAGTTTCAATGCACATTTGCGTATACATTTGCACCAAGAAGCATCCACGGTTCATATGTGTAACATGGTGTGGACACCAAGCAGCCTTATCATCTCATCAGTACGTCTGCCTCTTGCAGCTGGTCATATAAGCTGAGTAAGCTTCGGACCCTGTTGCATTGAGGCAATACAATAAAGACAATGCCATAGCTTATCACAACAGTGATGAAGTATAAAATACAATATTCCCAAGCAGTCATAATTACACTCGGCGACAGTGAAATTCGCCACGACAACGAGATTCGCCACTCGTAATAAAGTGCAATAAACATTCATTAGATGGCTGTTGGGGTGACGGAGTATTGCCAATTATATAAACAATTAGTTTTGTAGCAAATCATGAAATTGCAAGGTGTATAATTGAGTATTAGGGGGGTGGCGAATCTCGTTGTCGTGGCGAATTTCACTGTCGCCGAGTGTATTAGCAAAAATATACCAGAAGGCACGATTATGAAATGTCATTTGAATTGTTGTGATATAACTTGTTTTTGTCACTAGTTTTTCTCACTTAACTTTACCATATCTTCCAGCTTGAATTACACGACTTAAAACAATCCACCTTACTAAAAGTGTTTTCACACTCTGATTCTGTTTGCCAGAGGTTCAAGAAGTGTAAATAAAGAGACAATAGTTGGTGCCAAATGGAAATTCTGTCAGCCCCCACATCTCTTGTTCAACACTGATAACACTTGGCAAGAATTTCAGGTCCATTCGAAATGGATCTTTGGAAGACCACCCAATGAAACTATGGAGTGTACAAGACTGAGAGGAGAGGAGAGGAGAGGAGAGGAGAGGAGAGGAGAGGAGAGGAGAGGAGAGGAGAGGAGAGGAGAGGAGAGGAGAGGAGAGGAGAGGAGAGGAGAGGAGAGGAGAGGAGAGGAGAGGAGAGGAGAGGAGAGGAGAGGAGAGGAGAGGAGAGGAGAGGAGAGGAGAGGAGAGGAGAGGAGAGGAGAGGAGAGGAGAGGAGAGGAGAGGAGAGGAGAGGAGAGGAGAGGAGAGGAGAGGAGAGGAGAGGAGAGGAGAGGAGAGGAGAGGAGAGGAGAGGAGAGGAGAGGAGAGGAGAGGAGACACGAGGAGACACGAGGAGACACGAGGAGAGGAGAGGAGACACGAGGAGAGGAGTCACGAGGAGAGGAGACACGAGGAGACACGAGGAGACACGAGGAGACACGATGAGACACGAGGAGACACGAGGAGACACGACACGACACGACACGACACGACACGACACAACGAGAGGAGAGGACGAGACGACGAGACAAGAGGAGGAGAGGACGAGAGCAGAGGCATCAAATTGCCAAACTGTTTAACAATTTAAATATTAACATACCAAATGTTGATATTGAACCCAGCATTACAATATGTAATTTATGTTCATTGAATTATGTCGGTCATATTTCTTGTTAATTTTCACTGGGCAGAACATTGCACACATTCTACTTCGTATGGACTTGCAGTGAGAAGGTGTTGCTCAGTGATTAAAATGCGCAGTAAATATTCGTTTACTGGTGCAGAGATTTTCTTTCTTCGTGTGGATATAATGTGCCTTTTCGCAGAGTTTGAAAAAGAAACCATAAAATATGTATATACATGGTTTCATGCGCAAAGTTTGCACAGCAAAACAAGCTCTGTACAATATAGACAATACCTGGAGAATAAACTGCAACAACACAATAATTCATTCGTGCGCAGTTGCAAAAGTTTTATAGCACACCGACAACATATTTTCCCTGACTGCGGAAGACCATTCATGACTCGGGAGCTATAGATGTACGATGTAATTGCACTTTACGGAGAAACTCAAGAACTCATTCCGAGCCAGACCGATCTGCCGAGTAGCCCCAGGCAGGAAATGTGAAAAACACATGCAAATTCTCAGGAAATGCCAGGCTATAACACCCTCTTAAGATGAAGGCAGATAAAGGCAGATGAAGGTATATTCCGTAGCGGCTTATTTTTTGTCACCTGCCCGAGAGAGCCAAAAGGAGTTCGTGTAATGACTGCACATCCTAGTCATGTGACCGAGGTGACAGGAAGAGTAGACCGCCATAGAGGACTATATTTAGCAGCGTAAGAGGCATCTCATCCGAGCTATATAGTCTGTAAGCAGCTGGAGATTGTTGACTCATTAACACTTAGGTCCTAATATTATATAGAGCCTGTGAGATAACACACAATATTAAATTGCCTACAGAAATCATGCCTCTGGTTGGCTGAGCGCTGTACAATATTGGACAGCATTTTACATTAATTTCTAAGGTATGTTTTTATTTATTTATTTAAAAACATATTTTGACTGGATACACAATCTGTAGAACAGTTTTTCATGTGGTCCAGTTAAGGTAAAATTAACAATAAAAAAAAAGGTTTGTTTGTTAAATCAAAAAATCCCTCCATTATTGGTGGTCTTTTAACAAGATAGGACAACTGCAGTTTTTATTTAGGTGCTCAAAAAAATAAGAAATACATCATTGAAGTAATAAAACATTGGGATGTTGTGGATAGAAAGCAATATTTGATTTGGTTGGTGTAAATAGCAAAAAGCCATAACATATAAAACCACCCTAAAGGGTACATTATTTTGGCTTTTTCATATTAACACAACCGTTCTACGTACAAATGGCAAAACATTGTAGTTTAAGAATTCATTATTTGTTTTGTTGGAAATATATACATTTCTACATTCTGGCTAAAACCAAGACAATTTGGTATTGATAACATATCCCTTTCATATCTTGCATGCACCAGATTATCTTAAAGTGACTTTCACCCAAGACACCAAGACACCAGTAGACACCAGTAGCATCAAATTCACAGATATCACAATCTTGCTCTGACGTTCCCCAGCACGCAAACTGACCAGTAAAAACATATCCATATTTCAAGAGTGCCATAAAACAGCAAAGAATTCCTTTCACCAACAGCCCCAGTGCTCTGTAGGTAGCACTTACAAGAGAATGGAAGTGATGTACTACGGGGTGGCTTTTACTTAGCAATGGTAGGATTATGCTAAGTACATGATATTTTATCATCTATACCACAACTGAAAGCCTTTTCTAGGGGTGCAATTTGTAGCCCAAAAAGGCTAAGCTAGTCAGGCTTGGTGCACACCATTACATATGAAATATATGTGCTTGCTTCTGAGTACAGTGACAAAGATATCTGTGGGAGTAAGGAAAAATGTTAATATTTCCAGACCAAAAATGTGGATGGAAAAGAGTACAGTAACTCCCACTGCACAATATTGGGAACAAAGTTGAATTAAGTTCATTTCGTTATGAAGAAGTATACAATGGCAAAAGGTTTTTGATTCGATATTATGCATGCTGAAATACTGATAGGATAGGATAGGATAGGATACGATACGATACGATACGATACGATATGATAACATGTGGTACGATAACATGATACGATATAATATGATACGATATGATATGATCCAATACGATAGGGTATGCCATGATGATATATGCCATTAATCTGAACAATGAAAGACTAAGACAGGTGAAGATAGGATAGGATAACATATAATTGCAAAACTATATCTTCAAAATATATATCATAAGTTGAAAGTTAAGCAAATTCATGAAGCAATATCCCTGATAACAAGCTACGTCGGCCCAATGTTGGCCTGTTGTTTGTCCGACGTCACCAACATAGGGCCGAAGTCATTGCGATGTCAAATGCTATCTTGGATATATCACCTGATGCTAATTGGTCCAGTTAACATTTTCTGAAATTTACATCTTTGCATTTTGCGTGAGTTACAGCAGACATTCTGATCTCAAAAATGACTAGCACATGAATCGAATGTTTCATCGCAAAACAATACTTTCACAAGTCAGGCACAACATAATGTCATTGTAATTACACTTTACGGAGAAACTCAAGCGCTCGTTCGGCAACCAGACTGATCTGCTACGTTGTTTTCGGCATGAAATGTGAAAAACACATGCAAATACGAAGGAAATAAAGGCCTGCGATACTCCTTTCCAGATCAAGGCTATATTCCATAGCAACATAATTTTGTCTCCTGGCCGAAAGAGTCATCATCGGATCACATGACTCTGACACGCACGTGGTCATGTGACTGATCTGACAGCGCCATCTCGCTCTACTTTTATACATGGACACATAAGTCACAATAATTGTGTCACTGAACTTTTTACAGACACAAAACCATAGAAACACGTTCATACTCAGATCATATATTATCACTTGCATTTATCTCAGTATAATCTTGCAAATAAGTCCATATCTATAGAAGTTTAAGGACGACATATCCCTGGGTAGTATTCCACGTCAGGCCAACATTTGCACAACATCAATCCAACGTGTAACCGTATCACCTCATACAAAGGTGATCTTAAGGAGGTGCTCCCAATTGGCCAGCTCTGCTGTAGGTCCTGGGTTCATTCCCCGGCCCGGGCACTCATCATTAGCTACAACTGGATGACCCGAAGTCGATCGCAGAGGTGGTAACTTGGAGGTGCTTTGTACTCGGTGTCTATGCTGAGGCAAGTTAAAGACCCCTCTCATTGGGTAAATGTGTAACATGGTGTGGACTCCAAGCAGCCTTATCATCTCATCATTATGTCTACCTTTGGCTGCTTGTTATATAAGCTGACTTAGTGTCTATGCCGAGGCAAGTTAAAGACCCCTCTCATTGGGTAAATGTGCAACATGGTGTGGACTCCAAGCAACCTTATCATCTCATCATTATGTCTACCTCTGGCTGCTGCTTGTCATATAAGCTGACTAAGTTTAGGACCAGTAGCATTGAGACATAGGACATAAGACATTGAGACATACCACTGTATATGGTATTACAAAAAATCCCAACTCAACTCAAAGCTTGTTTCCTCGAAGCACCCATGAGCCTCCCTATTTACACATATACCTCTAATTTACAAAGATATTGCATCACAATCCTGTCACTTAGGCTGTATAATGCAATACAATACCTCCTAATTACATGCATTTAAACAAAGGGCTTAAGGCTGATAATGCTCTAAATATTCATTGTTATGTGGTGTATAGGGACATTAACACATTTTCCACACATTCCCTGTCATTACTCAGGCAAGATTAAAGCAGGCAAATTTCATTAATGTCCTATTTTGAGGTATATGCCCTAAAATATCTTAAAATGTTCATCCTAAAGTGTAATGAAAAACGTGTAGAATTATTTGCCTCAGTAAGTAAGTAAGTAAGTAAGTAAGTAAGTAGGAAAGAAAGTAAGTAAGTAAGTAGGTAAGTAAGTAAGAAAGAAAGTAAGTAAGTCAGTAAGCAAGTGCAGAGGCCTAGTGGTTCAGGTACTTGCCTTCAAACTGAAAGGAACTGTGCAAATGCTCCTTAAGTATTTGATAAACTCCTCCCAGTTTTAAATGGGGAGCTGTCTATGCTATGGACAGTGATGGAGGAGGAACTAAGCTCAGTGGTAGAGCTCTGGGCTGCCAACCGCTAAAATCTGGGTTCGAATCCAGCCCAAGTTGGAAGGTTGCTTCATCATTCACCTAATTGCCTTGGCACCTGCCTGTGATCAGTCTTATCTGGTGCAACAAATATAGGCTGCACAGACCGTCTAGTCCACCCACCCATGGACAGTGATGGCGATTGTAGAGTGCTCAGCCTCCTGTAGTTCACACTATGTACAGAGTTGTATACTCCCCAGCGAGTTGATAAAGGCTCATGCTTGAACAGGCCTGCCAAGGGTGTAATTGTGAAGCCGGTTGAAACTGCTTGGACAGTGATAATGAAGACTTTAAACCAATACAATTAAAGTAAGTAAGTATAAGTAAGAAAGAAATCAAGAGAGAAAGAAAGTATGGAAAGATAGATGAATGGGGATGTGTTTACAGCTAGCCTTGAAGAATAGCTTCTTCTTCTTCTTTTTTTAAGTAAATTTTAGTATCAAGCTTAATTGAACTTAAACCTTTGATTAACTTGGTTCTACTAGATTTTTATTGCATATACTAAAAAAAAAATTAATTGGTAGATCAATTAACTTTGATTTAACTCAATCTTAAATTTGACTACATGCCAAAAAGGCAGACTCCTAAATTGAACCCAGTGTAAAATCACGCATTTGCATGGAAACGACCATAAACACGACCATAAAAAAGTTCAAAATTCTTGTCTGGCATTGTGTTTTGTAAGCTTTATACTGTCTCCTTATAATCGTCCGGTTCAGAAAGTGGAAGAAAGCTCCATTTTTATGGTTCTTATCTTAAAATTCTTAAAGTTATTAAAAAGTCCAAGCTTGGTTTGAGAGCTTAGGGCAAAATTAGCTCCATCACTGAGGGCTGAAATGGCTATCAGCACAATCTGAAGCTAAGCCATTTTTAATTGGGCAAACTCTCCAAATGATTCAAGCAAACTCTGCGCCAATGTTTGTTTACAAGGCAATTAAGGATTTTTTATTTCCACCGTTTTTACATTCATTACAAAAGATCTAGAGTGAGATGAATATGATACTACAGTGATAATAAATAGTGTATGCAAAATTGGATTGCCCTGTAGGACCCCACTTATTTTGTCATTAGTAATTGGACAGGCATTTCCAAAAAGTGACAATATGTAACAGGGACTTTTTGTCCAACAATATTTCGTACATTAATCAATAGACATATCTAAAAATCATTATCTATATCATAGCTCTACATCACTATAATATTATCACTATATATCATTATTTATCAATTTAGGCCTATTTCACTATATCAATCAACAATCATTCAGTATGCCTACATAAATTGTAACTTTAAGTCTACCAATATATCAATCAGTTAATCAGTCAATCAAACAATCCATGCATCCATCCATTACTTCATACATCTATCTGTCTGTCTGTCTATCAGATTCAGATTCAGATCACATTTATTTGCTCTATTATATTTGTACATAATTTATACATTAAAACAGTGTAGAGCTGGGGGACTCCTCCAAGATGATCTTGTCATCGCTGCTGAGGGCCCCCCCCCTATCTGTCTATCCGTCTATCTGTCTATCTAATCTATCAAATTCATATATCTATCTATCTATCTATCTATCTATCTATCTAATCTATCTATCCATCCATCTATTTATCCATCTTTCTATCTATTCCAGTCATCAGAGAAATAATTGACTATGTTAACATGACATACGACCTAATGTTTACGAGGACAAAAAGGAGATAAAAAAACCAAAAAGACCACTGAGGTTCTATATGGTGTTGGCAATGGATGTCCCAAGAGACCAAAGAAGCTTTAAGAATCCTTTGGTAGAAAAGATCAATCGAGTAATTAGGGCTGGTTTTATGTGTCGTATTCAGCACCTGTGACCGTAACAGTCATATTACACTGCACTATGACCACTGCAGTAAAACCTCACCATTGAGACCACCCAGTATCGGGCAGAGGCCTAGCTCAGAGGTAGCGCTCTGGGCTTCCAACCGCTGGGTCCCGGGTTCGATTCCCGGTCGAGCCTAAGTTGGATGGCTGTTTCATCCTTCGTCTCATTGCCATGGTCTCTGCCTGTCCAAATTAGCCCACTTGGTGCAGAAATACAGGACGTAAAGCCCTAATCACCCACCCACCCCCCAGTATCAATACCACTCGATTTTAAGACTAGTTAATTGCATTGAACTATTACTCGAGCGGCATATTATTCAAACAGCTAACTTTTCTGTTTTTTATCTTGGACATTTTGTAACGTTACATGGCCAAATGTGCTACGCGCGTTTTCCATGCGTTTGGATATCCGCATGGAAAACGCACGGTTTTCACCTAATTTTACTTAGGCAAAAACCATGCGTTTATCCTTCTCATGGAAAATGCACGTGGCACATTTGGCCATGTAGTCATACTAAAACACAGAGATCAATGCCATAGATGGCATGAATCATAATGACTAATTTCTTAGTCAAAATTAAGTCAAATTAAACACCGTCATGTTATATTGACTGAAAACGACTAACCTGTTAGATAATACTGACTTAATGGTTAGTCAAGAATGCCACAAGGATCAGTCATTTAAGACACTCTCACAGTTCAGTTTTGTTGTCAACCAGTAATTTGTCTTAAAATTGGAATTGGGAAATAACTACAACATCAATGTCACGTCAGCAGCTGTCACCTGTCATATCTCTTATTATATCGAACACAAATTTCAGTGTGGATCACAAAATTGTACTATGTCATAAAAGCTCAAGGATGAACACCACCTTCTTGTTTAGATTGTTACTCATTAGGAAAGTGGCCAAAATCTATTGCATTCACTTCATTGTCTTCTTAATACTGATTACCTACCATCCAGAGCCTTGCTGGGTTCACTGTCTCTCTATAAAACAAAAAAACTTCACCTAGTATTTAATTTTTCATGCCATCAAAAATCCAATATGTAAACAAACCAAGTGATGACGTCACAATACTAAACAATGGGTGATGATGCCATTTCCATTGTATTTTCAATGTTTTGGTCTTAGTTTCTTTCAATGTCATTATTGATGCTTTTTATCTAATACAAGGGTCATAAGTTCTGACTACCCATCGCAGTGACCAGGGGCGGGGGCCTAGCTCAGAGGTTGCGCTCTGGGCTTCCAACCGCTGGGTCCCGGGTTCGATACCCGGTCGAGCCTAAGTTGGATGGCTGTTTCATCCTTCGTCTCATTGCCACGGTCTCTGCCTGTCCTAATTAGCCCAACTGTGCAGAAATACAGGACGTAAAGCCCAAATCACCCACCCACCCATCGCAGTGACTACATAAGACGATCGTTCATGTTACTCATGATAGTCTTATGGGAGATTAAGCCGCAGAATCGAGGCGATTAAGAGCATCGTATGTCACAGGTGTCGGACGGCAAAAGTAGTCGATAAGCCATTTTCTCCAGGGCAAATCGGTAATGGTGTTAGTGGGATAAATCTCTTGTTATTGGCAATGGCCCTTGGCAAGATTGGCGCAAGCAACAGGAAAATAAGCCCCACCAAAATACGAGCACAGGAAGGGTCTGTGGGAATGTGCTCCGGGACGCATACATGTGGATAGTAGAGGTTGTCAAGATATATATGGGTATTGGACATTCCATAAAAATGATAACTACACCACTTTTTGCATCCAAAAATAAGTTAGAGGACATTCTGAATGGCAGACCTTCATCCCAGGCAGAGTGCAAAGGATGGAGGGTATTGGACATTCCATAAAAATGATAACTTCACCAACTTTTTGCATCCAAAAATAAGTTAGAGGCCATTCTGAATGGCAGACCTTCATCCCAGGCAGAGTGCAAAGGACGGAGGGTATTGGACATTCCATAAAAATGATAACTACACCAACTTTTTGCATCCAAAAATAAGTTAGAGGCCATTCTGAATGGCAGACCTTCATCCCAGGCAGAGTGCAAAGGATGGAAGGTATTGGACATTCCATAAAAATTATAACTTCACCAACTTTTTGCATCCAAAAATAAGTTAGAGGCCACTCCGAATGGTAGACCTTCATCCCAGGCAGAGTGCAAGGGACGGAGGGTCTGACGGAATTCAGTGGGGGCAAAACTCCGAGTGGGGCAGGCTATTTGATGCCAATAAATGTGTATGAATCAAAGAATACAAAGCGACAAACCCCTCTACTTAATAAAATGAAAGATCATATTTGATGATAATGAAAGAAATATTTTGTTCACCACAAAGATAAACTTGAAGTGTGCAGTGATTAACCAACATTCTGTCATAATCGCTGTGTGTTGGCTTCTAACCCCTGGGTGCCGGTTCGAATCCTGGTCGAGCCTAAGTTGGATGGCTGTTTCATCCATCATCTCATTGCCATGGTGCCTGCCTGTTCTATAATTAGCCCATCAGGTGCAGAAATACAGGACGTAAAGCTCTAATCCACCCATCCACCCTTGCTGTGTGTATATTAAATCCCGTTGATGTTTTGAGACAAAGTGTATAGTTAAGCGTTTGATGTTTGGACTGGTGGGAGGCTAATCTTCAGAAATAACTTTAAAAAAAACCCCATTTGCACATTGTAAACTTTTCAGTCTTGGTCATTCCCAGAGAGTATGCCAGGTTGGCCCAAAATGAAACGTTGTCCCCTAAATATTGGCCTGACGTCGATCGCGCATGAAGGACACCGGGCCGACACTGGGCCGACGTCATGTCAATGTGAAATGTTACCCGGGAATTAACGAGTATCATTAGCTACTTCGACAGTTTCTAGAAAAAAATGTGACAGTCTCTCTCATAGCAGATATTAATAATTAATAATTCATCTGTCTCCTTATTGCTGTTATTAATCTCATAACTAATACGTGGCAGTTATTAATATTAATAATTAATAGTATAATGTTACTACCCAATATCAGTGAATCTTATGTGTGTCATAAATCATTATGGCTGACATCTGAGTCAATTAAATGACACTGTGTCTGGCTGGTTTTAAAATGAAATCTGTCATGCAGTCTTTTATCCCCAATGGATATCATCTTAGTTGTTAAATTTTGGGAATGAAATGCTTCCCTAAAAATACCACATTGTTGCTTTTGCTAAATGATGAAATATCTTGTGAAGGATGTGAATGTTTTCCTCATTCATTATTCATGAGACAAGACTTACGTTCGTGGGGCATGACATGACATGATCTTTTAAACGATAAACTGTGTCAAAGAAGAAAGGAACAACCCGATTTCGTCCAACAGCTACCCTAAAATGCATGACAACTTAGATAGATAGATAGATAGATAGATAGATAGATAGATGGATAGATGGATAGATGGATAGATGGATAGATAAATAGATATAAATAGATGGATAGATGGATAGATAGATAGATAGATGGATAGATAGATAGATGGATGGATGGATGGATGGATAGATAGATAGATAGATAGATAGATTGATAGATGGATAGATGGATAGATAGATAGATAGATGGATAGATAGATGGATGGATGGATGGATGGATAGATAGATAGATAGATAAATAGATATGAATAGATAGATAGATAGATAGATAGATAAATCGATAAATAGATATGAATAGATAGATAGAAAGATAGATAGATAGATAGATAGATAGATAGATAGATAAATAGATAGATAGATAGATAGATAGATAGATGGATAGATAGATTGATAGCATTAATCGTCCCAATATTGGTACACTGTAAGGAACACCATTCCACTTGTAAAATAAATGAAGTAACAGGACACATCTAATGCATATGTCAATTGTCACAATCATTTGCCAGCTACACTAGAGATTGTTTGCAAGTTCAGTTCTTGCCCACGCACTCACAACTAGTATGGGCTGTAAATGTGGTGTTAAACTTTATCCCAGGATTCACTAGCACTGAGATCCACTAGTCAAAATTGTGTGGTGATATTGGCAGATCTCACAAGCTTTCTGCAATAGTGTTCATCTATATGGATGGCGTGGATATCATTTCCATCTACGACAGTAAAATATATGTCTGCAAAAGGTATCACAATCAGACATCGTCTGTACCTGTATTTAAAATAAAGCAACTAGAGCAAATATAGACAGCAAAATGTTATCAATACCATAGAACCAGGCTTGTCAGAATCAGCCTTTTAACAATGCTCTTAAGCTGACATTTGAACGTGATCTTCAGACAAAAGGCTGGAAATAGAGATCAGCTCAAATCAGTGGCATTTAATCAATGCAACGCCAAATGATGGGGTGATTGTTTTGATCAATAAAATAAGTAGCATTTTGGGAGACTTTGATATTAGAGCAAAATCACCACCCAGATAGCATTCCTAATCGTATCGACGTCGGCCTGATGTTGGCCTGATGTTGGTGGGGGCCTAGCTCAGTGGCAGCATTCTGGGCTTCCAACCACTGGGTCCCGGGGTCAATTCCCAGTCGAGCCTAAGTTGGATGGCTGTTTCATCCTTCGTCTCATTGCCATGGTCCCTGCCTGTCCTAATTAGCCCATCAGGTGCAGAAATACAGGACGTAAAGCCCTAATCCACCCACCCTGGCCCGATGTTGGCGACGTCGAAACGATGTAGAACCGACGCTGGCTCGATATGAGATGCTATCTGGGATGTACTAGTAACACCAATGTTGTGGTATGGTTAGATATGGGTACTGTTTATCAATCTTATAATTTACTTAGGTTGTATTTATTCACCATAATAGCATACAAAAAAGTACACCCTCCCTATAAATATTATATTCAATTTTAGAATTTATGAAAAAAAGTATTGGTCCCATATTCACCTATCCACACTTTTCCATAAACAAAATAAAAATTGCATTGCAGTCACATGCAATCCGCTACTATTAGCCTAAAGGGGGCAGCGCTACAAAGTAATCACATATAGGTGGCGCTGCTAGTTCTCTTTGATCTTCCACAAACAGCCCCCGTAGCAACGCCAGACATTCCTTAATGGCGATTGAAGTGGCCCTTAAGAAGGTCACACAAGTAGCTTCTGGATTAAGAACACTAAATACCCAATTGTATTCTAACCATTGAATTTTATCTCTCTATTAAGACCACCTTGCCATTAAGACAAAAAAATATAATGAACCAATGATGGTCTTCATGGTGAGGGTTCACTGTATAAACTATATAATGCATAATTATGTTATATTTTATTAATATCAATATAGTATAAAGAATTTGTCACCCGCTTAATATGTAAATGTATAATTCAGCACACAAAAGAAGACATTCTATTGACTCAGAACTATATATGTTAGATATCCGATTGTTTCCATTAATATTGAGCTACATCAATGTTGTCCTCACCTCATCACAAATGGAATTATGGGATACGCCGCCATCACAGTTGCCTGGGTAGCAAAAGGCCAAAGTTAGCGGTTGTGCTATAAATAGCTACTCGAGGCAATGAAGACTGCAATTATGGCAATATTCTGAAGATCATACCTAATAACCGGCTGGGACTTTTGAGTGGGAGGGTGGAAATTAGGAGTTATGATATTATCATATTAATTATGGTATCATCAAAAAGTCTGACATTTGCAAGCAACTAGTCCCTGAGTCTTTCAGTGATCAGAGTGTGTATTTCTGTGTATGACAAATCATGAAGGAGTGTGAGCAGCAGTGTAAAATGTTGGATGATTGCAGGACTTCCCATACTATATCAGAATTGGCAAATTGAGGGATGGACTGTTTGATTCAATTCTTACTAGAAATGAGACTATTGAACTTTTAAATTCTCTTTGCTTGCAATGATTCAATTAATTTATTTGTGGTAAATTTTTTAATGTGATATGATTATATGAATCAAACTTTGTACCAATGGTGTATGAATGAAGATAATATATATATTAAGATATTTTATATAACATATTACTACATGGTGCAGGAATAGTTCTGTGAATAAAAATAAATTACAGTAGGTCTGTAAATATAATATTACTATTTACCTGATTGACTCTAAATATCATTTCATAATATCGATATAATAAACATGAATATTAATTCCCATTTTTACAACAGAATTAACCTCATTTATAAGGCGACCTCGTTATAAAGACCCATACAACATGAACCATGTGTGGTCTTAATAGACAGGTTTCTGTGTATAACCAAACAAGGATTGGTCCCATCTCGATTATCTATATAATCCACTCTCAATTATTTGATTATTTTCACGCAATTTGGGGACAAATTAATTTCTCCAATAACGATGTAAAACTGCAGCCATTAGCGGAACAATGGTCTATAGACAATAGGTTAAATAAAATGAAAAATAATATAATATAATAAAATGAAAATTTGGACAATAGCAAAATGCCAAAATCAAAAACAAAAGAAGACTTACCTATTGTTTCCTAGAACAATTCAGTGAAGTGTCGAAATCTGAAATAAAAAAGAACAAAATATAAATTCAATGTTTCATATCTTTAATAGTTATTGAAACATCAGAATTAAGACAGCGGTCCCTATGTTAAGGCCACGTCCCTCACAATTAAAACCACCTCACTATTAAGACAACCTCAGTATTAAGACCATCTCACTATTAAGACCACCTCACTATTAAGACAACCTCACTAGTAAGACCACCTCACTATTAGGATCACCTCACTATTAAGGCCACCTCACTATTAAGACCATCTCATTATTAAGACCACCTCACTATTAAGACAACCTCACTATAAAGACAACCACACTCTTAATACCATTGAAATTAAAACCATAAGTTCTGTATATTCAATATTTATTTTACCACAAAATTAACTTATTAAGAGCACCTCACCATTAATAAGAGTATAATATGCAACTGGCAGTTTTAAGAGTGAGTGTTTACTGCAGTTAAATTCTTTAAAAACTTTTTTTTCTTGTTAACCAAATTTTGCAGTCACTGGCATCTGTTCATGTTAACCACTTCTCAACAACTTTTCAACAACTTTAAAAGTTTTAACTTTTCAGCAGTTTCCCTTTTTTCCATGTTGCATAAAACCGCTTCAAGAGTGTTTCATGATAAGAAATTGAGAGATTTTTAGGTTGGTTTTTGTCTTTTTACTCTGTGAGGTAACCCGGCCAAATAAAAATAAAAAATTGCAACTTTTTACTCAGATTCCGGGTAATTAGCAAGACATGGACTTGTTATAGATGCTGTAATAGTCCTAGATGTTACATAGGGGTGGGGGCCTAGCTCAGTGGTAGCGCCCTGGACTTTCAACCACTTGGTCCCGGGTTCAATTCCCGGTCGATCCTTAAATTGGATGGCTGTTTCATCCTTCATCTCAATGCCATGGTCCCTACCTGTCCTAATTAGCCCATCAGGTGCAGAAATACAGGACGTAAAGCCCTAATCCACCACCCCACATCCTAGATGTTACATCACTTTCCAAAAGTCTGTCACCAACTGATTTTTGAAAATATTTTCTACTAGAATGCTCCTAAAAGCAGATGTCTAAAGCGATTGACCGATTTCAATACAACGATCCGTGTTCATTAAAATGATAACGTTTTGGTAAAAATGTAATGATGAGATGATACGGATAGGATTCCACACCATGTTACTCATTTACCCTATGGGTGGGGTCTTTTAATTGCCTCAGCATAGACACCGAGTACAAGGCACCTCCAATTTCACATCTCATGCAATCAACATCCCAGTTGGGATGTACGGTTAGTTTCATTAAAAAAGACTTGTCAAATTGAAACTAGACAAAGCTGTCATAGCTGGCTACTCAAAACCAGATGTAGAAGTTCATACTTATGATATATTAGATTTATTTATTACATTTACCAAGGTTTATATTAATCTGGTGATAGATGTAAGCGGATTATTAGCTATAGAAGTGGACAGAATCAGCTGGCTTTGGAATGTTTAGACCACAGCAATGGTCGCTACAGACAGCTAGAGTCGACTGTATTTTATGAAACTAACTGTAGCTCATGAAGAGTGTCTGGGAATTGAATCCTATACAAATGTACTACATTTCCACAATAATCCTACCAACTATGAAACCTGATATATTCTTGACATATTAATCTAGCCCCTACAAAAACTCCAGCATCTAGGTATAGCTGCTGTATTGACAACTAGTCAGGTATCCGCCTATGGCGTTAATTGAAAAGAGACTCAGTGATTACAGCCCAAAGCCTCGGCTTCCACACTCCATTCATTGTACCCTAGCTAATTTGCTTCATAATAACTGTCTCTCCACAAGGGCTTTTGTCAACTCCAGAGCTTTGAATGACTCCTGTTACATGTGAAAAAGTCATTTAGACATTGCTTTGGAATTCGGGTAACAAACTAGCATAACGTTACAATGAGGCATAGGCCTGCCTGAGGGTGGATTGAGTTATTAGGTATAATGCAATGTTGGGCTTACTTTGAGCAGCATAGCCAAATGTAGATTAATGGTGTTTTGCAGTGTGTTGGTTTAAGTGATATATTTCTTTCATTATTTTTTTTTCTTTGTTTTATTTCCTTACTTCTTTCTTTTTTTTTCTTTCTATCTTTCTTTTTGTTTGTTTCTTTTTTTTTCTCCTTTCTTTCCCTTTTTCTTTATTTCTTTCTTTCAATTTAATGATTTACAAGCCCTCTTTACACCAATTTGAAAAGGGTAACCTGTCATTATCCATGGGATATATGTATTTTGATGTTAGTGTATTAACCAGAGAAAGCAGATCTTATCTAGCTGGTTGGTGTAAGTATCCAATTTTAAAAATAGTTTACATATATATTAAAAAGATATCAAATTAATTAAAGCAATATATAGCATTCATCATAATAAATGTCCAGTTTTTTCCATCTAGACTGAGCGGTTTTAGACTGAGCTAGACTGAGCTAGACTGAGCTATACTCAGCTATACTCAGCAATTTAGCTCACAAAATTATAATGACTACATTGAAATATAACAGTGTGTGTAATAATTATTAGTACAATAAAATCCACTCTATTTTAGATTATTATTATTACAATAAAATCCACTCTATTTTAGATTATTATTAGTACAAAAGAATCCACTCTATTTTAGATTATTATTAGTACAATAAATCCACTCTATTTTAGATTATTATTATTATTATTATTTGTCATTATTATTAGTACAATAAAGTTCACTCTATTTTATATCAAGCTACAGCATAATCTCACTATTAAGACCACTTCACAATTAAGACCACTATTCATTCATGGAATGATAATTCACCTCTCTAGTAAGACCACTTCACTATTAAGACCAGTCACTATTGCACCAAGGGTGGTCTTAATGGTGAGGTTCCAACCTACATACCTCACAATTAAGGCCACCTTACTATTAAGTACAGTAATATTGCACAAATGTTAATCTTAATAACTAGTAATGTTACAATTTCTGAATGCAGTAGTCTATACAGTGTTGCTCAATTTTATCATCTCATGCAATCTGCAACACCTGTGTCCTGAACCTGATAAATTAAATGGCACACCTGTAGGTCACCATGTAGAACCTGTCGAACTGTGCAGGCATATATACACATGGAAATCATATCATTAATATCTAATAATTCACTATTTAGTCTGCCAATTCATACATACAGAAGCTAAAAACTTAGTGAAACCAATTTACTCAATTTCTAATAATTTTTTATTTAATTTTTTTGTTGAATTTTTAAAAAAGTTATTATCAGGAAATAAAAGTAACACTATGTAAGTATTGTTAAAAAAGTCATGGAAATCAACAAAAAATACCTAATAATATACAAGACTTATTAGTATTTATAAGTTGCTGCCTTTTAAAAGATTATTATTGATTTAAATATGATCTATTTTATATTGTATTGTTTTTTAATATATATATTATTATTTTTGCATATGACATTAACACATTTATGAAAAGTAAAATATATTGACAGATTTAAGCCACAAGGATTTTTGAGTTTTTCATTAATTAATCTTCAATGTGTTATCGTTTAGACTGTATGACTTCCCCAAAGCTGCATGCATCTTGCCTTTTGGGAGGAGAAATGTCTATCGATAAAAAATACACAATGAACTTCATAATATTGTATGACGCCTTGCTACTTGACAGATTTTGACATAGGCTAAATAACAAAAACCTGCAAAAGTGTTTAATTTTCCCTTCAACTGTAGTACGCTTTAAAATTAACAGTAATTAATGGACAAAAATGTCAACATTAAGAATACCTCTCAGTAATAAATAACTTAACATTTCCTCCGTTTCCAATTAAGAGATTTTACCATAATGTCATTAAATGGCCATTTAATAGTGGATTTTCACAGAAGGTTCTCTATATTTCCACCAGGTGGCTATGACAGAATACTGCAATTCTATAGACTGAAAAAGTTCCCGCCCTTGACTGTGATTGGCTGAAGCAAAGCGCATCCTAGCAGCAGTATTTTTAGTGCAGTTTAATGTTTATCTGACATCCTTTCGCTCAATTGATTTCTGTTATTTCCCTGAGAAAATTATGTTTATGGAATCGGTTAGTTATGATCTACTATGTCTGAAAAGCAAAATGAGTAATAAGAGGAGATGAAAGACTTCAGGGCTACTCAGTGGAATGACTCTATTGTCATAAAACAAGACATTGCAACATTTTGTACATTCAGCATTCAGCAAGCGGTAAATGAAAATAATTTACAGTTTTCATTATCAGTCAGACAAATGTTTGACCATTTTGAACCGCTTAATATTTGATTGATAGGTCTGAATTTTTGTCTATTCTGTCTAAAACCACATCATGGCTGTAACATAACACTGTCAAATTCACATTTAATTAGTTAATAACATAATTTATGCTAATGTTCTTCATTTCAGCCAAACATTAGGTGTCTACAGTTCGGTATGGCTTGGTTTGGCTCGTTTTAGCTTCAAGTAGTTGATTCTAGCTCTAAATAGATAGCCTATAGATGAAAATTAATTTTGAGTAGCACTGAAAATCATTTATAGTTGAATTTGAACTCAATAACTGCATTATTAAAAACACACCACTTTACCAACTTGGCCAAACATAAAGTAGATGTTCATAGAGCTATCTGGATTGGTAAACATTAAAATTCATTTTTGATAGTACTGTATAATCCTTATATAGCTTTAGCAGATTATAACAATAGTGGATGGTGAGTCCAACATAGATTTATATGAGGAAAATTATATTAGACGAGGAGAAGCCAAGGCCAATGTACTTATTTCGAATCCCACAAATTTTATGTTGGATGACACACCATCCACCATTGCTTATATTCTCAACTCATTGTACAACATACACTGCAGCCATCCAGCATACACTGCAGCCATTCAACATGTACTCCAGCTGAGCCATCCAACATACACTCCAGCCATCCAACATACAGCCATTCAACATACACTCCAGCCGAGCCATCCAACATACACTCCAGCCATCCAACATACACCCCAGCTGTCCAACATACTGCCATGCTGGATGACAATGAAGCATTCCGATTGGCTCAGAGCAGCTGAGTGTAGGATATAGTTGAACCTCTTCCCTAATTATGATTCATCCGCCGTACAACTTGTCGACAACACGGTTGTCAAAGACTCTACTACATGAATATTACAATAGGCTCATATTACCAAGAGGCTGCCTTATTACACATGGTAATGCATGTTACAATATCCCATCACATGCTAATCATGTCCATATATTGCTAGGATCAAAGGAGCAATTTTGATGGTACTGAGTGTAGCTTACACCAGAAGCATGTTGATTTATGATCGGGGTCCGGAGATTATATTAAACCTCTTTTGTGAAGATAGTACCACAAAGAAAGCCTATACCAGGCTAAGACGACGTTTAGTGTTATAAGCTTATAACCTAGCAATGAAGATATATATTAAGACAGCTTATATTGCAAGCTTTGACGACATCACAATTAAGTCTGAGAACTTTTTCGTTGAGGTAAGCGTAGTTTTGGAGTTACCATAGAGATGGGATATTTTGCTTACCCAAGCATAGACACCCGAGTACAAAGCACCACTAATTTGACATCTCATGCGGCTGACATCTAGATGAGATGTAGCGCATTCAGAGGGCAGGGGTCCACTTTGAACCCAGGACCTTCAGAGGAAAGGTAAATACCTATTCAATAGTAACTGCTAGACCATGCTGCTGCTACTACTACTACTATACTAATATTGGTGCTGGGTGAGTGGATTAGGGCTTTACGTCCTGTATTTCTGCACCTGATGGGCTAATTAGGACAGGCAGGGACCATGGCAATGAGATGAAGGATGAAACAGCCATCCAACTTGGGCTCAACCGGGAATTGAACCCTGGAACCAGTGGTTGCATGGAAGCCCAGTGTGCTACCACTGAGCTGGACCCCCAACCATACTACTTCTACTACTACTTCTACTACTACTACTTCTACTACAGCTGTTGCTGCCGCTGCTGAATCCAGTCTTTAAATGACCTTTAACCTGTCTCTCCTTAAGAAACTTAAGGGCAAGTTAAGGCCTGGGGTCATCTTGGACTCAAGGTCAATTTGCTTGACATTTGCAAGCTGACCATCAAATTCCATCAAGTGCCAGGCTAGACCTTTCAAGTTCCAAATGATCAAGCTAGAGAATAATTGATTGGACATGTGGACATTAGCTTGGACTAGACAGCTGGTGGAATGTACAGTCTAACCTATGCCTATGCTAAGGCAAATAAAATACCCCACCCATAGGGTAATTGTGTAACATGGGTGAACTCCCCCTCTCTCACCTTGTCAATCAACCTTCTTTTGATGCAAATACTTGCCTTAGAGGGCTGCACTTTCCATATATATCTATCTCTCTATCTCTCTATCTCTCTATCTCTATATCTCTCTATCTCTATATCTATCTATCTATCTATACAGGCTCCAGTTCCCATATATATCTATCTATCTATCTATCTATCTATCTATCTATCTATCTCTCTATCTCTCTATCTAACCATCTATTTATATATCATACAGTCAGAAATTTAGCAATGTTTGATATTTCCACGGTTACTAAATTTATATAATTTTTTATTATATTTATTACATCATACACTCATAGTGAGGGTCATTGAAATTGGCCATTTTATCGATAATCACAATTACACACCTTGCAGTTTCATAAGTTATTACTAAACTAATTAACAGCCTAGTCATTGACAATGTTCTGACACTTCGACAAGCATCTTCGAAGTGTTTGTGATCATTTATTTAGAGCGGATGACCCTGGCCAAACTCTATGACCTTGAGTGTATTATATATTATAGCATAATATTTCATCAAAATAACAAATATTTTTGTGATACTTTGTGAGTATATATACATACACATTTATTACATATTTTACAAGAGAAAAATGTCTGATAACAATGCATGATAAAGAAAGACATTGTTCCCGAGGACATAAAGTCTCATTACGTAACGGGTGCATGCCATCTAGAGGGCAACTGGTCAGTGCAAAGGTGACCACTCCTCCAATTAGTTTAGTGGACAAAAAATTGCTTTCCAAGAACAAGGCATGTTGCAATGCTTTTGATCTTGGGGAAATTAAGACCTAAGAAATAAGTTTAATAGCTATTCCTACTGCAGCTTTCCTAGATCTTATGATTCAATTCATCGTATCCCTATGTTTATCTATTAATTTCTCACTGTATTTATTCGATTATGTATTTATTCATTACTTATTCATTGTATGATTAAAGTACACATACATCATATTTATTTCTGTATAGATTCAATAAAACACAAAATAAATTAAATTTCAATGTTATTCAATTCAAGATTCAAATTCTGCCATGAAATGAAAGATAGGAACATGAGTCTAAATCAATTTAAATGCATCCCCACAAAACTGATTCAATTAAAACTTAAACGGCTTAAATTTGGCCCTAATACAGGGGTGCCTAATATTTGTCCTACCTCGCTATTAATCAGTGAATTGTAAAATATATTATGTAAGCTGAATAAAAGACCAAATCTGATATAAATTTGTCAATAATCTTAAACACAAATTGTATTAAGTCGAATTTAACTGTTGCCTTTAAGACTACCTCACCATTAGGACAATTGCCCCGCTATTAAGGCTAGACAGATACTTATCTCACCATTAAGACCACCTCACTATAACAACCCCTTCACCTTAACGGTACCCTGCTCATTTTTTAATGTTTAAATTTATCTATCAATCAAGACTACCTCACTATTAAGACTACCTCACTAAAAAAACCACCTCCCTATTAAGACCACCTCCCTATTAAGACCACCTCATCATTAAGACCACCTCACTATTAAGACCATCTCACTATTAAGACCACCTTCCTATTAAGACCACCTTACTATTAAGCTCAACTCACTATTAGGACCACCTCCCTATTTAGACCACCTTCCTATTAAGTCCACCTCACTATTAAGACCACCTTCCTATTAAGACCACCTCACTATTAAGACCACCTGACTATTAAGACCACCTCACTCTTGAGACCTTAATTTCGCACCAAGTGTGGCCTTAATAGTGAAGTTACCCGTATTTGGCGTTTATCTTTCGGGCAAATTGAACATGAATTCAACCACAAGAAAGAATTGATCTTTAATGCCTTGTTCCCAATTCATTATTTTTCATAAACTAAATTAAAAGCATCTGTTTATCTTTGGTCCGAAAAATGAAGTTTTTCCAATATTTGCTTTTTAGATTAAAACAGGGGCGAAAGAAAATTGAATCAAAACAGCGATTGGAATTCAATGAAATTAATTATGAGGAGCTCACTGGAAAAGACAGCTTTCAAGAAATACATGGTTTCATCCCCAAAAATGTTAATCAAATAACCTAATGCTCTTCAAAGGTATAATTCCATTTCTTTTACAAAATGTGTCCCTTTGAGAGAAAATCACTGTCGACAAGAGAATAAAAACCACTTTTGAGAATGTCTTTTGACATATTTAAAATATCCATTTTGACTATGACACTTAGGTGAATGTTTTTAATCACATATTAGGAGTTGCAGTGAAATTTCAAGATTTTAATTTAGCCAATTAAAAAGAAAATTCTCTGAAATATATCAAAATAACTCGTGGTTTATGTATGAATTTGACAATTCATGGTTGTTTTTGATGTTTTAATTAAAATATGGATATATTTGAAACACAGTAAAATATATGATATTAAATATGTGTCATTGAGATTATTATGAAAGTTTTGTTATTAAATTCAACTATGGTGGACCTTCTGTTTAAGACCACCTATCTATTAAGACCAACTCCCTCTTAAGACCATCTCACTATTAAGACCACCTCACTATTAAGACCATCTCACTATTAAGACCACCTCACTATTAAGACCATCTCACTATTAAGACCACCTCACTATTAAGACCATCTCACTATTAAGACCACCTCACTACTAAGACCACCTCATTATTAAGACCACCTAGCTAATAAGACCATCTGACTACAAAGAAGTAATTTTAAATTTTCAAAGTTCTGAAGAATATTTCAATTTGATATGCATTTGAAAATCAGACAAAATTTAATATAAACATCGTATTAAATTCAAATATCTATAATATACATTGGGCAAATATTAATTATAATCCTTATATCTCAGCGACTTCATGTTGTTATTTTCATCCATACAGCAGTTTTAATATATATTTATTTTAAAATTTTAGAAAGTACAAATAAGTCATTTTTGCTTCTTTGATTGAGTTATTCTAAACTAACTTACTTATCTATAAGTTCACTCATTGCCTATTTATATTTTTTCTTTTACTTCTAATAATTATTCCAAAATTGCTTATATATATATATAGATATTAATATTCATAGCTCATCACTAACATAATTGCTTCATTATCTCCTGCATGATTTTAGATTTCTGCGTATGTTATTAATATACAAAATATGCATACTAAATTAATATATCATGGCATGACGTAAGTTATTAATATGTTACTTAGAAAAACAGTAAAAATGCCTTAAGATGCTATTTTCTTAAGAGCAAAACATGGCTTTCTTATTTGCATATTATACGACTTAATTCCACGTTTTCTTAAGGGAGCCATCATTCATATTTTTGATGCAATATCTCTGTCAGTGTAATGAATATATCACATATCCCTTGCATAAATCTTATATATATAAGAAAGAAGATTTTTACTAAGCTAACTGCATCTAAGCTTGTAACTCACTTTAAAGACAACCTCACTATTAAGACCACTCTAAATTAAGACTTTACATACAAACTTTATAATCAATTGGTATTGTAATACTGCTTTTAAGACCACCTTTCATTCATCAATCTTTTTAGAATTGTAACCAGTTTTTGGGCTAAAATACTGGTCTTAAAAGCGAGGTGGTCTTAATATTAGACTCATGTAACACGCCACTTTAAAACCGAATTCAAAGACTCAACAGAGCCGCGAGCTGGTCAAGCATGAGCCTATTTAGTCCTTAAGAGCACGCTGCCTTAAAGTAACCAGTTTTTGGGCTAAAACACTGGTCTTAAAAGCGAGGTGGTCTTAATATTAGATGACCTTACGCGGTCAGCTTCACTTGGTAAAAAATTCTGTTGACCACTCAATCACCATAGACTCATGTCACACGCCACTTTAAACCGAATTTATTAACTCAACAGAGCCGTGAGCTGGTCAAGCATGAGCCTATTCAGTCCTTAAGAGCACGCTGCCTTAATTTGATGATTAATCACTGGGTCTAACTGCCCAACGATTGAAGAAATGGCTAAAAGTCTATGCCTAATTTTTGCATGACTTAACACTAGCAATGGCACCCCATGCCCAAGTAGACTCTACCAATGGTGCAAGAATCTAGCCACAGATAGTTCAGGAGAATTTATTTAGCCACTGGTAAATACCGAATAAAGCTATATGTGCAGCTAAGAGGTTGCTATGTTGATTATAATGTAGAATCCAATTTAGTTTGATATCATATATTGACATGCATTGACTATTCTATTGCTCTCTTTCTTAATATAATATTTTTCTGAACTTCTTCTCAAAATAACTTTGAATTAAGTTCTCAGACCATCAGTCATCATTATTGTTGTAATAAAGAATCATACATACAAAAATAAAATAAAAAAACATAGTTTGTTTTTGTTTTTTGTTGTTTTTTACCACAGGAAAACATTTGAGTTTTAAATCTATCTGCTTAGGAGTGTAGGGTGAGATTACTTCAAAATACGAAATATGGCACATTTTTGAATGATAGGTTATTGTCTCATCTGTGGGCAGGTTCCTGCTCTAACCACAGGTAACCATTGCATAAACTAGCCAAGCAAGCTTGTCCCTAATTGGCGTCCGAGTTCGCAGACTAAGAGCCATGCAGCAGTGCTGTTATTTTTCGTGGGATTATATGTGCACAAGGATTTACAGCCTTCCAACTCACCTGCATATATTTTATACTGAAAAATAATGAGTGCACACACTATTACTAATCTTGGCATGCTGTTATATTTCCACAATCATTTTCATGTTGATAATCGGCAATTTCAACTTCCGCTTCTTCAATATTTTTGAAGGTTATGACTGAATGACTAAGTCATGACTTAGGCTTAGCTGGTGAAAATCTAGTTACTAATTTTTAATGATGTAAAATGGTTAAAATAGGCACTGATGCGTGTATATTTCCAAGGTGAATACTTTTCAACCTGTTGCAAAATACCACGAAAAATGACAGGGCTGCTGCCATAGAAACGTATATTAATAATTTGATCACTGATTCCGTAACGTGACCAAAAAAAAATGAAATAAATTCCATAGCAAAAATTTTATGGAATGATATCCCTGGTAACCAAATAAACTGGTCAGAACAACTCTCTGCGTTACCAAAAAAAAAACCATTATAATTTAACATAACATTAATAGGCCTATTGAGTTACCAGTTAACAAAAATGTAAAATATAAGATTTCTCAGGTTTTTATTGAAAATACTGAAGATTTATTCCACACGGTTGTGCATGCAAACAAATGTTACTTGCCTCAGCATAAACACAGAGTACAAGGGACCGCCAATGTAACGTCTCATCTGTAACATGGGTGGACTCCTCCTCTCTCTCTCACCTTATCAATCAATTTGCTTGCAGAAAGAACTTGCCTTAGAGGGCTGCATTTGCCATACATTATGTATATATATATATATATATATATATCTGTCTCTCTATCGGTCTGTCCGTCTATCGGTCTATCTATCTATCGGTCTATCTATCTATCCAACTATCCATCTATCGGTCTATCTATCTATCCATCTATCTATCTGTCTATCTATCGGTCTATCTATCTATCTATCTATCTATCTATCGGTCTATCTGTCTATCTCTATCTGTCTATCTGTCTTTATGTCTATCTTGATCTGGACTAAAAGGTTCCCAAACCTGCCTCCTATAAAGCTAAAGCTAAAGTGACGTGGGTGCCCTGTATATATGTGGGAATGTATGACCCATAACCAGAAAGAGATAATTGAAAACGTGTGTCTATCTCAGTTGTCAAAATAAAAGCTTCCTTTCCCTAAGGGGCCACTCGCAGAACAAACTTGCACAGGCGGCAATATCTCTGCAACTCTGTTTGGGATTATTTGCACTCAGAACACCTAGTTTCATTTCATCATATTTACCCAACGTGATCCACTTCACATGTTTGTGTAGCGCACAGTGGTCGCCATGTTTGTTGATGTTGTGCTATGATTGCAATATCCACGAGAGGTCGCCACCTTACAGCCAATTTGTCACGCACCGATTTGAAAACGTATAGCAATGCAGCGAGCGGAATTGGGTCGTGTTGGTCTTCAGTTGTTTGGTTTTCAGGGCAGAAAATGGATTTAACATATTTTTGTAGACGTTTTGTGTTTATTGTTTGTCATGTATGCCTATAAAACGTGTAAATTTAATTACATTCTTGTAATATGAAAGCATTGTTCATTTTCTTTGAGAAATCTCAGCAACTGATCAATCGATACCAATTTGGGAAACATACAAATTCACAGAAGTTGATTGCCACAACATGCATGTAAGCACTTCTCTGTCTATCGCACCATGTCTGTTTGTCTTCTTTGGATATTTTTTTTTTTCACTCCGTTGCTCAATATACGTAACGGAGAAGTTATTTTTACAAAAATATCGAACGGGAAAGTCATTTTCTATTGCTTCAGTAATTAAGTTTTTCATTAATATTACTAATGAGTTTCTGTCTGTCACTTGTGGAGCTTCTCTCCAATTAAGAATGTGTCTATTACATTTTCATCCACATCATCTAATACAAAATTAGGACCATTGGGGCTGAGTGCTACATTCTGTTGAATTGGCTTTAACATTGTTTAACAGGGGGTTTGATTGTTATTATGGTTTTAATAGTGAAATGAAACGTATGTATACTTTATAAAAAACAAAATGATGATATGGCTTGTTCGCACTATGTTACAAATTTGCCCTTGTTGCGGTTCCTTTACTCTATGGATACGATTGAATGTCAAAATGCTATAGTCTATGTCTCAATGCAACTGCCAGGGGCAGAAACAAAGATGAGATGATAAGGCTTGGAGTCCACACTATGTTACAAATTTGCCCTTGGTACGGTTCTTTTACTCGCATCAGCATCGACACCAAGTACTAGTCACCTCCAACTTCACATCTCATGCGATCGACATCCAGCTGGGATGTAGTTCCGGAAGAGTGACGGGCATTCAACCCACGACCTTCAGCAGAGCTGGCCAATATGGCATTGGCAGATGCCTTAACTATCAAACAGTTACCCATGGGTGGTGTATTTTACTTGCCTCAGCATAGACACCCAGTACAAGGCACCTCCCATTTAACATCTCATGCGATCAACATCCAGTTACAGCATGGGATGTAGCTGCAGCTAATAAAGATGCTCAGGTTAGAAATCCAACCCGGGACCTTCAGCAGAGCTGCGCATTGTGGAATTGGTGGATGCCTTAACCATAAAGACCTATTACTATCAAGACCATGGGGTGGGGGTTTAGCTCAGTGGTAGCGTGCTGGGCTTCCAATTACTGTGACCCGGGTTCAATTCCCGGTCAAGCCTAAGTTGGCTGGCTGTTTCATCCTTCATCTCATTGCGGTGGTCCCTGCCTGTCCTAATTAGCCCATCAGGTGCAGAACTACCGGACCTAAAGCCCTACTCCACCCACCCACAAGACCACTCAATTCTGCACCAAAGACATTCTCAATAGCAAGATACTAACTGTGTAAATAAGTTATTCTTGATGTAACAGAGAGTCGACATCACACTCTACTCGTTTATTGCAGCGGGTCTGCGGAAAATGACACAACATTTAGCTAGAGAGGAGGCCATTGACATTAGCACAGGAAGTTGGGACAAGACAGGAAGTCATCAGTCTATCTTCTTATACCTAACAGGTTTCCTCTTATGTATAGAAGAAGTCTAAGAGTTGACCTGTGTTGTCATTGCACACTGTTAGCGGCAGAGTCATTGTACTGATGACGTGTGCAATAATATTGTCTTACCTTTTTACGGTCAAAGTACAAGAAAGTCACTGAGGATGTTACTCTTATCTTCGATTCATTCTCATCTTGTAAAGAAAGGTTAGTAAAATGTTAGTGCAGCTGTTGTTGGTGCTAAAAGCCTAACAAAACTTTTACTGTTTGATAAATGACCCCTCTATGAAGAAGTGAATCTCAAGCTTCCTCTACTGGTCACTTGGACATAAAGCACTGACCATTGAATACAACATTTGTGAGTGGCTAAATGTACCAAAAAGGTCAGTAATTTCTTTCAGTTGTATTCAATTATATTATAACTAACTTGTAGTAGCTTCTATCATATTGGAATATACATTTCAAGTATCATAAGGATAAATGATTAAGGACAAAAGAATATAATATAAGAATATGGCCCATATGAAATTGGATGTATGAAAATTAGGAATTCAATCAAACATGAATGCATATATATACATATATAATTACAGCCTCGGCTGTAACATAACTGCCACCTGAAATTTATTTAATTGCCAACAATGGTAATATTTCGGTTCATCATTGACACCATTGAAACTAGCACATTTTCCTCCAAACAGTGAAATTCTACTGTAAACGTGATTAAAGCACATGACTAGCAAAACATCATAAGCATAGCAACATTGATAACCGGATAAGGTTTAAATTGAAAGAAGCTCTACTAGTGAGTACAATGCTGAGCCATATCTGTTTTTCACAACACCTCTCCAGACAGCACCATATTTCATCACTCCGACATACCTCGGGTTATAGCGATAGCACCGATGCAGCCTATGGCACTCTGAATAAGGTCATATAGCCATTCTTGCACCATAAATCGAGCAATATGGGATGATGTGACTTTGAGTGGAAACCATTTTTGCGTAGAGCATGTTAGGGAATGTGTGTCCAATGTCATAGGGGAGGGTAATTTGTCGACGGTGCAAGTCTGTTGGTGCGCAGTGTATACGGAAGGGGTTGGTGGGTGGAGTAGGGCTTCACGTCCTGTATTTCTGCACCTGATGGGCTAATTAGGACAGGCAGGGACCATAGCAATGAGACGATGGATGAAACAGCCATCCAACTTCGGGTTGAACAGGAATTGAATCGGTTGGAAGCCCAGTGCGCACAGATGGTGTGAAGTGTCACAAGTGCGGAATAAGCTGTCATACCCAGATAGCACCCAGGAGTCAACATTGGACCAACATTGGACAACATTAGACCAACATTGTACCAACATCGGACCAACATTAGACCAACATTGTACCAACATCGGACCAACATTAGACCAACATTGGACAACATTAGACCAACATTAGACCAACATTAGACCAACATTGGACCAACATTGGACCAACATTGGACCAACATTGGCAGGCTGATCAGCAACCCAGATAGCATTCCAAATCAGAACAACATCAACATGACATTAGCAATGTTGATACGATGTTGTTCAGACGGCAGCCAATATTGAAATTACAATCATATATTATCATATTTATTCGTACAACATGGTACAGTTAGTTTCATTGAAAACAGTCAAATTAAACCAAGACAAAGCTAGACAACTTCTGCCATATGATGCTACTTTCCACTAAACGGAACTGTCTGGCTATAGCTGGCTACTCAAAGGCGAATCTAAAAGTACATGCAGCACCATATTAAATAAATTTCATACATTTACCAAGGTTTTGGTTTTTGGTGTAAGCTGACTGTAAGCTAGGAGTAGACAGAAGTGGCTGGCTATAGCTACAGCCAGGAATAGTTAGCTACAGCTGCCTAAAGTCGACCATATTTTATGCAAATAACTGTACATCAAAGATTGACTATATATTCAGAAATCACATAAGTATTTTACGCTATACATAGGTGATTGATTAATTGAGAGGATTCACCTGTTGTACAGATACAGTTGAACAGTCCTTCTCTGAGTTTTGAAAATGAAATGTTTTCCGGGAAGTATTTTCTAACTGATGCACTTCATTATTGTAGACACTAATTCATAATGAAGCTCAGTGGTATATTTATTTATTATTTATTATTTTATTTATTATGTAACACTTATATAGCACCCAACCAGTAAAAACTGCTCTCAGGTGCTGTACATGTAAAATTTGTAAAAAGTCAAATAGACACAAGATTAACATAAAATCGAGTTTGATAAAAAGTCCATAGAAGAGAAATCGATAAAATGTTTAAAGTCAGTAAAAGAGAATTGTATAAAACTAAAAGTCACATTATATGGCTATAAGCATCAGTAAACAGAATGGTTTTCAGTCCCTTTTTAAAAGTCGTCAGACACGAAACAGTTCTCAGGTATAGTGGTTAAGGCACCAGCAGCTCATCTTATGTCCTGGGTTTGAATCCCTTACCTTGACTCTTCATTAGCTACATCTGTTTCATCCTTCGTCTCATTGCCATGGTCCCTGCCTGTCTTAAATAGCCCATCAGGTGCAGAAATACAGGACGTAAAGCCTTAATTTCACCTACCAGTTGAACTAAACAACAAGCACTGCCATCCATTACTATTGCATGCATGCTACCACCCACGTCTTAATCTTCCGTCTTAAATATTCACAGTTGTGCCAGGTATGTGCACTTTCTGGATCTGTACTTCAGTGAATTATTCTGACAGAATTACAAACTTTTCTTGTGACCTAATTTCTGTTGACCCGCTTTCACAGTACTGACCCCGTTCTTTCATCTCCCTGTGGAGTATTTTTCCTCTTGTGGGTTTTGTATGTGTCAACAGCTTTTGATGGTTCTGCAGGTGAATTGCCTCTCCCTCATACTCTGCAGCTCATATTCCTTTTTGCTTGTCAATATTAATGCAATGTCATAACACCTAATTGATTGTTATGAAAGAAAGACAGAAATGACATTAATAGCTGAACTCACAATTGGACCACCTTAAAATTAAGACCACCCGATTATTCCCAGATAGCATTCCAAATTGGGCCAACATCGTTTCAATATTTGCCGCCATCGTTACAACATCATATCAACATCGCAGATTTTGTGCCAATGTTTTCCCGATTTGGATGCCATCTGGGTTTAGACCATTGCACTTGTGATCGCTATTTTGACAGCAATTGAGGCATCGAACAACGTACCTACATAAACACAGAATTGGCAACATTTTGATAATCAAGATGGTGCACTAGCTTGGTTTGTAGCTTCCAATATACAGCTATAGTTTACTCGCCGGTACCCAGATAACATTAGCGCAACATTGGCCTAACAGCGGCCACTGCTCTGATAGCATTCCAAATCGTATCAACATCGGCGTAGTGTTGGTTGTGTTGAAACGATGTTGTACCGACGGCGGCAAACATAGAAACAATGCTGGGCCGATATGGAATGCCATCTGGGTGACAGCCAACATTGGAGGAACAACATAGACCAGATCTGGTGTTAAGGTATGGTTCATTCTGCACAAAGCTTTAAAAGTTGCTCTGTGAAATCCCAATGTGCCAGCTACTTCCGATTTGTATCCAAGACAAACTACCCTCCCCCAAAACATTAAACACATGTCCTAACGTATTAAACTTAAAACGGTTTCCACTCAAAATCGCATCATCCCATATCACTCGATCTATTGTACGCCAGAATGGCATATCGGCTTATTCAGAGCGTCATAAACCTAATTCATGCTGTAGCTATTAGATGATGTATTTCGGTGTGAGAAATGTTGCTGTCAAATGAAACTTGATATGGCTCATTGTCACACCTATAAATATGGCTTCTCTCAATTTAATATTAAGTGGTAATCCACCAATATTGTGTTTACTGTAACAGGGAAAAATTGATGTCTCAGTGCTACTGGGTCTGAGGGCGGGGGCCTAGCTCAGAGGTAGGGCTCTGGGCTTCCAACCGCTGGGTCTCGGGTTCGATTCCCGGTCGAGCCTAAGTTGGATGGCTGTTTCATCCTTCGTCTCATTGCCATGGTCTCTGCCTGTCCTAATTAGCCCAACTGGTGCAGAAATACAGGACGTAAAGCCCTAATCACACACACACACACACGCTACTGGGTCTGAAGCTTAGTCAGCTTATATGTCCAGCTGCCAGAGGCAGACGTAATGATGAGATGATCAGACTGCTTGGAGTCTACACCATGTTACACATTTACCCCATGGGTGGGGGGTCCAGTAGAAACCCGCCATCAGGAACACGCACAGTGTAAATTTACTGGTCTCAATGGTGAGGTTGTCTAAATTGGTTAGGTGGTCTTAATAGTGAGGTGGTCTTAATAGTGAGGTGGTCTTAATAGTGAGGTGGACTTAATAGTGAGGTGGTCTCTATTGAATGTTCCACTGTACTGCTAAATTTCAGGTGGTGGATCATAAAGTTAGAGAAATTTTTTATTATTGTATTGTCAATCAGTGTAATTATTGTAGTGACAATTCATTATAAATGTTCATGTCAGATTTGAATCAGGTTTGAGCACTACGGACCACTGCAGATCACTAAAGACAGTTCAAGCTCCGCATCCCATAATAGTGGATTTTCACGGAAGGTTCTCTATAGTTCGCAGTTATTTCGCCTGAAAAGTTCCCGCCCTTGACTGTGATTGGCTGAAGCAAAGTGCATCCTAGCAGCAGTTTTTTAGTGCATTTTAATGTATATCTGACATCTAATCATTCAATTGATTTTTGTTATTTCCCTGAGAAAGTTGTATTTATTCAATAGGTTAGTTATGATCTTCTATGTCTGAAAAGCAAAATGAGTTATAAGAGGAGTAGAAAGACTTATGTCCGGCTGAATTCAGTGAAAATAAAAGATTTAGAAAAAAAATAATACCAGCATCGTTTTTTTCAATAATTAAGAAGAAGAGTGAAATATAAATCCATTGCAAACATACAATGTCATACAATGTGTTTGTTTACAATGGAGATATATTTCTCAATGGTTCTCTTAAATGTCATCTTGGCCTGGTTCTAAAAGACGTTGATATTTTTTCTGAAAACTTTTATTAATCAATTTTACTTTTTATTAAATTTCACATTGTATACTTTTTTTCAAATAACCTTTATCTCTTAGATTCAGAATCGTGATGATTTTTATGATCACTTATTCAATCGGTTTTCTTATTTTTATATAATTTATGTTTGACCATGCAAATGTGGAGAAATATTAAATTCTGAAAAATTATAAGAAGCAACAACAAATAAATTGAAAAAATTTATGTAGGGAATAGTTTGTCAATTTACAGCGAAACCTCTCTTTAAGACTACCTCACTATTACCAATACCTCACTATAAAGACCAATGACGTTTGATCAAAACTTATATCTGCCATTGTATTTTACCTCTCAAATAAGACCACCTCACCATTAAGACCAGATTCTCTTCAAAGGCAATTTAATGGTGAGGCTCTACTGGGCAATTCAATGAAAATATGAATCATAAAAGCTTATAAAACATGATCTAGTGGTCCTAATTTGACTAGCATTATAGTGAGGTTGGTTTAATAGTGAGGTGGTCTTAATAATGAGGATATTAAGGAACCCACTAAATACAGTAAACCCCAGTGTAAGACCACCTCACTATTAAAACCACATTTTTGTTTAAGATTTATTCTTACTAATATAATATCATATTTTATGCTTTTTAGTTTGTAATATAATCTATAGTAGTTTTTTTATTGTTATTTTTAGTTTTATTATTAGGGTTTTTTTTTTTTTTGCTGTTGTGAGTTATTTTTTAACAGGGCCATTTTGAAAAGAGGACTTTTTACTCAAATTGTTCTTATTTTGCATGAATTTGTTTTAATAGATAAATAAGTAATATCACTTTACCTCTCTATTACAACTACCTCACCATAAAGTCAAACTTTGCACCAAGAGGGGTCTTAATGGCGAGGTTTCGCTGCACAATAAATAATGTAATACTGCAGCAATTTTTGAGGGGGAGGGGGGGGGGCATAGGTCAATTTTTTGGTGATTGCAAGACCACTAAATTTGCAACGGGCTGCCTTATCACGCGTCGCCATTGACAACAGCGCTAGGCATGACGGGATATTCCAATACGGCATCACGTGACCAACGAGAGGTCACATGACTCCTGATCAATGGAGGTCTGATTCCTACACTCAAAAGGTGAGGAGTCAATCAGGGCGTGATGTATAATGCGGAGCCCTTGCTTCAAAAACCCCACTTGACTCGCAGCCCTACAGATATAGGTAAACCCCAGCAACTACAGTACCCACCAAAAGTATGTGTAGCAACAGCACCATGAGGGACTATACAACATTTGCAGTCAGCAATGGTGGTGTACACATTCAATGTTATGGACATATTTAGTGATAACTACATGGCCAAATGTGCCACGTGCGTTTTCCATGAGAAGGATAAACGTGCATGGTGAAAACTATGCGCTTTCCATGCGTTTATCCAAACGCATGGAAAACGCATGTAGCACATTTGGCCATGTATATTCTGTTTGATATAATCTCTCGCTAATTGAAGCTCTAAAAATTTGAAAAAGACATTTTCGAGGTATTAATTTGCTGACACCCCAAATACATATAATACATGTAGGGTAAATTTTAAATGTCTCAATGTCTCAAATTATACTTGGTTTGAAGCTCAGTCAGCTTATATGACCAGCTGCCCAAGGCATGATGAGATGATATGGCTTTGGGTCCACACCATGTTACAAATTAGGGACATGCTACAGCTATGACCAAACTTCACTATATTCTGAATTCCCAAGCAGTCTTAATATTGAGATGGCCTTAAAAGTCAACCTCTTCTGTAAATGGGGACACTGCAGCTATGTGGGTTTTGCGTCATCAAGTGAAAACATACTAATGCAATGGTTACTGGTTCCTAAGTTTAGAAGCAAGGACAGAAATAGATACAAAAAGAAGTGCTCCAGATATACTTGACAGAAAATTGGTGAATTTAACACCGAAGGACCTGCTTTCACCACGAGAAACTAGGTTATGATGATGAGACAGGGATACATGTAGTAGTATTTTTCATACAGCTTAATGTCCTGGGTTTGAACCCGGGCACTCCTTATGACCTATACACCCCCCCCCCCCTCCCCCACGGATGTTGATTAAATGAGACGGTAAATTGGAAAGCACATAAAAGATCCCATCCAAGGGGCACGTGTGTGACATGGTGTGGACTCCAAGCCTATCTCTTCATTATGATTGCCCCTGCAGCTGGTAATGTAAGATGAGTATTATACCAGTGCATTAAGAGTCAATCTCAGCAATACAATTCGAGTGACTGTGCATCAGAATCAGATATTTAGCTTCAGGCTAAGCACTGAGTGAGTTGCTCTTTTGTATTTCTGGAGACTTTAGTTGAATCTTGCTGTCAATTTGCTGCATCTGATTCTCCACCATGCCTCAAGCAAACATCCCATTCAGCTGATTTTCTCATTCTCCATTCAAAATAGAGGCAACGGGGACATCGATACGGTAAAATATGCACCGAGCTGTAAAAAAATTCACCGAGCGACTGAAATGAACGTTTACGAAGCGGTGACGTTACACCGAAATTTGCTAAAATCGAGCTTCTGGATACTCCTTGGTGAAACCAATATGTCTGCCCATATCAAATCTTGCGAATTTGTACGGATTCTTACACATATCCACAATGAGTACTGATAGATCAGGTTTGAATATCTCACAGCTTGGTTGTGTTCATGTCAGCGAGTTCTGTTTATTCTGCTCGATAAATGACCAAAAAGACGGTCAACCTGTCTGCTTGTGTACTACAAGTGGGGATAACCATAGAAAATTGAGGGGAAAAAGTGCAGTATAGCGGACCCAGATTTATGACCATATTTAACGAGCCTCATTGCCAGGCCTATGACGTAAAAATGCTTGAAATGTAAGTATGACGTCACAAACTAATGTAGTTATGACAGCGGTTTCATCTTCACGGTAAAAACTGATAAAATTCAATTTTTAATGGACGCCAAATATGGGCATAAATTTGGGTCCGCTATACTGCTCTAAACCCAAATTGAGTTCTTCTCAAAATAAGGCTATACAGTATGATAAACCTACCTCAATAGCATATATGGCTACTGGTTTATCAATGTTGTGTAGTTCCTGATTTAACCGCCCAGCTCCTTAATCATTGATCGACAAGCCCTTTACCTGACATGACAGTAAAATTCATCTGATTTTGTCTCACTGTTTCACTGTTTCACTGTCTCACCCTTGTACCAAGTGTCTATGCTGAGGCAAGTAAAATATCCCACCCGTGGGGTAAATCTCTCACCTCATTAATCAACCCTCAAAAGGGGCAAGAACTTGCCTTAAAGGGCTGCACTTTCCACATCTATCTATCTATCTATCTGCTACTGAGCCTGAAGCTTAATCAGCTTATATGAGCAGCTGCCAGAGGCAGACATAATGATGAGATGATAAGATTTGGAGTCCACGCCATGTTACACAATTACTCCATAGATGGGGTATTTTACTTGCCTCAGGATAGACACTTAGTACAAGGCACCTCCTATTTAACATCTCATGCGATCGACATCCAGCAGCTGGGATGTAGCTCATAAAGAGTGCCCGGGCCAAGGATCGAACTCGGGACCTTCAGCAGAGCAGGCCAGAACGGAATTGCCCACTGCCTTAACCATTAGGCCACACAACAGAGGACGCTTTTCCCATGATAGATGACCGAAGCAGGAAATGAATAATTTTAGTATATCATTACTGACGCATAGTCAAGAAAAATATCCTTACTCATTAACAGCCATAAAACATGTCAATTTTATCCAGCTAAGCAACTTCCAAACAACTTAAGAACTTAAGACTAACATCACCATGGTGATCTCAAATTTCTCCCAATTCTTGCTGTGTCAACATTGAGAGATCTTGTCAGTGTCTGAAGCTATTTTCCAAATTGTCTTTGGGCAAATAAGGGGGTGTTTTATTTCAGAAAAAAAGATAGATTTGTCATAAAACGACCATCTTGAGACCCTTCGCAAAAACTCTCGCCAGCTGAGCCAAGTCTCGCGAGACTTGAGGCGTGATTTTGGGAGTCCTCTATGACGTCATTGGCCATGTTGTTTCCTGTCTCGTTACATAATGCCAGTTGTAAAAGGCGCAGTAACATGACTGTGAAGAATTGGGGCTCATAAACAGGGTTAGAAAGGTGATAGGTTTGACAGAAAGATGGTTACCAGGGACCCTCTAACGTTGTTATAAATTGACTCCTCTTAAAAAAAGTAACATATAACAATCCAGTCTCCATACTTGGACCACGTTTGTTGAGGATAATATTGATCTTAAATGCTGTTAATTTGTCTTAAATTCCAGGTGGTCTTAATTATAAGGTGATCTTAATTATAAGGTGGTCCTAAATTTCAGGTGTTCTTAACAGGTGGTCTTTATTATCAGGTGGTCTTACAGCTTAATGCAATGAAGTGCTGGCTAGTAATTTTAATATCTAGTCACCTATTTTGTATATGCTGTTTGTTTTAAAGCCAATTTTAGGCAATTGATTATGCAAACAATGTAGTTGATTTTCTTGTCCTTAAATTGACTTTAAAATAACTCGAGAAAAGCAAATTGTTATATCAAAAGTTAATTATTTAATTCTATCTATCTATCTATCTATCTATCTATCTATCTATCCATCTCTATCCATCTATCTATCTATCTACCTATGTATCTATCCATCTATCCATCTCTCTATCCAATACATCCATCTGTCTATCTATCTATCTATCCAATATATCCCTCCATCTATCTATCTATCTGTCTATCTATCCATTTTATCCATCTATCTGTCTCCCTGCCTCTCTATCTAGACACTTTACGCAGAACACAAGCACCACTTATATGGACTATAAGCCAGAATGCAAAAAGTCACAAGTCTAACTCGATTTGTATTGACAAACCCCAGTGCAAGTCACAAGTGCAAGTCTTTAAATCACCCACTACGCGGAATGATAAAATCTCTCAAGACCCCAGACCAAAATCACAAGCCACTTCCACATCTTTCACTAGATTTAGTCTCAGAGAATTCAATGGGATATCGCAAATTGATTGCGACACCCAGGGTGTAATTCGTGTATGACATAAAAAAGTGACACTTACTGACACTCAGTCTGTCCTTAAGGTTGTCTGTCTGGTGTATAGCAAGGTGCCTCTCTGAAGTCAACACTTTTCTAATATTGTATTGATTATTTTTTATATAGTTTTGTCTCAGAGCTACTGGTCTGGATTTTAGCCTGCTTGTATGACATACTGCTGCAGGCAGAAGTAATGATGAGATGATCAGGCTTGTCCAACCCATCTTACAGTTACCCAATGGGTCTTTACTTGCTTCAGCAAAGAACACCGAGAACAAGGGCAACGCCAATACAACATCATAAGCGAACAACTTCCAGCCATAATTTTGCTAATAGGACTCGAAGAATGTAAACCGGGATCACCAGAACAGCTGAAAAATGCCTTGACCAAAGACCATTCCACTGCAGCAAGAGTGTGTACCATATTTTCTTAAATGTAATAGAATCAGGATCCTCTTTCATTCTAGAAGAGAGTGGTTTCCCTATGCGTTGAAAAAGACAAGCATTAAAAGACATCTCCCAGATAGCATTCCTAATCGGAAGACACCGATGTGCCATCTTTCTTGATGCAATGATGTTCAGACGGTAGCCGATTTAGAAACGATGTTGACCAAATTTGCTATTTGGGTTGAATGCCTGTTATATTGGACTTTTAGGGTTACTCAAGTACTGTTATATCAATGAAATCTAGGCCCTTTATTAAAGATCCGGCTCGTCATGAAGGAAACACGGTACTGACTTTCGTTAGATACAAAGTCTATCTGTAAACATGGTCAATCAACTCCTCCCTGGCTCACTCCCTTTCACTGGACTTGTTTACCTACACAGCCATCTTGGCACTCAAGCACATGCTTAGCCAATAATTCATATAGACGGCGCAGTTGGTCGGCTCAAACACATCCGGGGCTTAAGATACATAATTCAGGGTAATTCGGGGTTATGACCCACGTCCTTAATTTGACCAGAAATGCCAATTGAGGGGTCACAGATTTCCCCCACCACTTCCGGTTCTGTGCAGTTAGCAGTATCTTGGGTTTTTCTGAGCCTACAGAGATACTCCGTCTCCATCTTGCTGGCCAGCTCGAGCACTGTCTGCATGTCTGAGGCAAGATCTTTTGGCACGACTTTCTGGTTATCTGTCTGTCTTACTGGTTAGCACTTGAGGTTATTTGTCTCTGTCTGTCTGTCTATCTGTCTGTCTAGCTGTCTGTCTGTCTATCTGTCTGTCTGCCCGTCTCTCCGTCTGGCTGTCTGTCTGTCTGTCTGTCCACGCTGTACTAACACAACGCCTCTAGTGTAGAAGAATGTCACCTTGGGGGGGTTTACCTCATAAAAGGGCAGGAAATATGTGCATAAACAAACAAATAAATTGGTGCTTATACATATCAGCATGAATATTCTTATTGAAATGACGTATTATGAAATAATAAACTACAACAGCTACATCGCTGCCCTGTGTCCATCAGGGAAATCCACGTTAAATTGTTTAAAATCACGGCACAGCTGGACTTGATTGTCGATGTCAAAACACAAAAAAATGGCCGTGCATCGCAGCTCAACTGTCACAGCCCAATTTAAAGCAATTCAATAGTGCTTACCAAAACTGAAACGGCACAGAGGTATTTCCAATAAAGTCAGTCATTTGAAACAACTTTGTTGATATATAATTTCTGTACCTTTTAATGACGATTTTGCCTGTTTGTTTACAATTGGGGAAAACCAAGCCAATTAACAGGTTTCCCACCCAAAGTGACGTTCCTCTATGCTAGAGGTGTTGCTTTTATACAGCGTGCTTTCTGTCCAGCTGTCTGTCTGTCTGTCTGCCTAGCTGTCTGTTAGTTGACTTCCTGCTTGCATTATCGTCTTACAGTCTTCCTGCAGGTCTGTGCACTGTCTGTCTAGCTGTCCTGCTGTCTGCCAAACTATTGCACTGTCTGTCTATCTTGCTCTCTGTCAATCATGTCAATCATACTGTCTAGCTATCACACTGTATTTCTTCTTCTCCTTCAAACTGTTACACTACCTGTCTTTCTGTTGTTTGTCACACAATATATCCATCTATCTGTTTCTGAGTCTGTAACATTCTGTTAGAACCTTCCATAGTCTTCAGCACTGCTGCCACACTCTCTGTCAAGGTGCATGTCTCTCTATTCACAGAAAACTAACCTGTCAACCCATTGCTCAACAGTTTGACTCATAGTATCCCTTATAACATCATTATCCTCCGGAATTCTACATCCTTCCACCAGGCATCTTTAACACCATATGCACTGTAAAAGTCACAACCTTTCAATTTTCTTGGAACAGTGACATATTAGCTGACTGGATTAACAGGAGACAATGTGTGGTTGAACGGACCGTATGTTATTGTGTTGCATTGTATTGCATTGTATTGCATTGTATAGCATTGCATAGCATTGCATTGCCTTTTATTGTATTGTATTAACTGGGCGGAAGCTTATTAGACCTACTGGCAGAAGCAAATATCAGATGGTAAGGCTTCCTGCACCTGATGGGCTAATTATGACAGATAGGGACCATGGCAATGAGACGAAGGATGAAACAGCCATCCAACTTAGGCTCGACTGGGAATTGACCCCGGGACCCAGTGGTTGGAAGCCCAGAGCGCTACCACTGAGCCACTGTGCTAGGCCCCCACTCACTGGTGACACACAACAATTAAGTCCTACCAATGCTTTTTAAAGACTCTTAGCAAGTACAACGGTTGTACCACTTAAGAAGCACTACAAAAATACTATAGTACACCAACAATCACTAGTCCACAAGTCCTACTCTAGCCTTAACATCCATTTCAGGCCAGCCGGTCGATAATGACAGATTGAGGTATCAACCATACTTTGGCAGATCTTAAGCAGGCTACTGACAGAGATCTTAGGACTGCAGCAAGGACACTGATTGGATCCTGCACTTTCTGCAGAACCTGCAGGACGACTTCAGGCACCTCTTATCAAAGGATTTGTAAGGCAAAATGGCAAGAATTGGACTTGCCACTGATTGATGACTTTGCATCTTCTGCATTTATTCGATCCGGATGCGAAGCGAATTTGGTCCACGAAGCGTCCGATCCGATCCGATTCTTGCGAGCGTGTCATTGCCAAAGTCAGGTTATGGCGAAGTTATTGTTAAGGGATGGGTATTTGCTAAATATTGTACACCATACTCCACTATTTATTTATTAAAATATATTTAAAATGGGTCGCACCATCAGTAAAAACAGTTTTTCATGTGGCCCATTAATACAATAAAACAAAAAATATATATATAAAAAGATGAAATATTAAGTACATAAATTAACTAAAATAAGAAAATAGATATAAAATCATAAAACATGTAGAAATAAAATAAGATAAAATTACCTTAAAATATATTGTTTTAGCTTCCTTTTAAACACATTGATATAATAAATATCTTTTAAAAATGACGGTAAACTATTACTTGCATTAGCACTAGTGTACTTAAAAAGACTTTTTAGCAAACTGACTAGAGACATTAGGAACATAAGCATATAAGCATCCATAGGATGACTTCTTGTGTTAATACCATTAATATCACAATTCATAACAACGACATTAACGAGGTCAAAATATAATGAAACCCACTTAAACGAATACTTTTTTATTTTGAATAAGTTGTTATGATAGTACACTGTATCTACAGTGAAAATCTGCTCGAATATTAAATCACTTAAATCTAAGAACCCTATTTACCCCTTCTGAGAACCTCAACCCCACCAGTGTTTCCAGTTGTGAGGTGGTCTTACACTGGGTTTCCTCATTTTTTTATAGATACATTATAAAATAATTTCTTCATATCAACAACAACCTGTAGAGTTGAATTTGTGCACATGATATGTATAACTAATATAATCATATTATAAAATAGTGTAATTCACCCTGGCTTGAAATTATCCATAGCTAGCTGCTTGAGGCGACGTAATGATGAGATGACAGGTCTGTAGTCCAAAACACTTTATTCCTTGTAAGATGACATACAATACCTTAGTGCAATTTTTACTGATCTGTTACATTTAATCAAGACAAACAGCTGAAGAAACACACACATAATTTGTTGTGTCAAATTACGTCGTGTTGAAACTATTTTGAATTCTAGAAATCTTAATCTGGAAATGATAAACCTCTGATAAATATTCGGAAAACCTTACAAATACATTCAAATTAGAGTTGCTATTTCTGTTTGCGATTATGGCGTTTTCTACAAATTCTTGATAACAGGCTTCTGTAGCACAGACAAATATTTTCCACAATATTTGAAATTCCCGTGAGTTTGAGTTTTATCAGAGATCATACATGAAGCAAGATAGAGCCAGACAGATGTGGGCTTATCTGGGCTATCTATTTCTGTGCCGAATGTCAGCCACAAATAAATGATGTTTCTCATCCACATTGTTTGTTTGTTTTGTTTTATTGATTAGTCAGTCAGTCAGTCAGTTAGTTAGTTATAGTTAGTTAGCAGGCTACTAGCTAACTTACTTACTTACTTACTTACCTAGGTGCTTATTTAGTTACTTACTTACTCATTTAGTTACTGACTTACTTATTTACTATTTAGTTACTTACTTAATTATTTAGTTACTTACTTACTTACTTACTTACTTACTTACTTGGTGTAAGACAGTCCTAATAACAGTAAATAATGAACATAATAGAATTTGAAAAATAAATTTTTAAAAACTCCATCAATATGCCAATTCATGCCAATCTGCATACATAAATATGAATTCATGGTTGGCGGGCCCTCAATATAATCACGGTTATTGAATTCCCAGATTCACTAGTTCCGCGAAATGCTTCATAAAACCTAAAATTACATTTGAAGGAAATCTCATTATTCCATGCGAATGAAGAAAAATCACCTCAACATATCTTTTTCTTTTTTATAATGAAATTTCTATTTAAGGATTACATATGTAAGATCCAACTACTAAGATCATTGTCTTACTTAAGTTCGACTCGTCTGAAGCTGTGACAGGAAGCACAGCAGAATGGCAGACATAATGATTGGATGACATGGATTCGCAAGGAAAATACAATCCTTTGAGATTGATTTAATAATTCTTTTTGTGTTTTTGTTAAAAAAATCAGTTTACATATTCTTAGAGAGACTATTTTTTTATGCAGATCAGAGTTAGTACCCCTTCCATTCAAATTGAAGGAAAACAAAAACTAATAAAATTATAAAGGAAACTATTAACATATTTCACTACTCTGTGAAACGATATTAACAAGATATATACTCTTTTGCCATTATGAATTTTCGAAGTAAATAGTTACACTGAGTTTCTTGGATAGATCCCTACATTCAAAATAACCAGCGTGGCGTCTTTTAACGTGGTTAGGCCAATGCCTACATATATCTGATGTCTGAACTCCAGTATTTTAATCCAGAACATGACATTTGCCTTGGCTGGGAGGCATTCAGGGACAAGCGCAGCAAAATGGGGTGAACATCTTGCCTGATTCCCACCCGACGAATTGAGGTCAACATTTAAGGCACATGCAGCGAAAAGGCACCATTATATCTTATCATGTTGACCCTTGTTTTTTGCAAATACAGATAACTACACCATTAAGACTACCCTTGTGTAATTGTGTAAACTTTAACTGGCCGTGATAGAGAGGTGGTCTTAATAGCGAGGTGGTCTCATAACAAAGATTGCTCTTGTTTATCAATGAAGTGGTCTTATATTGAGGTGGTCTTAATTCTGAAACATATTACAGTGCTGTTACTGTTTTGAGACTCGGTGAACCGACCTCTCATATCAAAATATCAAAATTAATATGCTTTAATTTTTTTTTTTTGAGACAAAATTGTAAAGTGATTTATTTTTTCTAAAAAGTTTTCATTACATATGTAAAACCGGATTCTATATTTACAGCAATTTGACAATATCCCAAGTCCCAAATTATTTCATATATGATCAGTATAGGAACCTCGCCATTACGTCCACCCTTAATTGGTACCAGATTTATTCACCTTAATAGTGAGGTGGTCTTAATAGTCAGGTGGCCTTAATATAAGGCAAGGTTTCATTGCACTTATTATATTCTATCATTACAGAATTATTAGCAGCCATGGTTGCCCCCTCTTTCATTAATTTTTTATATATTTTTTTATTATCATTTACATACCGTAACGGAGGGTATTATCGACGGGGCGGATATTTTCGACACTCACATTAAAATGTTAACAATTTATTAATTTTTTGTTAACAAACTAATTTAAGTGTCGAAAGTACCCGCCCTGTCAATAATACCCTCCGTTACGGTATATATATCTATTTATTTTATTTTATTTGTGGAGTAGTTTATTCTGATACCTTTTGTTTATAGCTATGTTTCTACACGTTCATACGTTTTCAGTGTACCTTTTTTTGCCATATTTTGTGCAGCTGGTGTACCTAGATTCTTGCACACTTCTGCACCATATGTTTAGTTTCCACGGAGGTACACACGCCATGAGTGAGGGGCCCTGAAACTTTTAATGGAAGTGCCCTCTCTGATATTGTGGTCCCGAGATGTCACACAACAAAATAGAGTATTCCTTTCAACGGAAAAAAACTGTGAACAAACAGCAACCCATATTTCATATTTCATAATTCTCATACTTTTTTCGTTGCAATATTTTTTGCATTTTTCGCACTTTTATTTTTTAAAATATTGTGTCGTTTTTTTTTCTAAAGATTCCAAATTCGTTTCCAAAATTTTTTAATTTGATACACTATCCAATATAAAATCATATCATTCTTTATCTTTTAACCACAAAGCCACTAATTACTTTTCTGTTATCTGCATACAGTGCCCGACGTCGAAGTTGTGGCCGACACCGGAGTTGTGGACTTCAATGGTGACGTCCTGGGGCCGATCCAAACATTCCGAATGAACAGGGTGATAGATATCGCTATTATTCTAAATCTTTCTCTGTCAAAATGTTCTGAATCCGCCTCTGGACGTCACTATTGAAGTCCACAGCTCCGGTGTCAGCCACAACTTCGACGTCGGGCACTGTAATAAGGTCTGTACTTACAAATAGTAATCAGTCAGTAGTCCACCTGTCAAATAGGTTTTTCGCATGTGTACTTGAGTTTTATACCAGTGTCTAATAAACTTCAGCTTTTTACGCAGCACTAAAACCGCAGTTAAAACCAAATTAATGGGTCACACCTGGAAGGTTCGTTGCCCTAATAAATTGGAGACTAATTAAGTCACATGGTCCCCTTAATTAAAGTTGTTTTGTAATTTTAAGGGCTTATTTTATTAGAGGAGCTAATTATGAGGTATATGTTTGTTACAAAAAATCTAGAGGATATTTCGAAGCTCATTATATTAATGATAAGGTTTTTATTTGATTGAAATACAAGGGTATTAATTATTATAACTTAGGTGTTGAGGTTTTTTTAATGAATAGATGAGCAATGGCAATGTCGCTATGCTACTAGATCAGAAGGTTAGTCAGCTTATATAACCAGCTGCCAGAGACAGACGTAATGATGAGATGCTAAGGCCGCTGGGAGTCAAAACCATGTTACACATTTACCCCATGGGTGGGGTATTTTGTTTGCCTCAGTATAGACACCATGTACAAGGCATATCCAATTTATCGTCTCGAGCCATCGACATCCCAGTACTGATCCTTAAATCTATTTATAATGCTTTTTAATGTCACCATTTTGTAGGTGCTTTCCAACAGGCCGTTTCTTATTGTTCTAAGCAGGTAATAACCAACGAAAATGTTAGTTAACTCCCTCCTGAGTGCTAACTGAATTTGTTTTGCGTAATATAGGCATTAAAACAAAGCAAACAAATTTGTGAATATTCCTAATGGAGTATAAGTTACTTTGGTGGAGGGATATAACGTAAGTCAACTCCCAACTATGAGGGATATAACTATTACCTAAACAGAATTAGCTGCAGGGGCTAAGCACTCTATAATTGCCATCACTGTTCATAGCCAGCTGCTCCCCATTTACACGTAGGTGGAGTGGAGCAAAGAGTTACGGAGGATCTGCTCAGTTCCTCCATGCCATGGTGGAGGGTATGAGTGGTAGTGGTGGTGAATTAGGGCTTTACGTCCTGTATTTCTGCACCTGATCGGCTAATTAGGACAGGTAGGGACCAGGGCAAAGAGAGGAAGGATGAAACAGCATTCCAACTTTGGCTCGACCGGGAATTGAACCCGGCACCGAGTGGTTGGAAGCCCAGTGCACTACCATTGAGCTAGTCCCCCACCCTGGTGGTGGAGGGTTTGAACCCACAACCTTGTAAAAAACAGGCCAGCGCCTTAGCCATTAGACTAAGAACACTCTCCCCCTTTAAGACCTTAAGTAAACAAAACTTGTGCTTAACCCTATCCTTAATTAACCTCAGCACCTGACATTACGCCTACATGACTTGAACCTAATGACTTTATATGACAGGTCAAAGTCAAAGTGCAATTAGAACCGCCTTAAGTACCTGAAATCACCGCCCAAAACTTTAGAGTTTTTTGCTTTTTGGGGAGTTTTATCTCAGATTTGTGTCTTTCATGTTCATACTTATGTTTGTGAGCTCAAACATCACAAACCCTGGGTTCAGATGTAATGGGCTCTCCCACTTCCGTTGCTTTTGATAAATGGAGAATTTGCACACGATGGAGAATGCTTTGAAACAGTTTTTTTTTCTTTTTTCAGTTTCATGTTTCTTATTTTTGTTGTGTTGGTGCTTGTACTGGCAGTTTTGTATTGGTAGTTATGTCAACGTGAAATGTAGGTTTAATTGTGTTTCTATTCTCCTACAAATAAAATGCTCGTAGGTAAACACTGATCAAAGTCTTTAGGTATATTGAATGTCGCCAATCTATGTCTTCTGCATGAGCTGAAATTTTGTTAAAAACTTGAACAGGAAACACTGCCCTATTCTTTTCTCAGTTCTATGTTCGTGAAAAACCATCAAAATCATTAATATAACACTAGAAACACAAATAATTACTACCAATAGTTAAACACCAATAAGCCTGCATCAGGCACAAAACTCCTTCAAAATTCAACTCCTGAACACATATTCTAAGAGAGAAATTACATAAACACAGTTTCACAGGTTTCTCTAATTACCTCAAAAAGTACCTAATCTCTAAGTATGTATAACGAAATTTACATCATCATCATCATCATCATCAACATTAGAGAGACTGTTGAAACATGGTGTTACATTGCAATTACATCAGCTCAGCAGGTCAGGCATGAGTCTTTTACAAATTTTACACATAGCCTTTGAATCATAATCACATGTTATGCTAATAAGAGTTCACATCAGTGCCATTATCATATTGCGTGTGTATTACTAAGTATTGTCATCAAGCTGGGGTAAGACAGAGTTTTGATTATTTCATATACCAGTGGAGCTTGCAAAAAACATCTAATATGTTATAAGCTAAAATTAGCTTAAAAAGGGCATCCCAACTGCAATGCAAAAGCGGCTAAAAGTGGACTCCCTTGAGGAACGCCGAGCCAAGGTCACCAGCCTTCACAAAATCCACTACAACCTAATAGACATTCCTCCAACCCTGTTACTACAAAATTCCAGAGACACCCGTCAACACAAACGAAATTTCATTTAATATCTGTCAACACGCAGGCATATCAACACAGTTTCTTCCCATCCACGATAAGACTTTGGAACACCCTACCATCACATGTCAACACTCCATCTCCAGAGTCCTTGAAATACAGGCTGACAAGGACTACCATAGTATATACCACACCAGATACTGACTCCTACCTGGTTTTTAGCTGCACACCACACACATTTTATCATCCGTCAGTTTTAACTAAAATGGGATTTTAAACGCGCACGGGCACAACCCCAGCTTGTGGTACTCGGGTCTACCGACGACTAAGCTCACCAGAAGAAGATGAAGAGCTACAGCACTGATATTCATCTTTTAGCTAATTCCAACAGGTGTCATTTACAACTTCAAAAAAAACATATACAAAACAAGAAGAAATAATTAATTTAATACCCTTTTAACTTATCAGTGTATACCAAATGTTTGGTAATTTCAAAATATTTCATTGATAGCTGTTAAACAGAAAATAAAATTACAAGTTCACTGCAGTAATTTTAAATACCATTTCTAAATATATTCCCTTCAATTATACTGTTTTGAATCGAACAGAAAACTGATTCACAAAACAAAACGAAAAATATATATATAAAAGAGAATTACAGAACAAATTATGTAGTTTTGTTCTTTGATATGCAGGTCAATGTTCATACTAAAGGTGATGGCCTCTCTGATCTACTTTCTGAAATTTGATCAAATTCTCAGAAACTACAGAAAAAATAGAGCCATAAGGTATATACCTCAATTACAGAAGTAATACCATTGAGATATCTCCTGTCAATCAACAGAATACAAGACAATTCAATGAAGGAGAAAAAATACGAAATCCCTCAAAGACCATTGATTTTTCTAGAACAGACACAAATTGTGCAATAAATTCAATTAGGGTCTTGCCACAAAGTAAACAAGGGCTCAGACTGGACCTGTTGCCTTTTTTTCTTTTACTTTTCTTTTTATTTTATGGAATTGAACGGCAAAACTGACTTGTATCAAAAATTTCTCTACAGTACTACTTGAAAAAGACGGTTTACCCATAGCTGTCGAAAGCTAGGCACAACTAACTAAAGCTGTACCAAGCCGTACCTAGCTAAAGAATCTAATAATATTTGATTGAACCGAAATCCCTCAATTTCGCAAACAATCAAAGATGCGTTACTCCAGAATTTGAAATGACAATCATTACAATTACAATACATGCAATTACGTAATTATAAACCTTAAAAGATAGATGCTACTTAAATGTCATTGAATCTTACTCTTCCTTTTAAGAATTATATGAAATTAAAATGTTTTTGAAATAGTAATTCTCAAATATGAACTGCTAAATTTGTCCATAATGCTATGGAAATTTAGACAAAATATTTGTATAATTCCATCATGCTGCCATACTTCTACCAGCAAAGCTTTATTGTTTTAGAACACAGTGACATATACACAAGAAAGCGGGGTCTATTACGGAGAAATGTCTGTAACAAATTTGAGTTCCAATGCATTTTGGGACAGACTGTAAGACCACATAAGAAAAAGCATATCAGGGGACTAAATAAACTGGTCTTACGTAAGAGGGGTTGATATAATATAAGCTTAAGATAAAACTTCTAGCCTTAAGAATCCAAATTATACATTTTGTTCACACCGAGTACAAAGGTGTTGTTGATGATATGCTAGCCTACAATACCAACATTTTCACCGCACCAGTTACAATATCAATTATAAAGACTGCCGCAACTAATGTATTATAATGTATCACAATGTAATATAATGTATTATAATGTATTATAATGTATTACAATGTATCACAATGTATTATGTATTATAATGTATCACAATGTATAACAATGTAATATAATGCAGTATAATGTATTACAATATAATGTATTGTATTGTATTGTATTGTATTGTATTGCATTGTTTTTTGAACAGCAATTTCTGCCTTATTGTCAAGTAAACTAACGAGAAGAAGCATGACATTTATAGGGCACAAACAAATAAATTATCATATTGCCCAGCTGCAAGTAGCTAGTATGAAAGCATTTGATTAACTACAAACATTAATTACCCCCCCCCCCCAAAAGAGTATTTATCTACAGAAACTGCGTCACAAAAATGTATATATAATTATGTTGTTTCATAAATGTATGCAACAGGAACGAAACATGTCATATTTCATTAATATTATCAACTATCATTTTGAGAAGAAAACAAAGAGCAATTTATACAGAATTGCTAAGACATCTCCCAGTAATTTCACCAGAAAAAGTACTCAAGTTTTCTCTATATTACACACGAAGCTTTGTGTAAGTCAATAATATGCATTTTACCAAATATTTACTAATGCGCATTGGGTTGGAACTATTTTCTTTTAATCAAATTTCATGCGAAGTTGTTGACGTTATTTAGCCCAATTAATTAACTTTAAATAAAACTTTTCACTGTCAGTCAGGCAGCACAATATAAAGATACATTCTTGGCAGGAACAGTTGCTGCTGCAGATATGACACATCTCAAATCTGATATCTTTATCATAAGCGTCAGTTATGAACTGTGTAAATGACAAGGTCTGCATATTCTCAACACTTGATAGTCATCAGGGAGTTCACCTCTGACCTGTGGAATACAATATGGCTGCGTAAATATAGGCACAGCTCCGTTATAAGCAAGTAAATAGATGGTGACAGCATTAAGAAGTTAATTTAAGAATGCCTCAGACTATTTATTTATTATTATATTAAAATATATTTAAACTGGTACGCAATTTCAGCAAAATCTGTTTTGCAAACTTTGATAATGACTACTTCACTATTTTTAAGACCACTTCACTATTAAGACCACCTCTCTATCAAGACCACCTCACTATCAAGAGTCATTCAAGACCATCTCACTATTAAGACCACATCACTATAAAGACCATCTCACTATTAAGACCACATCACTATAAAGACCACCTCTCTATCAAGACCACCTCACTGATAAGACCACCTCAGTATCAAGACCACCTCACTGTTAAGACCACTTCACTACTAAGACCACCTCACTATTAAGACCACCTCCCTATCAAGACCTCACTATTAAGACCACTTCACTATTAAGGCTAAATAATAGGTCGAAACTGGTCTTAATACATATTGAAGAAACTAAAGTAAATTACTGCTATTAATATCATCTTTGGTACAAATGTACCGGTCATAATGCTGAGGTGATCTTAATGGCGAGGTAGATATAATATAGCAAAGAGTTCCAGAATTGGGTATTGAATAGTGAGATGGTCTTAATAGTGAGGTTGTCTTAATGAAGGACATCACTGTATTGTTATCAAAGAATTATTTGAACTAGAAAATGTCCACTGAACTTGAAATAATTAGGTGTAACTTGTTTTGACAGGATAAAATGATTTTAAAGTGATTATTAAATTAATAATATATTTGTTAATAAAGGTGACGATTGATCCTTAAATTTCTACTTAAAAGCACTTCACAATTAAGGCCTCAAATTAAGTATTAATCTCCATTTTTACGGTGACCTAGTTATTACATTTACATAAAAACGCAGGGGCTTCAATAACAGTGCCGTAGGGTATAATTAATATAATAAATTCTCAGATAAAATATTCTTACCTTACCATACGTAATCACCCCAATAAATTATCACACGCTGTTATAAACCTAGATCAGTTAGGTGTGTCATTGTATTAATATTCATAAGGAAGCCTGTTACCTTCCTGACATGTGTAGTCAATCAGTACAGCATGGAAATTATTCCCAGCATGGACTATTTGCATAACGGGCACAAAAAGCACATTAGCTGCTCATAAGTGACACGTGATTTGCATGTGTCAAAAGAAACACCTGTCACAACAGCATATGTGTCAAAATTGCATGGACACATTGCAATGGACTATTTCAATTATATGAAAAAATAACAATGGCATAGTTCACACAACATGTGCATTGTACTAATGATACTATGCTTTGCAAATTAAATACATTCACAATTAAGTCGGTTAGTGCATTTTACTTGGTGTCTATGCTGAAGCAAGTGTACCACGGTGTATTCAATGTCTATGCTGAAGCAAGTAAAAGACCCCAGCCATGGGGTAAATTAGAAACATGATGTGGATGTCAAGCAGCCTCATCATCTCATCATCACATCTGCCTCTGGAAGCTGGTCATACAAGCTGGCCAAGCAGATCAGTAAAGTAGCATAGAGACTTTACAATAAAATATAACACAACACATTATTGTTCCACACAACAATAAACTACACATACTGAAAGCAAAACAACATATCATAATAAACCAAACAACAGACAACGATAAACAAAATTTACACATGACATTTTCTTCCTATAGATAGGATTCTTCCAATCTCAGTATCTTCTCGAAGCCCAATTCTTGTAGATTTCCAGCATTCAACACATAACGATAACCTAATCAACACATTGCGATAAACAAACTAGGACAACACATCACAATAATGCTTTTCAGATTCTCCCCATCTCCGTATCTTCTCGTAGACTTAAATTCTTGTAGATATCCAGCAGTTTTTCGCCTACAAAGAATTAACAGAAACACTTGTTCGGTTCTTAGGCTTCTGTTAACTGTTTGTAAGCAAAACGTTGCCCAGAATAATCTTGGGTTGTCGTTGAAAGTCGTCCCACACGAAGAAGGATTTACATGTTGAATAATATACAAGGGACACGTATACATGTGGGCATGCGGAGAGGTAATCTAAGTTTTTGGTTAGTCCGACAAACTGCCTCATGACGATAGCCTTTCGGCGCGCTTGCAGATGACAGCAATATTTCGGACTAGTTTTTGGTTGGATGAACAATGTTGCGGCAGTTGATAATGTTGTGGTCTGTTTGTATTCGTTGTGTTGTTACAGATGTTGATGTTGTTGAATGATGTTGTAAGTGATGTTGGCATTGTTGTTGTTGTAGTTTGTTTGTTGTTGTTGTAGTTGGTTTGTTGTTGTTGTAATTAGTTTGTTGTGGTCGTAGTTTTTTTGTTGTTGTTGTAGTTAGTTTGTTGTTGTTGTAGTTTATTTGTTGTTTTTGTAATTAGTTCTTTGTTGTCATAGTTTGTTTGTTGTTGTCGTTGTAGTTGGTTTGTTGTTGTTGTTTGTTTGTTGTTGTTGTTTGTTTGTTGTTTGTTTGTTTGTTTGTGTTTGTTGTTGTTTAGTTGTTTAACAATAAAAACATAGGTAACTAAATAAGCAAGCTCGTTAATTAATATCTATTATTAAAATTAATATACCATTATGACCTATATTTTACCAAGACAATCGTTGATTTTAAAAACTAATGTATAACAGATTTATGATGTATCAACCAATAATAGAAACATTTCCTGATTTCCAGCATCTAACACCTCAAGAAAAATGTATATATAATTCTGAAGTATGAGTGGAAACTATTAGGTTACTACCTGAAATCATCTTGGGAAACCAGAAAAAGTAATCTTTATGCATCAACTACTCCACAGATCTTCTGGAGTCGATATGAACATTGCTCAATGCCATATTTCGTAACATGTTACTGTTTTTGTTATCAGTGGTTTTTGTCAGTTTGACAGTGCTCTCCAGAGGGCTGGGATAATTTTACATGTTGCATATCTGTTATGTTTACCACTATAAGCAATAAAAAACCAAATGTATCCTACCAAAAATTAATTTAAGTCAAATGCTGAATATTCTTATTATATAGAACCAAAAATATATTATTAACTCCAAATGATAAGTTTTTTTTAATATACTCCTGACAAACAAACAAATTCAGCATATTTTATTTATTCTATTTTAATCAATCAGCTGTGACCTTGACTCTTATTTCTATTTTTATCAATCAACTGTGACCTTGACTCTTATTTCTATTTTAATCAGCTGTGACCTTGACTCTTATTTCTATTTTAATCAGCTGTGACCTTGACTCTTATTTCTATTTTTTTCAATCAGCTGTGACCTTGACTCTTATTTCTATTTTTTTCAATCAGCTGTGACCTTGACTCTTATTTCTATTTTTTTCAATCAGCTGTGACCTTGACTCTTATTTCTATTTTGTTCAATCAGCTGTGACCTTGACTCTTATTTCTATTTTTTTCAATCAGCTGTGACCTTGACTCTTATTTCTTTTTTTCAATCAGCTGTGACCTTGACTCTTATTTCAATTTTTTTCAATCAGCTGTGACCTTGTCTCGTTTCTATTTTTTTCAATCAGCTGTGACCTTGACTCTTATTTCTATTTTTTTTAAATCAGCTGTGACCTTGACTCTTATTTCTATTTTTTTCAATCAGCTGTGACCTTGATTCTTACTTCGCAGTTGCTAAATCCTTTATTATGCTTAATTAATGTTTTCCACAAAAACTTGAATTAATGAAATCATCACGTTCTTCTGGAGATTGTGTTCAAAGATTGTGAATGACATTTGGCCAGAATTACAATAATATCATGAAAAATATTGACACAAAAGTTTGCCCATGTTAATTACCAGACAACACATTCTGAACATCTGAAATTTGAGAAAAACTGAGTTCTACCTAATATCAAACTTGTTTCTTTCTTTCGTTCTTTCTCTTTCTTTCTTTCTTTACATTTACTTTTTCTTGCTTTCCTTCTATCATCATTCTGTCTTTTTCTTTCCTTCTTTCTTTCTTTCCTACATCCATAGCATCTTACTTTCCATCTTTCCTTCTTTCTATCTTTCTTTCTTTGTTTCTTTCTTTTCCACAGAAATTGGGCACAAAATACATTACAACCAATGTATCGCAAATATATCAAATATGACACAACACTGCAAATATAAAATGCAAACCTTTACAATTAAACCCAATATTGATTCCGAGAGTGTGTTCGTCACAGTAAGGTAATCCGAAAGTAATAGTGAAGTGACCATGAGTCAAAACCTCGCTATTAAGCCCACTTTTGGTGCAAAAAACTGTGATCATAATTGTGAGGTGGTCCTAATAGTAAGATTGTCTTAATATTTAAATGGCCTTAATAGTGAGTTGGTCCTGAGAAAAGGTTCCACTATAATATATTGATGACCAACATCTGAGAACTTAATTGAAAGGTAGTTTTTTTTTTAGTTATAAGCACCATTACTTGATCTTTCTAAAATATGGCATTTTTCTTAGGTATAAAAGTGCTGACACTTTCATTGGGCACAATTGATTGAGGAATGTTGATGTAAACAAGCTTAATGAATCAAAAGTCAATCAATCTTTACTATTTACTTAAAACAAACAACCAGTCTAATATCATTATTTTACAAACACTGCCCAGTCTTAGATCAATATTTAGCATTTTGAGATGCATTTAAATTATTCATAATAACAAAAGCTGATACCAAACTTATAGGCCATAAATGGACCAGTACAGTGCCACCCCATAATTAAAAACACCCATCACTGAAGTGGTCTTAATATCGAGGTGATCGTAATTTTGGAACCATTTTATTGTATGCATCGATTTGAAACCCAAAAAAGTGATCTCAAATTCGAGGTAGTCTTCATGTCGGGTGGTCCTAATGGTGGGGTTTCTAAACTTTGTAAGGTCAAATAATTCAAGAAATTATACTATTATCTGACTATTTATTTATTGTTTTTATTTTTATTTGACAAAATTCATATTAAGCTTCATAGCCATAGTTCTGAAGAACAATAAAATTATAAGCAAGTTTGTATGTGCCACAAGAATTAATGGTTTCTATATGATGAAGTCATCCTTTGTTATATATCATCAAAAATGCATTATTACAGTGATATTATATGCATCTATAACTTTTTTCATCATGTATATTATTAGTACATCATTATTATTTCATATTATCATCAATAACTGTACAAAATTCTAGTATCATGTATGAAACGTCGGCGATAACGTACACTCTTAGAAATTAGTGTCTGTTTCAGACAAATGATTGTTCAGCTGGTGTCTTTCCAATTTTTAAAAATCAATCAAGATATTGTTTGTCTTTCGCAGATAGCATTCTCAATCATTTCAGTGTCGGCAAAAAGTTGGCGACGTCAAAACGATGCTGTACCGACGGTGGCCCATATAGAAACGACGCTGGCCCGATTTGGAATGCTATCTGGGTTTGCCAATGGTTGTAGACCAAACAATATCTTGGCTGATTTTAAACAAAATTTTTTTTGATGGACACCAGCTAAACAATCATTTGTCTGAAACAGACAATAATTTCCATGATATTTCACTATGTGACATTAATCACTCTTTGTAATTCTAAATTATGAATTTCCAGCTTATATTAGTCCAATTACATTTATCATAACTCTGTATTATAAGTTTGTGATGAAAACCTTAATTATCGAATTATCAATTAAATTTTCCTCATTCATCATACTACATAAATATAAACACTTCTATCATAAAAATTGATTAAACAATACTTTCTGTTCTCAAACAAAGGGAACAATGCCTTTCTCTGTCTTGTTTGCTCTATTGTTTTATTGCATTGTTCTGTCACATGACAGCACTACAGACCATCATTTTCTGTGACAGTGACTTGATTGTATTTTGTGTGACAGCCAAGAAGTTTAAACAGACTGGGGCCATTTCTTATATTTATGTATTGGCGTCAGACCAAGGAAAAGAATTGCAATATGCCACACTGTTTATGACTTTTATTATGCATAGTTTATTCATCCATTTCTACTAATGCTTGATAGGTTGATAATTGATAATGATCAATTGTATGAGTCACATATAATAAGTTAATATATTCTGTTGAAATTGAGCTTGCTGAAAGATGTTATCCTATCTATCTATCTATCGATCTATCTATCTATCTATCTATCTATCTGTCTATCTATCTACCTATATTTCTATCTACCTACCTACCTTCCTACCTACCTACCTATATGTCTGTCTATCTGTCTATCTATCTATCTATCTATCTATCTATCTATCTATCTGTCTGTCTGTCTGTCTAGCTGTCGATCTGTCTGTCTGTCTATCTATCTATCTATCTATCTACCTATATATCTATCTACCTATATTTCTATCTACCTACCTACCTTCCTACCTACCTCTCTGTCTGTCTATCAGTATGTCTGTCTATCTATCTATCTATCTATCTATCTGTCTGTCTGTCTATCTATTTTATCTATCTATCTATCTATGTACTTACCTATCTATCTATCTATGTACTTACCTATCTATCTATCTACCTATCTATCTATCTATCTATCTGTCTGTCTATCTATCTATCTATCTACCCATCTAATCTATCTATCTATCTAGCTATCTTACCTATCTTATCTATCTAATATACTCTCAAGTCAGAAAGATATGAACTTCTTTTCAAAACAACCTTCCACAATATAAAGACTTATTGCTGCAAAGGGTATTTGTGAATCAATCATAACAGCTGAGAGCAGTAACTTTGCATAATCCTTCAAAGAGTTCATACTGCCAAAGTACAAAACAAAGTTCATAAATAATTCACAATTCATTCGAAACAATTCCTAAAGCTGTTGGTCTATTCACTATTGTATCCTTCCAGAGAGTCAGAAATAATATCATTTATCACTAGAGAACTGTTTTGTTAGAGACATTTCTCATGAATAAATCACTAAGCTTACATACTGTATTTTTCCAAACTAAAAATGTTGACGTTTGTTAAGATTCCTTTAAACTAAGCCAACAAAAATATATCTGTATTCTTGCCATTGTCTCTTAGATTACCTCACTATTAAGACCACCTCACTATTAAAAGTAAATGTATTTAGCACCTTCATGGTGGTCTGAATAGCGAGGTTCTATTTCTACTGTATTTTCATTACCTCGGTAAAACTTCTTTTTTTTTTCTTTTTTTCTCATCTTTAATTAGTTTCCTCCAGGTGCTTCAAAGTTTCTTCATTAATTCTAACTTTAATTTTTCCAAGAATCCCAGGAATTTATACAATGACTTCAATAAAACAGCATGTTTAATAAGAAATCCTTATTTGTAAGTTTTATAATCTTTCATAAAAGTTTTGATGATGAAACGCCTCCGAGCAGCCTGCAATTACTTCCAAGAGAAGACTATGCCAAAAACTGTCAGAAAAGAAATGATAGATGTGTAATAAGTTTTGACACTCTCTTGTGAGTTGTTTATCATTGTCTTATGTTTCAGATTGTAAGGTCCTGAGGGAGTTCATCAGCTCGTTTGTAAAACTCACTACAGATACTATAGGGAGCTGAGGTCTAATGGTCAAAGTGTTTGCCTGCTATCCGCAAGGTTGTGGGTTCGAACCCCCACCGTGGCATCGAGGAGTTGGGCAGATCCTCTTCAACCATTGCCTCACCCGAACAGATGTAATGGGTACTTGGCATTAGGCAATCACGGCGATGGTACCGGTGTGAGCTCTTAAGCCCCTGCGGTTAACCCTGTGTTCAAGGCCGGATACTCCCAGAGAGTTGAGAAAGACTCTAGATTGGCCTGCCAAGGATGTAATTGTGAAGTCGGTTGAGGCTCTGTAGAGTGATAAAGGACTATAAACCAAGCTTGACATTTACCTTCAGATAATAACTATAACAGTACCAGAATACAGTAAACTTATGTCTTGTGTTTTATGGTCAGTCTTTACAAGCTAGACCGAGCTAGACTGAGCTAGACTGAGATAGACTGAGCCAGACTGAGATAGACTGAGCAAGACTGAGCTAGACTGAGCTAGAATGAGCTAGATTGAACTAAATTGAGGACTGAGCTAGAATGAGCTAGAATGAGCTAGATTGAGCTAGATTGAGCAAGACTGAGCTAGATTGAGCTAGAGTCTAGACCATCACTTAAAGGTGCACTGTCTGTCAAATTTGCACATAAAAGTAATGATATAAATCAATACTGCCTTCTTGTTTCATGATATATTTTACCATTACATGCCCATTTTTGGTCAACAATTTAGTTTTCATTTTACAATAAATAATATAAATATTAGTTTTTCATGCCATCAAAAATTCAATATGTAAACAAACCCAGTGATGACGTCACAATACTGAACAATGGATGATGATGTCATTTCCATTGTGTTTCCAATGTTTCGGTCTGGTTTTTCTCTCAATGTATAATTTTTTTTTTAGTAATTAATGTTTGATAAAATCATTAGATCACACAAATCTAGCCTTGATTAATAAAGGTTATTTCTGAAATATTTGATTGAGTCTTACAAAATCGCAAATTTGACAGACAGTGCAGCTTTAAAAACACATGGCTACCAGATCAGATCATTGAAATCTATGACCTATATCAATAATAACTCATGGACTTTAATGTTAAATATAATAGGGGATACATTTACCCTTGGGTAATGGTATTTTGTAAATACTCGGATTTATCCCCTTCCAACACATTATATTTTATTTTTATATCGCGTGCTATTTGTTACATATACTTGTAAATTAATGTACTTAAGGGTTGGTAAATAATAAAATGTCTGAAATGTCTAAACGAGGAACTGAGCAGATCTTCCTTAAACCACTGCTTCACCGGGTGCAAATGGGTACTTGGCTACAGGCAATGATGGTAACTGTAGAGTGCCTAGTCTGCGTGCACTGACTAAGGCTGCCCGGCTGTATACTTCGCGGAGAGTTGAGAAAGGCTCATACTTGAACAGGCTTGCCAAGGGTGTAATTGTAAAGTTGGTTGAGACTGCTTGAGCAGTGTAACGGACAATAAAAATGCATTTTCATTTACACTCTTATAATTTGGTTGATAATCTATGTCCTTGTGTATGACTTTGATGTAGCTACAGCAAATATTATGTCATGTTAATTCATAACAACTGTATTGATTATGTTTAATAATATCAGATCAATATCAATACCAGCCATGATACCAATATTCCAGTTTCTGCATTGATTAACCCCGTACAGTTATGCTTCATCAATGTCCAATATTCAAATATATTAATCGATAAGCTACTTCCATGTGTACAAACTTCACGCTTCACTTTAGCTGTGGTCAAGTCATGCTAACAATGCATGATCCAATTACGAGACATCTTTATCGATGAACCACTCATATTATGTTTCATATAATAAAATATCCCAGTTCACTCTTGTTTTATTCTACACGCAGGTATTTCCACCAGAAAAGGCCTATAGCAAGAGAAATTGAAGTTGTCCATCACCAATGGGTGGGGGCCTAGCTCAGTGGTAGCACTCTGGGCTTCCAACCACTGGGTCCCGGGTTCAATTCCACTCGAGCCTATGTTGGATGGCTGTTTCATCCTTCGTCTCATTGCCATGGTCTCTGCCTGTCCTAATTAGCCCATCAGGTGCAGAAATACAGGACATAAAGCCTTAATCCACCCACCCATATGTCCGTCATCATTATTTGGTTGTCATGACAACCGGATAACCACTTATTTCGAGAACTGGTATCAACCCACTTCTATATGCATACAAATCACATTTCACCTGAGCAATATAATGCACTTCACTTTAGCTGTAGTCAAGGCATGCAACAAGGTGCCACACTGTCCCTGCCCACCTTTAGCTGAACACTTCCATTGACCTATGCAACAACAGGTCCACTGTCTCATACATCAAAACACAAAAGCTTCAGCCTTCCTTTTTACCCCAATTGCCAAAGAAAAAGGTCACGGAAAACAAAGTAAAGGACCTACCTGACTACACGAAGACTGTCTCTGCCAACAATGGATGATTGTTCTTCTGAAAGACGAAGAGAAAGGCGGTTAAAAATGGGGAGATTTTAAAATACAATGCTCAGAATACTGCAAAATAAGGTTACATATTAATGCGATTTGGTGACTTCGAGATGATAATTGACGATGAGAGTTTGAGTAATAAAAACTAAATAGTTCACGGACAATGAAGAAATTGAAAAAAGGGCAATGTGAATTTTATATCAGTGAATGTATGGATAATCAAAATTGTATTCCATGAGAAAAATTTAATTATCAATTATATATACTTCACCCGTTTATTCTAAGTAAAATACAACTTCTGGTTGACTGATTAATAATAAAATTAATTAAAATGCAATGAAAATGTACAGATTGAACCAGTCAATGAAATTGATGATTTTAATTTGGGATCTTTTTATTGTAAATGCTTATAACACTGTTTCTGACATTTTCATTATTATGGTAAATACATCGGATGATGTTCATTCAAGCTTATGCATTGGTTACCAGTATGCAAGCGGCCTTGCACTTAGTGTCTATGCTGAGGCAACTAAAAGACCACACCAGTGGGTAAATGTGTAACATGGTGTGGAATCTAAGCCTTATCATCTCATCATTACGACTGCCTGAAGTAGGTCATTTAGATACTGGCTTAGCTGCTTCAGAACCAGTGGCATGGTGGAATAGACATTAAAAAAAAAATGAAAAGCCTCTGAAAAACATTGGGCAAATTAACGGCATACTAAGTTCAACTTTCCATATCTTTGCACTGGTTGAAAAAATTGCTTTTAACATTGTTTAATAATGCACTAAATATCATAAAAGACATGATGCAAAGTAGAAAATTTCCTAATTTCTGAAAACCATGCATCTCTAACAAAGAGAATTTTAAATGAGCAAGAACAGTTAATAACGTCCCAACTTCAAAGGAAACCGTATTTTACAGTTTTGTGTTTGTTTTGTGACGTAACACTCTGTGGGTGATGTAAGACCTTTAAATTTATCATAAGTATACTTATATAGTACACACCATGCACTAAATAAAATTTACCTTAAACATGGATTTGTCGTATATTTTTGAGTAACCATCTCAATGCTTGTTTGAGGCTTAGGCTAGTGTGATCGGCTATAACATGCAGACATAATGATGAGATGACAAGGCTTGGAGTCCACACCATGTTACACATTTACCCCAGGGGTGGGGTCTTTTAGTTGCCCCAGCATAGACACCGAATACAAGGCACCAACCATTTTACAAAATCATGAGACTTACATGTGTAATTACTAATCTTTAAATATATCTCAGAATTAGAAATCAGCTGTTGGTTGAGTTGTTACAATGAGTCGTTGAGAAAATAACTCGCTATTTCCTAATAGCCTTTAGCGGTGAGAAAATGACAAATTAGATTTCATTAAATGCAACTTTCAGATAACCAGCCCATTAAGATCTACTTAATTTCTTGCAATTTTTGTGTATTCGTAACCATGGCAACAGAGAGAGTTTTGCGTGTATAAGGGAAATTATTAAGACATAACTTGAGATTACGAGCCACAGTTAATTGGTACAAGACATATTATGGATTGAATTTTAATTGAAACATTTATTAAGAAGCATGTAGTTTCATGAACAACATTTGAAGTGGTATCTATCTATCCTTCTATCTATCCTTCTATCTATCCATCTATCTATATATCTATCCATCTATCCATCTATCTATATATCTATCTATCTATCTATCTATATATCTATCCATCTATCCATCTATCTATATATCTATCTATCTATATATCTATCTATCTGTTTATCTATCTATCTATCCATCTATCCATCTATCCTTCTATCTATATATCTATAAATCCATATATCAATCTATCCATCTATCCATCTATCTATATAACTATCTATCTATCTATATAACTATCTATCTATCCGTCTATCTATCTGTTTATCTATCTATCTATCTATATGTCCATCTATCTATCTATATATATATCCATCTATCCATATATCCATCTATCTATCTATCTATTTAGAATACCTCACTAATAACATATATGCAATGTCGGGATTTCAGTAGCCAATATTCAGTGTTCTATGGAAATAAATGATTGCTTTTCTTGGCAGTTTGTATTCCATGGAACCAACTTCTTGAGCGAATAGGCTCTTGGACAAGTAATCAAACTAAAGGGGACCCGGTGGCCGACATATTTAAATCACGTGACCCAAATTGACCTCCTGACCTCGATTGTCTAGGTCACGTGGTCTCTATTTTGGTGTTCATTGTCCTCAGCTGATTGAGAGGACCTCTAGTGTCAAACGTATTAAACTTGTTTAAGATTTTTTTTCTTCTCGCAAGTTCATCTGGAATTAAAGGAAAAAATGTGTCTTTTTTTTTTGTGGCTAAAAATGAGGTTTTTAATCGTCTTTGATTGGCACTTTTGTTCAGCTGAATGGCTTGTTAATGGCAGACGTAATGATGAGATAAGACTTTTTACAATAAGTTAACTTATTAACTCATGAGGATGGTCTTTCCCCTGCCTCATCATAGACACAGAGTAGAAGACACTATTAGTATGTCTCAGTCCTACCACAGTGGAATCTGTCCTTAAGACCACCTCATTATTAAGACCACTTCACTATTGAGACTACCTCACTATTAAGACCTCCTCACTATTAAGACCTCCTCACTATTAAGACCACTTCACTATTGAGACCACCCCACCATTAAGACCACCTCGCTATTAAGACCACCTCACCAGAGAAAAACACCTGTATCACATGAAAATATTCATATATTGCCATTACTTCGAAATTATTGGCTATTTAGATAGTTTTACAGTAAACATTTCATATCAAAAATTAACAGCGAATTGCAATATATATATATCATTTAATTTGGTGAATATAATGGTTTCTGTTTACGATAAATTATCCATACAGATTGATGGCTTTAGGGAATGACCGTTTATTACTGGAGATAATCTCTACAGAGCTAGGGCCATCTTTCCACTGAAGTTATATTGTCAATTTTCCTAATATTGACAAAATGCTTATCAGCTCCCTACCATTGGTATTATCAACTTGTTGCAAGGGGACAGTCTGCAATTTTTCTCAGTGGCAATAAGTATTTTTTACCAAGTTGTTTTGGTCACCGAATTCAATCAATTGGATTTAGCTGTCAGACTAAATAAGGATATCAACAAAAACAGATTTATTACTGTCATGCTGCAGTGAAGCCTCATTTAAGACCACCTAAGTATTGATATTATTGGAGTGGTCTTAATATATTTGGAATGCTATCTGGGAAGGTGGTCCTAATAGTGAGGTGGTCTTTATGGCAAAGTGGTCTTAGTAGTGAGGTGGTCTTAATAGTGAGTGGTCTAAATAGTGAGGTGGTCTAGTGAGGTGGTCTTAATAGTGAGGTGGCCTTAATAGTGATGTGGCCTAAATAGTGAGGTGGTCTTAATAGTGAGGTGGCCTTAATAGTGATGTGGCCTAAATAGTGATGTGGTCATAATAGTGAGGTGACTTAAATAGTAAGGTAGTCTTAATAGTGAGGTGGTCTAAATAGTGAGTTTGTCTTAATAGTGAAGTGGTCTTAATATCGAGGTGGTCTTAATATTGGGTGGTCATTTTTGTGTTAATACAGTGTACTGCAGCACTTCGCTATTAACAGTGAAATATTAATTACATATAATTTTACATAAATACAATTTTAAATTGTGTTTCCTCAATTGTGGGGTGGCTTTAATACTGACCTACACACACAAAAAAAATATTAATATACTTTTAGGCTTTCGACCTAAAACAAATGGATTATATTCATATATTTGGTTTGAGTGACAAATAACATCAGAACTCACTCATGATTTTAAAGGCTTAAATTCCTGAAGAATTAGGGGCCACGAATTTCCTTAAATTCATTACATTTTGGGAATAAGGGTTTTTGCCTGGAGAATAGCTAGATACTGCTTCATTGTAGCAGAGGAAGACAAAGCTGTATTTTTGTTGAAAGAAATGAATTAAGGAATTCCCCTTAAGGGCTAAGTTTATCTTGTTACGATTTCTAGGAAGGCCCTTAATAATTTGTTTGTTTTACTAAATATAGAACCCCTGCCTTAAGACTACCTCACTATTAGAACCACTGAAGTGACTTTACTGTTAATTACATTGAATTTAATAAATCTATATATTTTCACTATTCGTGCAAATGTAAAACTGTTTGTACTGTTTTAATTAAAGATAGATAGATAGATAGATAGATAGATAGATAGACAGATAGATAGACAGATAGATAGATAGATAGATAGATAGATAGACAGATAGATACAGTAACGGATGGTATTATCGACAGAGTGAGTATTTTCGACACTCACATCAAAATGTTAACAATTTATTAATTTTTTTCTTAACATTTTTGATAACCGATTTGCCGCTCCCCTGAAATCTGGGAGGGAAATGCTTCCGCGTGTTGTCTGCACACCAAGTAGTGCGAATACTAAGCCTTATTTCTTTCTTCCAAGAAGCCACTAGCTGTGAAACTGGTTCAGACGATTTATTTTGACTTAAGACTCTACTAACGCCATGAAATTGAACAACTTTACCGTGGAATTCCACCAACTGCAGAAGGTACTATTTACGTAAATGGTACTGAACAAGCGTTGTAACTGCGTTGCAACGCCTTTTCAACGATCTATTATTTACCGTATCCCTTGAGCTCTGCGTCAGTTCTCAGAATAACCAGTGCTACGCACCGGACAAGCCCCGTCTTTCGGCAGAAATTGCTGGGTGCCCACTTCATACAATTCCAGGTATTGCTATTTCTTAGCCACGATGTTTCTTATATTTTTGTTAAATTTCTGAAATAAGTTGCTTCGTTTCCATGGTTACCTGTGGTTTCAAAGTGGCTCTCAAGGTAATTGGTAAAACTAGAAATATATTTGGAAATTTATATGTGGCACTTTGCAAGTAATTTCAGCTTATAGATGTCTAGACTTACACAACACGAAAATAACCAAAAAAAATAACATTCCGTCAGATAAATTTTTTATTTCAGCAAGAGGAGCTCAAAAAAAGTATAGGGGCCTCTCTATCAAAATGGAATTCTTGTTAAAACTGAAAGGGCATTCACACTGTCACGAGTTGGGATGAGCACGTATGACGAACATTTTTTTACTCCTGCTAATCCTTGTCCATACGTCATTCACTCGCCGAGCGATGTATGGATACTCGTGCTTATCCGTAGAATGCTCCTAGTGCCTCCAGATTACTCGTGAATATTCGTAGAGAGAGCAAACATTTTTATTTTTTGGTTGGCGAGTGGTTGGCGATTGATCCGTGAACATTTGCAGCCACTCGTGGGTATGCTGTCTATTCGTATATACTCGCCGTCCACTCGTGTTCACTCTTGTACAGCTCGTGGAATGCTCGGGAGATGCTTAGCGGACTTCCGTCAATTGTTGACACAATACAATAATCATGACTGTACCATCCCTTACCTTGTATTCCTGATGAATACCTTATGTTGGGACCTCGCCATTAAGACCATCGTTGGTGGAACTTATACCTATCTTAGCAACGGAAAAGTTGAGTAAGGAAGTTTTGGAATGGGACAGTGTCTAACTGTCTATGCTGAGGCAAGTAAAAGACCCCACCCATGGGGTAAATGTGTAACATGGTGGGACCTACAGCCAACCTTATCATCTCATCATTACGTCTTCCTTTGGCAGCTGGTCATATAAACTGACTAAGCTTCAGACCCAGTAGCATGGAGACATTGACATGGACCCCGAGCAGCCTTATCATCTCATCATTATGTCTGCTCTGGCAACTGGTCATATAAACTGACTAAGCTTCAGACCCAGTAGCATTGAGACATTGACATGGACCCCGAGCAGCATTATCATCTCATCATTATGTCTGCTCTGGCAACTGGTCATATAAACTGACTAAGCTTCAGACCCAGTAGCATTGAGACATTGACATGGACCCCGAGCAGCATTATCATCTCATCATTATGTCTGCTCTGGCAACTGGTCATATAAACTGACTAAGCTTCAGACCCAGTAGCATTGAGACATTGACATGGACCCCGAGCAGCATTATCATCTCATCATTATGTCTGCTCTGGCAACTGGTCATATAAACTGACTAAGCTTCAGACCCAGTAGCATTGAGACATTGACATGGACCCCGAGCAGCATTATCATCTCATCATTATGTCTGCTCTGGCAACTGGTCATATAAACTGACTAAGCTTCAGACCCAGTAGCATTGAGACATTGACATGGACCCCGAGCAGCATTATCATCTCATCATTATGTCTGCTCTGGCAACTGGTCATATAAACTGACTAAGCTTCAGACCCAGTAGCATTGAGACAGAGAATGTTCTCAAATTTTTTCAGTCACATATTTGATCATAAAAAGCTTGGAGCTGCACAAAATGGAGAGGAAAAGTTCCCAAATAAGTCATACCTCAAATTTCTAACCCATAAAATCCCATATTGGTACCAATTAACTTCAAGTTTCTTATCTTCCCAATGATAAGTTTTTGCCATCTTGTCCAGGTCGCAGAGAAGCAGCAGAAATTACAATAGATAATGTTTTTAGCTTGGGTTTGACTTGTTGCAAACATTTCTGTGTATTTTTCGCTGCTCAATGTCATTAATGGTAAAATATGGCCGAAAATACAATATTGGATATTTAATTTGGAATTTTAATATAGTTAATTAGGTCCCAGAAGTTATTTTATCAGCTTAATAATACAAGTGGATATTTATATTTTGAATGTTAATATAGTTTATTCTGTCCCACAAGTGATTTGACAAATGTATCATGTATGATATTACTGTGTCAATAAAAGCATATATATATATATATAATAATCAGCCACAAGAGGTGGGATTTGACTTGTCGCTTATATGTCTGTCCATTCTGGGCTGCTTCATGTCATTTATGATAAAATATGAACTGTTAAAAACAGGTTGATTTTTATTTTGAATCTTACTATAGGTCAGTGGCAGTAAAGACTTTTTGCACAGCTACCTCACGTCTACTTTAACTATGTTTCCTCAAGGAACTCCGTAATAGAATTTCCTTTAGTGTTGAGCCTACTTCAGTCATATCAGCTTTGTCTTTAGCTTGTTTGGCGAATAGAGTACATTTGTGCTTTGAATACTAGACTGCAAACGGGTACCTAATAGGATAGTTTGCTTATAGTGTCCCCCGCCCCCTTAAGACCACCTCGCTGACCTCACTATTAAGGCAACTTTACTTAAAGCTGAATTGTCACTGGCCAAAATCTATTGCATTCACTTCATTTTCTTCTTAATACTGATTACCTACCATCCAGAGCCTTGCAGGGTTCACTATCTCTCTACAAAAGAAATAAACTTCACCTAGTATTTAATTTTTCATGCCATTAAAAATCCAATTTAGTAAACAAACCGAGTGATGACGTCACAATACTCAACAATGGGTGATGATGCCATTTCCATTTGGTTTCCATGTTTTGTGGTCTCGATTTCTTTCAATGTATCATTTATTTTTTGTAATTACTGCTTAATAGATTCATTAGCTTACGCATATTTATGACTTTTCAAAATTTGTTTTGTAATTATGGCTTGCAATAAACTAGAGACTTACCGTGAATATTTAAGAGTTTATCATCAGTGTATACAGCTGTTAGACAATTGTTTATGATTCATATTCATATCAGGAAAATATGACAATTTACGATGACTTTAACGGTGTATATCTGGACCATATTTTAACGACATATTTTAAATTCATTTATTCATTTAGTGACATGCAAGTGTTTCACAATTCTTTTGACCAAAAATCTTTTTTAATTTTAATGGTGCAAAGCCATAATTAATGTGCACCTTCTAATTAGAAACACCTAAATTAAATGTTTTCCACAACCAAATTTACCTCACTCTTACGAATACCTCACTTCACAAAAAGCTGTTCTTAATGGTGAGGTTTGTTGGTGCTTAAATCTACTGTATTTTTACAAAGTGAAAATACTAACCTTTTTTAACCAATTCATTTTCTTTCTTTCCTTTTTTATTAATTTTACTAGATGTTACTTATCTCTATCGACCATGACATTGTACTTCATAAGCCAGCCATAACACTCCTAACATCAATTTGAGGGCTCAAAATATAAGAAGGAGCTTTGAGTACCAAGGTTATAATACTTTGGTCATGCACACAAAATCCTTCGGAAATCCGCTTGACTGGCCCTTCTGCCAAGTGGCCGTTTCTAAAGTAGCCGATTTGGTAAGTGGGCGAATGTACCATCAGGCAAAAAAAACTACAGTCCCTGACCATTCGGCTGCGGATTGGCAGCAAGTGGCCAAAGGAACAAATTGGGACTTGTTAGCAAGGCTCTAAAAGTCAAAAGGGCCCCGAAAAATAAAGGCCTCTATTTTATGTTTCCCCTCTTTTGTCTAGTTTAGTTGATTTTTGTCTAGCTGAGAACATTGTTTGTATGCTGTGACATTTTGACTGATTAAACTTTCCAAAAAAATATGAACTTTAAATATAGCTCCCCCCATTACGACCAGCTCGCTACTAAGACCACCTCACCATAGAGTCCATCCAAAACTATTACTGTATAACTAATACCTGGCAATACCTCAATACTAAGACCACCTCGCCATAACGGCTCAGTAAATTTTGCACCAAGGGTGGTCTCAATGGCGAGGTTTTTCTGATGAATCATTTTATCTAATTATTTCTCAATCAATTAATAAGACCACCTCATTATTAAGGCCACCTCACTACAAAGACCACCTCGTTATTAAGGCCACCTCACTACAAAGACAATCTCTTTATTAAGACTACCACTTATAGGTTAAAGTTTTTTTCACTATTGCATTTTACCTCTCTATTAAGACCACCTCACTATAAAAACTACGTCACCATTAAAACTGGCACATTTCCCACTAAAGGTGTTCTTAACGGTGAGGTTTTTATTGTATTAAGTGGGAAGACCAAGTTTGTGTGGACTCCTATTATCATCTCACCATTACGTTTGCCTTAACATACGTCATATTGATATCATTAAGATGTGAAATGCTATTTTCCGATAATAAATGTATAGTTTCTAAAATCATAAAGAATTTGACAACTTGGAAAATATATAGATAATAACTAGAAAATTCACACTTTAAATTACTTTAAACATGCAAAATGATATGTTCTTATTTACAATATTTCGTAATTTATCATCTAAATATGAAATGAGAGACTTCGACCCAAGATCAGCGAGTAATTCAATAAAAATGTCATGTAATTTTGAAGACATTATATTCAAAATTGGAATATCTTAGTATATTTCAACATTTGTGTTTTAACAATATGAATTATCTGAAAACTGAACTCACTAAAAAAATATCTCACTATTAAAACAACCTTACAATAAAGGACCATTTTTCTGTAGGTTTTTCTAACTATTTAGAAAACCAAACTTTCTTTTCTTCTATTTTGTCTTAAGTTTTAGAGAAAGAGAATTAAATGTATTTAAAAAATAAATGTGTTTATTTATAACATAAACCACATTAATTGTGGTATTAAACATTTGCAAAAAAAATAATAAAAAATGAATCTAAAAAAACCACCTTATCAAGTTAATTTAAGATTAAGTTATTAAATAAAAGCTTAAATAAATCATCAAATGAAATTATTGCCTTAAATTGCTTAAGGTTAGTGAACTACTTAAGTTGTATGAGCATCTATAATTAGCAGCAATAATGATTAAATTATATTATACAATACAACTTCACAATTACAGCCATTCCTAATAAATATGTCTTTATATCTAAATGGTTTTTATTCTGAAACTATTGTAAATAGGAGTTTTGGACAAATCAGGTCTTAAAATTGGGGTAGTCTTAATATTGAAGATCACTACAGTAAATAAATCATATTGATTTTTTTAATTATTAATATCTTCCATCACAATGTGTCATGTTACTGAACAATTAATTTAACACCGAAATCATTCCATTTCCAAAAACAAGAACAAAAATCACCCATAATATTAATCTTTAATTTGCAAAAAATTTGAAATTTCTCAGTTGAGCAAAGTTTGAGCATAATCACAACTTGTCACTAAAAATCCTCGATAAAAAAAATGAATGTTCAAAACAATTTAAATTTGACAGCTGACAAAATTTAATTCCTGGTATTATCAAGCTGTATTTGGAATTCATGCTGGTTTTAAAACACTTTGATGAAAACAAAAATCCCTAATTTTCAAAAACCGGAGTGAAATTGTCTAAAAATTAACGAGCATTTCGCAGGCAAATCAGAGCTCAGTTTAAACTTCACTTGGACAGCTTATTAAGAAGATAATTGCTGGTTATTAATATGAATAATATTTCGAAGTTATTGAGGTTTTTGGTAATTTGTTGAATGGGGTAACATAGTGTGGACTCCAAACAGCCTTATCATCTCATCATTACGTCTGCCTCTGGCAGCTGGTCATATAAATTGAATAATCTTCAGACCCAGTAGCATTAAGACATTGAAACTTTTGTTGAAAAATTAAGAATATTCAAGAATTATAAATTGGATATGATGAATAACATTATATCTATAAAATTCAACCTCTTTTTAAGACCACCTCGCTATTACGATCACTGCACTATAAAGACCACCACCTCACTATAAAGACCACATTGTTATTATAGTACCTCACTATTAAGACCACCTCACTATAAAAAAAAATCACCTCACTACTAATAAGTCCACCTCACATTAAGACCACTTCACTGTTAAGATCACCTCACTATTAAGACCATCACGATTAATCCCACCTCACTGTTAAGATCACCTCACTGTTAAGACCACCTCACCATTGAGAACATATATTTGGCATCAAAGGTGGTCTTAATGGTGAGGTTTCGCTGTTGCACAGACAAACTTAAAGCTCTATCATTTCTGGAAGAAAACAACAATTGTATCACCAAAACTTCCAGGAAAAATATGGGGAAAAAATAATTTTACATTTCAAAATGAAACTTCATGACTTTGAAAGTCTTCTTTACAAAAAGAAGTCGAAATCTCGGTCTATACAACTCGAATACGAGTTCATTTTCCTGGGGGAAGTTTGAAATTGCACCTTGTGAATGAAATCCAAAATGGCATGTACAGATCTGACACATATTGGCAGCAAAAAGTCCACAAGCAAAAAGTTTCCAAAGAGAAGTCATTTCTTTCGAACTATGCAGTGTTCAATTTCCCACACAAAAATGCTGGACAAAGGCTCCTGTCAGCCAGTAAATTAGCCGAAGGGCTGAACACTAGAGTATTTTGTAGTCAGTCCCAACTGATCAGAAGATTTAATTGATCTGATTAGATGAAATGCGGATGTTTTTCTCAAACAAAATTGTGCTTTTGTGTGGTTTGTAAAAGTTACTTTCTGTTTACTTTAAGGATTTAAACTTTAAATCCCCAATCTTTTACAGTATCAAGTCTTTGTCAATGTATCACTCGTGTTGTTATGTTAGTACTTTAAAATTCCACTACAACCTCACTATTTTAACATCCCCAACTAAGAAGATCACCTCACTAATGAGACAAAGTCACAATTAAGACCTTTCTATTTAGACCTCACTGTTAAGACCACCTCACTGTTAAGACCACCTCACCATTAAGACCAGCATTTCTTCCTCAATACTGAGGTAATCTTATTTGTGAGGCATTTTATCGTGATTTATGTTATTCCACTTTATTTATCCCTATCTTATCATTCTCTTTCTGTAGTCTTTCTATAGATATGATTATCTCATCTTATCTTATCGTATCTTATCTTATCTTATCTTATATTATATTATATTATATTATATTATATTATCTTGTCTTGTCTCATCTTATCTTATCTCATCTCATCTTATCTCATCTCATCTTATCTCATCTTATCTTGTCTCGTCTTGTCTTGTCTTAGCGGTTCTCATCAAATCAAATCTCATATCATCTTATCTTATCTTATCTTATCTTATCTTGTCTCATCTTATCTTATCTCATCTCATCTTATCTTATCTTATCTCTTAAATCTCCACTGAATATTCCTTTCTGAATTTAGCTACCACTTTCCATATCAATTCAATTAAAATCCAACCCATAAATTGTCTTGTACCAATTAACTGTAGCTAGGAATCTCAAGTTATGCCTTAATAATTTCTCTTATACATGCAAATCTCTCTGTTGCCATGGTTACGAACACACAAAAATTGCAAGAAATTAAGTAGATCTTAATGGGCTGGTTAACTGAAAGTTGCATTTAATGAAATCTAATTAGATATTTTCTCACCGCTAAAGGCTATTACGAAATAGCAAGGTATTTTCTCAACGACTCATTGTAACAACTCAACCAACAGCCGATTTCTATAATTCTGAGATATATATCTAACCATGGTATGAATATATAATATATAATGGTAAAATAATTCCCTCAAAGTCGCATTAGTAATTTGATATTCACATTGTCTCATCGATAGATAGATAGATAGATAGATAGATAGATAGGTAAATTGATAAATAGAGGGATAGCTATATAGATAAATAGATAGTTAGATAGATAGATAGATAGATAGATAGATAGATAGATAGTTAGATGGATAGATAGATAGATAGATAGATAGATCGATAGATAAATAGATAAATAGATAAATAGATAGATAGATATATAGATAGATAGATAGATAGGTAAATTGATAAATAGATAGATAGAGGGATAGCTATATAGATAAATAGATAGATAGATAGAGATAGATAGATAGATGGATAGATAGATAGATAGATAGATAGATCGATAGATCGATAGATAAATAGATAAATAGATAGATAGATAGATAGATAGATAGATAGACATATAGATAGATAGATTGATAGACATGATAGATAGATAGATAGATAGATAGATAGATAGATAGATCTTATGCCAATCTACAATAACACCTTTGGCAGGCCAAGCCAGAGCCTTTCTCAACTCAAGGAGTATTCGTCTTGAATATTGGTTGATTGTAGGGCTTGAGAGCTCACATAATTGCCATCACTGTGGTATTATAGGTTAATTCAACTCCAGTACTTTTGTATCAAACTGCAAGTACAGAAAAGTACACTAGGATTTTTAATTGCATGTAAAATTCCTAGATATAGGATGAAAAGTTGGTCAAACTATTTCTTTCAATTCAGCCCTGATTTTAAGGAAATGGACAAAAGAATTAAAATAACAAGAAAAGCTCATTTTATCTTTTAGAAACTAAAGTTAAAGTTACTGCTGATTATTCAGTCAGTTTCAATTACACAATTCTAAATGCTTTCAATTGAAGTAAAGAAAAAAAATAAGCAGCATCTTAAGTCTTAAGACTCTCCCCTTAATTGCTATGTTAAGGCTAAAACCCATGCCTTTAAAACATTAAGGAAAGCTTTCTTCAAATGAACATTTTTTTCATCTAAGGAGACAAAATTCCATCGATAAAATGTGTTGTCATGGTTTCAAATTAATTCGAGAATCAATAGCTACTGTAACTTAAAACTGCTAATTTACCGTTCCTGGAGATATTGTTAAACTATGATAAATTGTCTTAAGATGCACCCCGAAGTTTAATTAAATCAGATGGATTACATTATGTCGTTTCCATGAAAACTTTCATTTGTGTGGAAGGGTGTCATATTAAATTTTAATGTCTCTTAAGTTTCCTAATTAGCTCAAAAGTAATTATTACTATTAGATATTTAATGTAATATTCTTATGATTGTGGTAGTCTTAATTGTGGGGTGAAATTTACAGTGAGACGTCGCCATTAAGTGAAGTGCACTGGTTCAAAATTTACTGGCATTAATAGTAAGGTGGTCTTAATAGTGAGGTGGACTTAATAGGAAGGTGGTCTTAATAGTGAGGTGGACTTAATAGGAAGGTGGTCTTAATAGTAAGGTGGTCTTAATAGTAAGGTGGTCTTGAGAGTGAGATGGTCTTAATAGTCAGGTGGTTTTAATAGTGAGGTGGTCTTAATAGTGAGTTGGTCTTAATAGTGAGGTGGTCTTAATAGTAAGGTGGTCTTAATAGTACGGTGGTCTTGATAGTGAGATGGTCTTAATGGTGAGGTGGTCTTGAAAGTGAGATGGTCTTAATACTGAATGGTCTTAATGGTGAGGTGGTCTTAATAGTGATGTGGTCTTAATAGTGAGTTGGTCTTAATAGTGAGGTGGTCTTAATAGTGAGGTGGTTTTAATAATGAGGTGTTATACATGCCTAAAGTTGCTTCAAAATGTTCTCAATTTTGAGGTGGTCTTAATAGTGAGGTGCCATTAATGCCAAATTCTACTGTACCAAATGTTGAATTCTAGCAAACATATTTAAGCTAAAACAATATTTTAAAACGCATAAATTCATATTACATTGTTTATACCAATTCCCCTTTGTTTACAACACACTATTGTCTATCGATGCAAAAATGACCACTGTCCGACAACTCTATAAGCTTAGACAAATATAATCTATTTAATCAAGTAGCTTATGCATATACTACCCATGTTTGATTGTTTGGGAGCTGATGGTCATATGTCAGCTGAATGTTTGCTGCCAAAAAATTACTGACAATACAGATAGATTGTCATTGACATAAGGTTATAAATATTGATAAATATCTATGGGAGCTTAATTATGGGGCTGTATGATATCATTTTGACTGTATTTGGCTTGATTGATTATTTGCATGCTTGATTGATTTGTATGTTTCATGTAAAATTGTGTTGTTTATTATTATATATGGTTTATTAATTTGCTATTTATTTGCTATTTTTTAATGAACCTTATTCGTTTAATAGCTTGTATATATATTATTATGTACTTACACGATTGTCTATATTATAAGTTGATTGATTGCTTGACTAGTTGTTCTGTTTTTTTATTGACTTAATTTATTACAGACATGTAAATTTGCAGAGAATTTATCCCAATGGAGAAATTTCAATGTATAAGACCTTATATACGTGGCTGTCTGATAAACAGTTCATGAAAGTAACTTTAATGCACTGCTAAAAATAAACTGTACAAAAACATCTCCATTTAGAGCTATTTCTACTGTTACTGTAGTCTGATAAGCTAAAAAAAAACTCTATTTTACCAGTATCTGTAGAAGCTAATGTGTGTAAATTACAGTAAATCAAGATGGCCACTTTGGTCCTGTAAAAGCGGTGATAAAAAATCAAAGTAACGTCGGCACTGGCTTCTGAATTTCCTGCCTCTAAAAGCAGAGAGATATTGTGGACTGTGGTTAAACATCACTACATAGATCAGCGCTGGGTAATTGTGTGACAGTAACAATTTCGCTGCATACGCGCCAGGTTTACTGGTTTAGTGGTCTTAATAGTGAGTTAAAGTATCACTAACCACCAGATTAGACTATTAAGATCATCCATTAGTACCAACTCACCATTAAGACCACCTCACTATTTAGGCCACCTCACTATTAAGGCCACCTCACTATTAAGGCCACCTCACTGTTAAGACCACCTCACTATTTAGGCCACCTCACTATTAAGGCCACCTCACTATTAAGACCACCTCACTATTTAGGCCACCTCACTATTAAGACCACCTCACTATTAAGGCCACCTCACTATTAAGACCACCTCCCTATTAAGGCCACCTCACTATTAAGACCACTCACTATTTAGGCCACCTCACTATTAAGACCACCTCACTATTAAGGCCACCTCACTATTAAGACCACCTCACTATTAAGGCCAGTACATTTTGCACCAAGGGTGGTCTTAATGGCACGGTTCCACTTCATGTTAACACCGCAATGTTCTATAAAACTTTTCTTTCCTCATATAAAAAAACTTAATTTGAAATTTTAGAGGCCTGTGCAACAGACTAGCTTCAAAGTTAGTTTATACGACTTCCTAGGAAACGCCGCGATTGAAATTCTACCCGCGCTAAAGTTTTTTTCCCATTACAGACTTTTTGTATGCAATGGAACCCCGCCATTAAGACCACCTCACTATTATGACCGCCTCGTGCAGACTATGCTAGATGCACAGTATATTACCCATGAAAAAATATTGGCTCTTTCTTGGTGAGGTGGTCTTTATAGTGAGGTGTTCTTAATAGTGAGGTTATTTTATGGCAAATTAATTTGACGTATTTTGCTGATGACATATTTTACACACAATTAAATGAAACCCCTTTTTAAAGCAACCCTCACTATTAAGACTTGCAAGTGTCAAAAATGAGGTTGTTTTTTTTGCAGTTTTCACGAAAGCATTCTGACCATTGTATTTCATTTCTCTATTACGCCAACTTCATCACTAAGGCCAATAAATAACCCTCCATGATATTTATTTACCGTTTTTTTTAATATTTTTTCAGTTAGACACTTTTTTCCAATCCGAAGGTTCGCTATAAGTGGCTTCACTGTACAAGCTTTGTTATAGCCTATAAACATTCCCCTATGGTTCCATCATTGCAGTATATGCCAGAATCATGGGAAATTTGTGTCGTTTTTATGGTACTTTTACAGTACAGTTTTACAGTAATTTTACAGTACAGTACTTTCACAGAGATTTCTCTTCAAGTAATCCTGACTGTCCCGATGATCAAATTTACAGCTTGACTGAGTCAATTTAGTTTTATTTTACACCTCCTGGCACCATTTTACACCTTCTAGTTTATGTTTGCCGCTTGGAAATGAGCCCGCTGGCAAAGCGTGTGAAATTAAGCATCACAGCATGTTGGAGAACAGCTTAGGTGGCCCACAGAAGCCATGAAAAATGCTAGCATGCTGCACTGTAAAATAATTAGTGTAGAAAATGCAGTTTCTGCACTTATAGACAACATCGCATAGTACACAATAGTGATTTTCTTTCTGTGACAAAGTGACACAATCACAAAAAAAATGTACAAATTTAGCTTTAACTATACGTAATTGTTTACCATTCTTTGAAAAATTAGAAATAAAATAACATTTGTTATTAAAGTATTATCTTAATGGTGGTTATAATCAAAGAATATAAACAGTATTTAGAATAAGTTATGGCCAAATATTGTCTTAATTATTAATTTGAGGTCTTCTTAATGATGAGGAGGTCTGAATTTTAAGATGTATTACAATGGTGAGGATAGATACATTTGCTGCTAATATTCTATTTGGTGATGGTGGTGGATTAGGGCTTTACGTCCTGTATTCCTGCACCTGATGGGCTAATTATGACAGGTAGGGACCATGGCAATGAGATGATGGATGAAACAGCCATCCAACATAGGCTCGACCGGGAATTGAACCCGGGACCCAGTGGTTGGAAGCCCAGAGCGCTACCACTGAGCTAGAACCTCACCCCTCTAATATACTTATTGGTGAGGTGGTTTTAATAGTGAAGTGGTCATCAAGTGAGATTCTAATGTACATTTAAGTTCAGTTGAATGGTCTTGGGAAATATTTGCAAGCTACTTCTTACCAATACAAAGGCAGGTAAAAGACTCCACACACGAGGTAAATGTGGGTGCCATAGTCTAGTGGAGCAAGCATTGGACTCGTACACGTATGGTCGTGGGTTCAAACCCAAGCACGGCATGGAGGAACTGAGCAGACCTACTTTCAACCACTGCTCCACCCCACCCAGGTGTAAATGGGGAGGTTGGCTATAGGCGGAGATGGCAGTACATTGTCCAGTGCGGCGAAGTGTCAAGTGACAGCTGTATGCTCCCTAGGAAGTTGAGAAAGCTCAAGAGAGAACAGAGCCTGCCAACCAAAGGTATTGTGTTCAAAACCAACACTGATAGGAGCAATTTTTACACTTTTTTTTTAATAAAACGCCATAAAGTCTCTCTAGGTGGCCCCCACGGTAACGAAAACTCAAAGTTTTCTTAGTGGGGTCCCCCGTCTTAATGGAAAATTGTTGTTATTATAATGCTCATTTTCATGTAAATTGCAAATAAATGTATCTGAATCTGAGAGCTATATACTGATCGCTGTAAACCCCCACCATTTAATTTTCAATATGGTGTGGACTCCAAGACTTATCATCTCATCATTACATCTGCGTGCAGCTAGTCATTTAAGCTGTACAACTTATCTTTCTATCTGTCTCAGTATTTCAGTCTGTCTGTCTATCAATCTGTCTGTCTCTCTCTGAGGCATTTAGCACTTTCATTAGCAAAGATCTCATGTTTGTCAAATCCTCGGATTTCAGTGGTTCAATCAAAGGCTTTGTAATTCTTTCCTACCCAACGAAATTGCAATAAATTGGTTTTGTAATATTGCCAACTAAAAGCTTTGGAATGTTACAAAATCCATCTTTAAAACCTAATGACCAACTCTGATCTACTCCTGTGAATTCCAAAACGTTTGGGTAAAATAGGGTGGGAGAAACGTCGAAGGCATCGCATGGAAAAGGACAGTCAAAGTTTATCTAAAAATCTACTTTGATGAACTGAAACTAATTACAGTATTTCCAAAGGTTTTCACCTATTTAAAGTTAGTCTATTTGACAGCTACATGCCAGATCAAATGTTCAATTTGGTCATGACTGAAATATGATCATCCTTAAAGAAATACTGCAATAAAAAGTTTACTATAACAACTGCATGAAATAGGCACCAGCTTGAACAGGTAACTCCTATTAGAAATTAACAAGCTTAAAGGCGTAGATTATTAAGGTCCTGATAGAGAAGTACATACAATTAAAATCTGAATTAGTTTGTCTTAAATTTTCTAGATATATTTTGGGTATTTTTTGACCTGGGTACTCAATGCTATTGGAGTCCACACCATTTCACACATCAAGCCCATGGATGGGGATTTGAACCTGCCTTGGTATAGACACCGAGTACAAGACACTGCCAATTGAAAATCTCATGCGACCAATGCCCAGCTGAGATGTAGATCAGAAAGAGTTCATGCCCTGGGATTCAAACACTGTATCTTCAGAAGAGCTCGTCAATGAAATAACTGGCCGGTGCTTTAACCACAAAACCAGCCGGACCACAATTTTCTGATCCACACCGCAGGCTGCAGTGGGAGCTCTAAGCGAAACCCAGCTGATTCTAAAGGAAGTGGAAGTAATTTATAGCATTGCATTGTGGGCATAAAGTGATCTGCGCGAGGGCGGGATATCTATTTTTAAATTCAACCCTGCCAAAATGACGCCAAAAGAGCTATATTGTATTTTCATTGTTCAATATCTCAGTTCTTCTGGCAGACGCAATCATGAGATGAAAACGCTTGGAGTCCACACCATGTTACACGTTTACCCTATGGGTGGGGTCTTTTACTTGCCTCGGCAGAGCTGACCAGTGTGGAATAGGGATGCTCTCATATATGCCCTATTAGTTAGGAATAGAGAAAGAGGTCGTGCATAACTCACCACTAACATGTTAGAGGCATAATTAGGGAACCCTCTTACTTTTAATGAGCCCTCAGCTGGGTTTAAGGATTCGTGTGAAAGTAATGAGGGGTGCTCTCTTTAATCGAATGACCTTAAACTTTTGAAGAGGTCATACAGCCGAATCTCGGTTAAAAGACTATTTCCCTATAAAGACAACTTCAATTTGCACCAACTTTTGACCAACATGGATGCCTCAATTATATATCACCTCTTTATTAAGACAACCTGGACATTAAGACCATTATAATTTGCACCAAAATTGTAGTTATAATTATGAGGTTCCACTGTACTTTTAGTCGAATGTCATTGCTAATTTGATAAGTCGATAAAGAGAAATAAATATTTATTTTCTATAAGTCATTTGTCTCGAGAAAAAGCGCTGCTAATAGCGAACTTGCTGTTATATTAAATATTTTCATCAGGACTGCCATTAAGACCTACTCATTGCAAAATTTCCTTGACTTAATAAAGAGGTGATCATATGAAAAAACTTTGCTGTAGAACATACTGGCGAGTGAGTAAAAAATTGATATAGGCCTATCCCCAATGTTAGTAACAGTAGTGAGATTGAAAATAAATGTCCACACGTTTTATATAATTCTATTTCTGTATATTTTCTAAGTCCTGGGCCACCTGGTGGCAAGGGTTGTAACACTGCGGGTGATGACCTCGAACCCCAGTGGCCAACACAGGGCTCTGCGCAATGCGCACTCCATCAATGCCTGTCTAGCTGTCCCAAGCCGAGCACACATGTGAATGACCGTACAGGTTTAAAAGTCGGCAAACATAATATAACTAAATAACTCTACAATTATTTTTCAAGTGTCATGTCTTTCCATTGAAGGTTTTTATTTTGCCTTCTAGTTCCCTGATAGCATTCCAAATCGGTCCAGCATCGTTTCCATATAGGCCACTGTCGTTACAACATTGTATTGACATCGTCGACATGGCGCTGACATTGAAATGATTTGTAATGCTATCTGGGGTTACCATTACGGTCATTCGACACGGTCTTAGCACAAATTACATAGTTCAACTCGGAAATCGTAAGTTGTAAAATAATTATAACAGAGAGGTTTTATTTTTGTAAGTTTTAAACTTGGGAAATTATTATTATCACAGATATTTATTTATTATATATTACATATCAGTTACAGGAACAGATTTCGACAATACCAATATATTTAGTAAAGGTTTTTTGCTACTCCATGATTTTTATCAAAACATATATAACTGAAAATCATATGTGTACATTCATTTGGAATCCAACTGTAATAATATACCATTCCCAGTTCATTAGGTTTTACACCAAATTCTGTCCATATAATCAGGAACATACTGATACAATTATTCATGAAGGTCAGAGGTGATAGCGACCAAATTACCTCTACATTACAAAAGTAATGCCAGACCTTCGGTTTTATTTACTTATTAAGTCAAAAAAGATTGCATGCAATAATTTGATGTTGTCCTGAATATATTACATATTGCAATTAGCTGCTGTTATAGATAGATGGATAGATGGATAGATGGATAGATGAATAGATGAATAGCTGGATAGCTGGATAGACAGAAAGATAGATAGATAGGTAGGTAGATAGATAGAGATAGATAGAAAGGTAGATAGGTAGATAGATAGATAGATACGTAGATAGATAGATAGATAGATAGATAGACAGATAGATAGATAGATACGTAGATAGATAGATAGATAGATAGATAGATAGATAGACAGATAGATAGATAGATAGATAGATACTACCCATAGGCTACCCGAATATGACCAAAACATCCTATCCTATCAAGTTTCCTGTTTTTTCATATTTTTCATGTATGTAATATAACTTTTGAAATAATCACACGAAATTATGATATCATGGATACGATTTCACAGACAAACAGAACAAATTTAAATAAATTATCTTGCAGGAAATATAATACTTCGTACAATATGTATAATTATAGGTTTTTTTTAAAATATTAATCTCACATGAAATATGACATTATTCCAATCAAATATATTAAGTTGATAATGCCATTAATTTTTCTGTAGCAATACTACTTCAGATAAAAGATTATTGACAAAGGGACATTATAAATCAAATAAGATAATATCTCTCAGCCCATATTAGGCAACAAATATTTGAAAATTCTTCGCTTAATCTAACAGTAATCTGCCGTAAGAATTTTGCGTTGGTTGTAATCTAAAATCTAATCGAAAATCCATGGCTAAACTGGCCTTAAATCAATGACAGCCCCATTAGAATAGACTTGCGGACAAGTTTTCAAAGCCCATGAGAGAAATTTTAACAACTTTCACTTCTGGAGAATGTCTGCAAAAGACAGCGATTCGTTTAAAAATCAACTTTGTCAATCTTTAGAGCTTAGCAGAAATGCCAAATATAATTGCCTACCTATTAAGAATTATAGAAACATTTATTACATTATAAGGATATTTCGCTATTAGGATCATCTTAATAGTGAGGTTGTCTTAATAGTGAGGTGGTCTTAATAGTGAGGTGGTCTAAATAGTGAGGTGGTCTTAATAGTGAGGTGGTCTAAATAGTGAGGTGATCCTAATAGTGAGGTGGTCTTAATAGTGATGTGGTCCTAATAGTTAGATGGTCTTAATAGTGAGGTGGTCTTGTGAGGTGGTCTTACTAGTTAGGTGGTCTTAATAGTGGGGTGATCCTAATAGTGGGGTGATCCTAATAGTGGGGTGATCCTAATAGTGAGGTGGTCTTAATAGTGAGGTGGTCTTAAAAGCGAGGTATAATGAGGTTTAAAAAATACAGTGACAATGCTATAACGGTCACCCTAATATAGCGAATACCTGCTATAAGCGACCACTATATTCAAACAAAGTATATTGTTTAACCCTTATTTAACGACCACCTCTCTGAAACTGTCAAAATTATCAACTATTATGGGTTACCGCTTCACACAGATTTGAGTGTATTCCAAAATATATGGTCTTAATTGAGAGTTGGTCTTAATAGTGAGATAAACTGTATATGAATTTATCAGATATGATACATAGGCCTATGTTAATTATAAATTTTAGGTCTTAATTGTGAGGTGGTCTTACTACATGAAATAAATTGTACATAGATAATTCAGAGTTAGAGATTTCATTTACTTATTTATTGAATTATTCTTATTATTTGTTCATTTATTTATCTATTTCTTTATGCAGAATCTTGTCCAATAAAATAATTACAAATTTCTCATTAAAAAACAGGTAAATCACAATGTCTACCAAGATCAAAATCTCTGTCAAAGCTATGCACACAAGCATATCAACAACTGCAAAAAAATGTATTACCCTAATCATTATTTATTACAATATCACTATTTGCATTTATTTCTTTTTATGTCACATCATAATTTGCTGAAATTGATAACAATGATTTAATAGCACGACCCTAGTATTTAATCGTTTTCTAGAGTATTTACAAACAAAAAATGTTTTGTTAATGTTTTTATACTCTTAGTGACCATTTATATTGATAAAACCATGGTAGGGCGCATATAAACACTGTATTAATATATTCTATTTCATTATTTGCATGTCAAAAATAAATGCTATGAACTCTTGATAATTCTTTAAGTGCAGTTTAGCCAAAGTTTTATTTATGTAAAAAAATATAAAAAAATTAAATTAAGAACTTTTAGTGATATTGATGTCTTCGAAGTTAATAATGATTATAAATTTTGCAGTTAAATAAATCATTATATAGAAATATCAAGTCAAAAAATGTGTATCCTTATAGTGATAAACAATTAACAACTAAATAATTTATTTTAATCATTTATTTTGGCCTATTTGTTGGAGATGAATATTTTTCAGAGAGTGATGGGCTATTTTAAAATTTTACAAGACCACATATGAAAAGTCACCCCCTTAAAACTTTTCAAAATAATTTCAAAGTGCAGCAATATATTTAAGGTCACAAAGACACCAGCGAAATTTTGCTAATATTTGATGAGTGCCCTATTTGAACCCTGGCAAATTTAGACTACTTTACAACAATTTATGTTATTGTGACATCCCATATATGGTGTTGCATGCCTCTTTATTTGAATTATTTCATACTTATTACCCCAGTTTGACATCAAAACATTATTATCCTACATTGAATTGTCTTGTTGACAGTAGCGCTATAATTTGTTTGTCAGACAATACTTTTGTGTGTCAGTATTCTACATATTATTCTTTTAAAATATAATATAAATCATAAATTTACAGACATGGTAAACATTATTTTTCCTGTCCCAAAATTTCCAAACTGTAGCTACTATACAAACTATCGTTACAATAATATAATATACATGACAAATAATAAAATATGTATTACTTATATAGTTAATCACCACCTAAAGACCACCAAACTATTATTAAGACCACTTCACTATTAAGACCACCTCACTAATAAGACTACCTCACTTTTAAGACCACCTCACTATTAAGACCACCTCACTATTAAGACCACCTCACTATTAAGACAACCTCACTATTAAGACAACCTCACTATTAAGACTACCTCACTATACAGACCATCTCACTATTAAGACCACCTCACTATTACGACCACCTCACTAACAAGACTACCTCATTATTAAGACCACCTCACTATTAAGACAACCTCACTATTAAGACCACTTCACTATTAAGACCACCTCACTATTAAGACCACCTCACTATTAAGACCAACTCACTATTCAGACAAACTCACTAAGACTAACTCACTATTAAGACCATCTCATTATAAAGACCACCTCATTTACACAACCACCTCAACATTAAGACCACCTCGCCAATAAGGCCAAGCTCTCCATAGCTGTAGCTAAACTTCTTTAAGTGTGCGTCACTGTGTTGATATTATAACTAAATATGCAATGAACCTATTGCACCTTTGTCCCTAGTAATGATGTCAAAAAATAGAAAGAGAAAAGTTCAAAAGATGGTTTATATAAAGCTCAGAATTTAGGTACTTTTCGTGCGGTAATTCAAGTATTAAAAGTACTTTCGGGTCATGTACAAAAGAATTAATAGGAGGCCAGTGACATTAGAAATACATTCAATGCCCTCAAAAAAGGCCACAAAAGATGTTATAAAAGGCAAAAGTTCACAAAACTATATAAAATCTGAAATCACGAGAAAATCGCATCACCGGTAGAACATAAAGAATAGTTTAAACTTTCTTTCTAGGTTTATTTAATCCAGTAGGCCTATATCTGCCTGTCTGTCTGCCTGTCTATCTATCTGTCTAACTGTCTATCTATCTATCTATCTATCTATCTAACTATCTATCTAATTATCTCTCTGTCTGACTATCTATCTTTATTTATCTATCTATCTGCCTACCTATCAGTCTGTCTGTCTATCTATCTATCTATCTATCTATCTATGTGTCTATCTATATGTCTGTCTATCTTTCTATCTATCTATCTATCTATCTATCTCCTCTCCTCTCCTCTCTGTTTAATTCAATAACATATTACCTGGCTATCTAAGTTAATATCTAACTCAGTACATTTCTATCTAGCAGCCTTGAATCAATAAATATTCATTATTTAGAAGAAATAATCTCTTTAATGTCTATCAACAAACATTTTATCTTATCAAAATATTGTGCTTGCAAGTACTTTTTAACTATTCAGGCAGTATCTTTGATGATATAAGAAATCTGGTTTAAAGAAGTTTCAAAGGTGATTTATTTGAAGTATAATTCACTCTTAAGTTAGTTCATAATCTAGTGATTGAACAAGACATTTTGGCGCAATAGGAAAACTGCAACAGTTATCCGTATTAGGTCCCTGGTTCAAAATCTAGACCAGAATATATTTTAACACACTTTTTTGACCAACATAATTATTCCAATTTTAGATTTCAGTTAATTGTCTTTTTCATAAATGCATTACTATTTAATTTTAACCTTTATTATTACAGTGAGTTTTGCATTAAATTTTGTTGGCTATATTTAATAAACCCTTCAGTGCAAACGGTCTTACTGGTGAGGTGGTCTTAATGTCCAGGTCACAATGCAATAATAATGAATTTTAAAGTATATTCAAGAGCCAATCCCTGGAATTAAAAAATCGAATATTTCTATAATAACATTTTTTTAATTCTCTCTGAAAGTTGATATTTTCTCAAGAGGAGTGGTAAAGACATATTTACATTCTATGGAATCGTGACATGACTATACTTAAATCGATATAAAATATATGGATTCAAGATATAGAAGTTTTCATGTTAAATCTAAACTGTAAATTGCAAGTTCAGGATAAATTCCTATCAAATGGACTGAACTTAAATTTAAGTTTGACCTTAAATTTAAGTGCATCACTTAACGCTGCATAGGTCAGGGAATTAAATTAATAGTACTTAAGTTGTTTGCTAAAAGTCTCATAAATATCATGCAATAACATGTTTAAATATTAATAAATAGAAACATCAAATATTAAAATATCAGTTACTAATACATATCTATGTAAAATATATACATAACAAAAATAACAATCTTTCGAGAGGAGAGGAGAGGAGAGGAGAGGAGAGGAGAGGAGAGGAGAGGAGAGGAGAGGAGAGGAGAGGAGAGGAGAGGAGAGGAGAGGAGAGGAGAGGAGAGGAGAGGAGAGGAGAGGAGAGGAGAGGAGAGGAGAGGAGAGGAGATGGAGAGATGGATAGATGGATAGATGGATAGATGGATAGATAGATAGCCAGATAGATAGATAGATAGATAGATAGATGGATGGATGGATGGATGGATGGATGGATAGATGGATAGATGGATATATGGATAGATAGATAGATAGATAGATAGATAGATAGATAAATAGATAGATATATAGGTAGATAGACAGATAGATAGATGGATGGATAGATGGATAGAAAGATAGACAGTTAAGATAAATAGAGACGTGGCAATTAAGACATAACCATGTAACATAAACCAGGTTCAAGGAAGTGTCATGTCACCTTACCTGAAGACAAACTGGCGGTTAGATCTGGAGGCCTTTGAAAGGGCACTTCCGGTGGGTTGCGTAATAAGGTCAAAGGTCAAAGTTTCGGAAATTGGCAGCCGGAAGTCGAATAATGACTACAGGTAATGAAATTAGGTCAAAGTCCATTAATTTCTCTGTTCCAATGGGTTTCTCTGTCTGTATAGTTTTTTTTTGTTTGTCTTGGAATATCTTGCTTTCCGTCTTTCAGTATTTCCTTTTTTGTTTTTCTCTGTCCCTGACACTGTCTGTCTATCTGTTTATTTATTATCTATTGTTCCAGGTCATTTATAAGGTAATTTTCATTTATCTATTCATTTATTTATCAATTTATAATAACTTTTGAGCTATTTATTATTAAAACGGTTTAAATGTTTTAATCATTTCTGTAATATCTATTTGTTTATTTATTTAAATATTTATTTATCTATGATGTTCGTTCGTTTGTTTATTAAGTTTCTGCTCTTATTTATTTGTTTACCTTTAAATAGCCTAACTTTAAACTAGTATCAATAGAAACTAGCTTAAAATAATTTTGAATAGCAAAAGCTGTCAACATTTACACCAAATACTACAACATTTAATTTACACCATACATCACAGAAATAAAACAAAGCTCTGTAACTTGAAGTTTACAAATATACTTGAAAAGCACATGGATATTGATTGCTACATTTTAGACACGTTTTGTACATATGAATGGTGCCGTTGAAGCAAACTATATATATATATGAAGCTTTAATAAGGTATCAAAGAAGCAAATTATATAAAAGAATTGCTTTTAAAAGATTTCGAAATCTCATATTTCTAGACTTTGTGTGTATTCATATGCAGTTTTTATATTACAAACATATTTTGTGAAACAGATTTCTATAGTAAATATGAAATTTAGTACGCGTATACAAATTATTGTAAAAATAAAAGCATAGCGCAATGTCAATCCCAGAGAGCATTCCAAATCATTCCAACATCGGCGCGAGGTCGTCGATGTCAAAACGATGTTGTACTGACGGCGGCCGACATAGAAACGACGCTGGCCCGATTTGGGATGCTATCTGGGATGCTACTGGGTCTGAAGCTTCGTCAGCTCATGTGACCATCAGCCAGGGGCAGAAGTAATAATGAGATGATAAGGTTGCTTGGATTCCGCACCATGTTACACATTTACACCATGGGTGGGGTCTTTCACTTGCCTCAGCATAGACACGGAGTACGTGGCACCTCCGATTTAATGTCTCATGCGATAGTGTTATGGTATCTTCACTAAATAGTAGGTAATTTACTTTGAACACTATTAAGACCACCCCACTATACAGGCAAGTACATTTTGCACCAAGAGTGGTCTTAATAGTGAGGTTTTCACTGCACTGTTATATTTGCTGATGCGTCTGACATCTGATATGTTATATGCCAAAAAAATGCTTCTATACCCGCCTACTTATAGACAGATATAGCGCAGGCTAAAATGTGTCAAAAAGGCATATATTTACAAACCATTCTATATATCAAAGGTGATATTAACTAATCTGTTGCCACCATTACAGCTTATGCTTAGGTGGTTTCCTGATGGACCTATATTTATAACAGATTAAAATTCATAGTTAACATCATGTATAAAACTACTGTATAATAATTTTTGTACCATTCCATCAAAATAAAGTATATATCTATCTATGTTACATTTTTGGAATAAAGTAACTTAATGAAATATTACAATATCCACTCAGTTTGCAAACAGTTCCTTGTAAATTATCTAGAGTTAAAAGAACATTAGGAGACTGGTTCAAGCATGAGTCTATTTCAACTATACATAACCAACTGACTAAACCACTGCGTTTACTGAAACTTTTCTACTAGACATTTTGGTAAACACTTCCAAGACTTTACATGGGGGTGGGGGCCTAGCTCAGTGGGGGCCTAGCTCAGAGGTAGCGCTCTGGGCTTCCAACCGCTGGGTCCCGCCTTCGATTCCCGGTCGAGCCTAAGTTGGATGGCTGTTTCATCCATCATCTCATTGCCATGGTCCCTGCCTGTCCTAATTAGCCCATCAGGTGCAGAAATACAGGACGTAAAGCTCTAAATATATCCACTCTCCCAAGAATTAATGCATTTACAAAATGATTGCTACTTTCAACACTCTACAGTCCCTGTTAAATAGGGTTGGCATCATCAAATTTGATTTCATGGAGATCTACAGCACTATATACAATACAATCGTGTAAGAATGGTCAATAACCATAGTGTATAGTAACACTATAAACATTTACATTTAAAGCTGCACTGTCTGTCAAATTTGCGATTTTGTAAGACTCAATTAAATAGTTCATAGATAATTTTTATTAATCAAGGCACACTAAATTTGCGTGATCTAATGATTTTATCAGACATTAATTGTTAAAAAAATTAATTATACGTTGAGAGAAAATCCAGACCAAAACATTGGAAACGCAATGGAGATGACATCATCACCATTATTTAGTATTATGATGTCATCACTGGGTTTGTTTACATATTGAGCTTTTGATGGCATGAAAAACTAATATTTATATTATTTATTTTAAATTAAAACTAAATTGTGACCAAAAATGGGCATGTAATGGTAAAATATATCATGAAACAAAAAGGCAGTATTGATTTATATCATTACTTTATGCGCAAATTTGATAGACAGTGTACCTTTATCATACTCAATTTCAAATCAGCAATATATATACATATTGGCTTACAGTTGTTTTTGCAAACACTGATTCAAGCCACCACAGAAGGCTTCATTTTGACAAATGCTCTCTTTAATCAACTCTGTGATTCCCGCAGCCCCATATATTTTGTAACACACTCTGTGACATGGCCTAGACTCCTAAAAACACACATTTTCAATTACAGTTCTTTATACCAGCTATTTTCTGGCTTTTACGAAGATATACAGTACATCCAAGTCATTAAGACCACTTTTTAGGGTCACAATATGATGTTTTACTGGTCTAGATAGTGAGGTGGTCTTTAATTGAGAATTTGATATATATATATATATATATATATATATATATATAATACATACGGGGAGATATTTGTTGGTCATAATAGTGAGGTAGTCTTATTTGTTCTTAATACAGAGAGGTCGCAATAGTGAGGTGCTTTTAGTAGTCTTAAATACTGAGGTGGTCCTAATAGTTAGGTGGTCTTAATAGTGAGGTGGTCATAATAGTGAGGTGGTCCTAATAGTGAGGTGGTCTTAATTAGTAGTGAGTGGGTCTTAATAATGAGATGGTCTCAATAGTGAGATGGTCTTAATAGTGAGGTGGTCTTAATAGTGAGGTGGTCTTAACATGTAGTTCCACTATAAAGTCAAAGTTGTGTAATTCATAAGTTATAATAACTAATTTAGTCAAAACAGGTAAGATAAATCTGACTAAAACTGTTAGTCAAAAATGGCTTTGCATTACAGACACAGTCAAAATGTCGAATAACTATTAGTCACAAATGTATTACTTGTACATATAATACAATTAAAACTGCCTCACAATTAAGACCACTAAATTCGTTTATAAAGGGGAGATCTTAAAAGTGAGGTTCAACAGTTCAGTGCGCCATAAATTTGCAATTTGCAGGAGCACCAGGTACTTAGATTTTTTGCACCAGAAATGTTAAGTAGTGTGAACTGATTAACAGCCGGAAACGAAGATGTTTTTCATTGTGTTATTAAGGTGTTGACGTAATCATATGCACCTATTAACATCTTGCCTTACTATCACAACATGTTTGTAGTAATTAAGAAACTCGCTATTAAGACCACCTCACTATTAAGAACAACACTTTATGATTACCAGCACCTCATTATCAAGACACCTCACTATTACGAACTCTTCAGTATTACGGCTAGCTTTTATAACAAACCCACTGTTGAGACACTTAATAACTACCCCGTTATTAGGACCACCTCACTATTAAAATCACCTCACTAATAAGACCTCCTCACTACTAACACCACCTCACTATTACGACCACCTCACTAGTAAGGCCACCTTACTATTAGAACCATCTCACTATTAAGACCTCCTTATCATTAAGACCATCTCACTATTAAGACCACCTCACTATTAAGACCACCTCACTATTAAGACCATCTCACTATTAAGACCACCTCACTATTAAGACCAACTCACAAATAGAAACATTCCATTATTAAGACCACCTCGTTATAAACACCAGTTAATACTATTGCACTCAACTATTAAGACTACCTCACCATTAAGACCAGTAGTTACGCAAGATTGTGCAATGGTCTTATGGCGAGGTTGCGCTTTATTTTTCCGTACCTTAAAACTGTTAAGGCCTTTCGTCTTTTTGCAAGCAAAACGTATGGACTTGAAACTATAAATATGGCACTTAAACATAAATATCATACTTTAACTGTAGCTCTACAATATGATTAATAAACCTTTGTTTATTAGTTTATTATTACCATATTGTTTACTTTTAATTTAGAAGTTATTAATCGTAAAAAGATTAATGGTTATTTCAGTTACTCCAATGGTTTGCTAGCTCACCACAAACTTGGGAAATTTTCTGCTGAAAACTAATTATCTACAATTTCATTGTAAATTACTATTGTCATTAGGCCTATATATTATGACAAGAATTATACCACTAAATTGGACATTATGTCACTTTTTTAAAATTTACTTTGTGCATAGATATAACTATGGATATGTCATTGACTGTTAAGCAATAAATTCTGCCCTGAAATATTAAAAAATCAATATGACTATGTTATTGAACATTAAAGAGACCACTGCGCCCATGCTTTATTGTCATAATATTGCTTATTAGTTTTCAATTGTATTATTTTTTCATTGGGGTGAAGGCATTGTTGAACTATTTGGTATATAGCCTAGTTTATTGAGATGAGATTTTTCAGCAGAGCAATACCCAAGAAGTGAATTTAATTCTTTTTTTCTTAAACATTATATATACCTGACCAAATCTCAGTTGATGACAATTTGCTATATGGTAATGTCACGAAAACTTAGGTGAATAAAATTGTCATGTTTCTTAGATTTGACCAAAATGATAAGCAATAATTGTACATTCTTATCTGGAGAATATTTATAACAATTTTTTTTTTGCATCACGAATTAGATTAATATTCAATAAAATTTACTTACAGTATATAGACATAAAATTCACGTAATAATTTGATAGGTATCATTCCCATTTTAATAAATACTCCTATATGCCAATTATATTATTTCATAATTTATGATTCATATCCAAAAAAATCACCAGAATATACCACAATAATTGAGTAATCTTGTGATGATAATCTCATAAGATACACCTGTGTATATCAACACCACAACACTGCGAAGTTGTGACAAACAAAATATGTGACAAACAAAACGTCAAAAGAATTGAAAACAATGATCTATGAACGTGTAAATAAACTGACTCACCTATAAGAAGTGTTTACATTAGCAATAGAACGTTGATGGATGAACAACAGTAGTCCTGTAGCATTTGTGCAGCCTCACAAAATGTGTGAAACAGCATCACTGGCTGATACAGCACTACTTGAGGTAAGCTGCCCTGGCCACAGACTGCACGTGCATGCAGCAGCGCCACGCGCACACAGCGGAAAGTGGGCGAACTACAATACTCACCCAGCTTTTTCCTAGATCATTAATTAATTCGTAATACTAGACTCCTTAATTTTTTTTATGCGGGAACTACAATTCTCAACTTCTTGCTATTAAACGATGTTGCTGCTTCGATCCTTTTGACCATGAATTAATTCATAATGCTGTTATGGCTAAGAGTAAGACTACTATTTATTTATTTATTTTCTTTTCTGATTTGATTTTATTGATTTGATATTGATTTAACATAAATATACAAGTATATTTACAGGATAGCACGAAAGAGTGTTCTGCTTATTTTCATCGTGGTCCATTTTAAGAGGAGAAAAATCAGAATATTTACATTTGCATAAATTGGTATCTACATACATAAAGTCTAATCAGGTATAATGTACAGGTAGAAAATTATATATAATAAATATACTGCTTTTTTTCTTTGTTTTAAAGGTGCACTGTCTGTCAAAATGACAGTGGCCAAAATCTATTGCATTCAATTCATTTTCTTCTTAATACTGAAATAAATAAACTTCACTTGGCATTTAATTTTCATGCGATCAAAAATTGCTGGTTTGTTTATTGGTGGCCAATGACATGAAAACGAGGCACAAATGAACGTCATTAGCGTCCTCGCTTCGTGATACATTTTATCAAACAGCTCCTTCAATTTTCGTCCGATTTTCAAAATTCTAAGTTCCTTGTGTACAAAAAGTTATTTGTAGTTCGCTTATGGTGTGAATTGAAACAATTCCGATCTCTTTTTTTTATAAATAACTCTGAAGTCGCGAATCGGCGACGCTCTCCAGTACGTTCTTATGCATAATTAGCTAAAATGTAAACGAAGCCGATCCAGTAGATTCCTACATGATATTTCATAATTTAGTTCAATTTTATTTAATTCATCATTTAGAAGCATTTTATTTTATTTGGATAGCTTTTTAGGTGGTACAAAAACAGACTGACAATGCAGCTTTAATGAATATTTTAACATATACTTTTAATGCATTGTATTTCTATTTCTCATCAATGTATTATTGTACATCACCTGCAGTAAATAAAATTAATTTTTTTCATTTTTAATATCCCCAATAAAAAATATTCTTTATTATCGAAGATATCTAAAAACACTTTCTGCTTTTGATCATGGGCTTTTTCATTTGTTAGACGGTTTTACAAAGAACACACTTGAGGGTTAAAATATGCATCACAAGCAAAAAAAAACAAAAACAATAGATAATTAAATTAACTACATTATATTATTGATAGGTTTTTGCACTTTAAGTTCATAAAATGAAAAGTGCAATTTTTATGGCAATTTGATAATTTGTCTATACCTTTTACCAGAATCAATCGAAAGAAAGCAAAAAATATATATTTTTATTATGTAATATATACTGGTAGTATCACTAAAAACGGCCTGTCAAATTGAACCTAGACAAAGCTAGACAACTTCTGCTGTAAAATGCTACCTGCCACTAAATGGAACTGTCAGGCTATAGCTGGCTACTCAAAGTCAGATCTTAAAGTACATGCAGCACCATCTGGAGCATAAGTTGAGAGTTACGCATATTTGCCATTTCTTGTTGAAAAGATGCATGTCTATTGTACATACATATTTATGACATATTAAATAAATTTCATACATTTACCAAGGTTTGTATTTTTTCAATAGTGATGGGTGATAAGCTGACTATTAGCTAGGAGTAGACAGAAGCGGCTGGCTTTATCCAGTTATAACTACAGCCAGGAACAGGTCGCTACAGCTGTCTGGAGTCGACCATATTATATGAAACTAACTGTATATAAGTAATAACACCGAAAGAACGGATAATGCAAGATATCTTTGAAATTAGAGAGCAAATCCTTCAGACAAATTGCATGCAGGACATACTGTTCTCTGTTGGAGATCACGAAAATACCCAATTGACTGGGTATTTTCGTAGCCCAGTGTTTACATAAATCTAGATAACCCTCATTTCCTTATGTCACTTTTTTTTTGGTACCTCCTGTTGATATGATGTTCAAATAGCTGGGTCTCACTTTGTGTTTTTGCTTTGAAAAACAGAAGATGGCTTTCAAAAAGTCTGATGATTTTGCAAGAATATTATGAATCAGCTCAGCTTCTATGAATCGGATGTGTCTTTATTTAAACCCATAATTTTGAAGCATCATATTTCCTTTCATCTCCACCACAGTGTCTTTGTGTCAAATGAAACTTGCATTTTCCAATTCAACCCAGGATAAAATCAAGAAACAATGCAACGAAATTAGGCATATCATGAAACTTGTTCCCGATGATTAATGCTCAAAGTTTGAAATTTTATGATTAAGCGTTTTCGAAGCGCAATGAAACTCAACAATTGCGAATACCAGAAATCGCTGAAGTGGTTTTCAAATCAGTGTGGTCTTGAATATGACAAACCTTGTAGGCCTACTCATCAGTGTCTATGTACAGGCATGTACAAAAAACCCACCCATGGGGTGAATTCATGTGTAACATGGTGTGGACACCATCCCATCATTACGTCTCCCTGCAGCTGGTCATATAAGCTGACTGAGCTTCAGACCAGAAGCATTGAGACATTGGCAACAGACCAAGCCTTTCGCAAACCTACCAACCTACTTACCTACCAGCTAAACAACCAGCCTATGAACTATCTACACTCGGCGACAGTGGATTTTGCCATGACACTGAGATTCGCCACCCCCATAAAACTACAATAAACACATTTTAGATAGCTGCCGCAATGTTACAACACTGGTAATGATTTATACAATTAGTTTGCTTGCAAATCAAGAACTTGCAATGTTTATATTCATGTTTAAAGGGGGTGGCGAATCTCAATGTCGTGGCGAAATTCACTGTCGCCGAGTGTATCAATCAACCATACCAAGTAATCAACTCCCAACACAAAGAATATCATCTGACCAATACACCAACCAACCAACCAACCAATAAACCAGCCAACCAACTGACCAACCAACCAACCAAACAGGCAACCAACCAACCAACCAGCCAACCAACTAACTAACCAACTAACCAACCAACCGAAACACAATGGAAATGACATCATCACCATTGTTCAGTATTGTGACATCATCACTGGGTTTGTTTATATATTGAGCTTTTGATGGCATGAAAAACTAATATTTATATTATTTATTGTCAATTAAAACTAAATTGTTGTGCAAAAGTGAGTATGTAATGGTGTAAAATATCATGAGACAAGAAGGCAGTATAGATTTATATCATTATTTTAATGTGCAAATTTGACCGACAGTGCACCTCTAACTAATATATGGGTCCGCTTGAATGTCAAAATGCTATAGTAATGTCTAAGTGTCTATGTCTCAATGCAACTACCAGAGGCAGACACAAAGATGAGGTGGTAAGCCTTGGAGTCCACATCATGTTACACATTTACCCTCATGAGTGGCGTCTTTTCCTTGCCTCAGCATTGACACCAAGTGCAAGGTACTTCTATTGCAACGTCTAATGCGATCGACATCCAGTTGCGAGTTATGCAAAGGCAAAATTACAAATTACAGCCGTAATGCAAAAGATTTCTTGGAGAAACACCTCACATATAACAAAGATATAACATTTTTTGCCAACAAAGAGAAAAACTAACCTATGTAAATAATGATAGTGTACTAGCAAAATATAATTGCTATATCTTCCACTAATGAATAATCCAATTATTCGTAATAACTTCTGCTTTGTCTCGTGAGAAGTTAATCACATTCTTCCCAGAACATATTTCTCATAATGAAGAAAAAAAAGTAATCACAGTTAGGCCAACGAGTTCTCAACTTCCTAATAATACTTTTCCAGTAACTATTCTTGAACAGGTAAAAGACCCAGGTATATGGGTACTTTGGATAGATAGACAGATAGAGAAAGATAGATAGACAGATAGAGATAGATATAAATAGATAGATAAATAGAGATAGATATAGATAGATAGTTAGATAGTTAGTTAGATAGATAGATAGATAGATAGCAGGCGACAGATAGATAGATAGATAGATAGATATATGGGTGGACAGGCGACAGATAGATAGATAGATAGATGGGTGGACAGGTAGATAGATAGATAGATAGATAGATGGGTGGACAGGCGACAAATAGATAGATAGATAGATAGAGCGATTATTATGATTTATATGACATTTAATATATGGAGAGATAATAATATGAAGGGCATGTATTTTTGTACCTTACTGTATTACGAACATTTTTTTATGTTTTATTATACCTATCCATTACAATCTTCTCGCTATTGAGACCAGGAAATTATCCATCATGGTGGCCATAATAATGAGGTCAACTGCACATATACAGTGCTGAAATTTAGCAGAGCTCTGTAACAGCGAGCCTTCCTCAATTATATGCCTTGAACTAGGTGTCTATGCTGAGGCAAGTAAAAGACACCACCCATGGGGTAAATGTGTAAAATGGGGGTGGACTCCAAGCAGCCTTATCATTTCATCATGATGTTTGCCAGCAGCTGATTATATAAGCTGACTATCATTCGTGCACAGAAATTTTCCTTTAATGTACATGCAATCCAAAATACAATATGTAAACAAACCTAGTGATAACGTCACAATACTGAACAATGGGTGATGATGCCATTTCCATTGTGTTTCCAATGTTTTGATCTGGATTTTCTTTCAATTCTTTATTTCTTTTTCGTTATGATACAAATTTAGCTCGATATATTTAGGCAATTTCAAATTATTTGAAAAAGTCTTAGAAACTTTTTGACAGACAGTGCAGCTTTAAGCGAAGTTTTGTTGCCTTAAGTGCCTACTGTACTTCAAATGGTCCATTGTTTTCATGTACATATTGCTCAGAAATATGCTACAAGCAATAAAGATATGACTTGCCTTTCTTTGAAAGCACTCAGGAGAAAAATATCCACATTGTCCAAAAGTGGATTTCGGAAAAAGTCACAAAGTTCATTGTTAATTTGAGAACAAAAGTATAAATTGCAGTGAAGCTGATAAATCGTATTTCAGATGGAGTCTTTTCACTGAACAGCCCTGAATTCAGCAGGACATAAGTCTTTCCTCTCCTCTTATTACTCATTTTTCAGACGGAGTAGGTAATAACTAACTGATTCCATAAATATAAATTTCTAAAAAAAATAACAAAAATCAACTAAATGATAAAGTGTCAAATATAGACTACATTAAAATGCAATAAAATATACCGCTGCTTAGATGAACTTTGCTTCGGCCAATCACAGTCAAGGGCAGGAACTTTTTCAGCCAATAGAATTGCAGTATTCCGTTTTAGCCACCTGGTGGAATTACAGAGAACCTTCGGTGAAAATCCACAATTGATGGACATCAGGAAAGTTCTGCCAGTAAAGTCACATAAAGAGAAATTGGTTCTTAAGTCAGATAAAGCTTCTAAACAGCTATATCAGCAACGCCTCAAGGGTAGAGTAACGCAGAATTAGTCTGGTTTACCCCATAATTAGTCGGGAATCACGAATGTAAACAAACAAACAAAAGACGTAGTTCCAAGCTTGGAAATACCTGCGCATTGGTACAGTGATGGTGAGCAGTTTAATTGCTTAAATTACGTCACAGTTGAACAATAGTTCAGGGCCGTTTTTGGCATTTTTGATATCGACATTGTCAGTCGGTTTTTGTACCAACAAAAAAGCTATCCAAATGAAAGAAAATGCTTCTTACTGATGAATTCGTTAACCCAAACTGTCTAAATTGTACTAAATTATCATATTATTGCCGGAATTTATTAGATCGACTTTGTTTACATTTTAGTTAATTATGCATTGCAACGTAATGGAGAGCGTCGCCGATTCGCGATTTCACAGTCATTTTATAAAAAATTGAGGTCAGAATTTTTTCAATTTATGCAAAAAAGCGAAACACCTACACATTTTTAAGTAATAAACTTGTAATTTTGAAAATGGGACGAAAATTGAAGGCACACAATAATAAAATACATCACGCCAATGACGTTCGTGTATGCCTCGTTTTCATTTCATTGGCCATAAAAGCACTTGCAATGTAAACAAATCGGCAATTTTTGATAGCATGGAAAATTAAATGATAGGGTATGTTTATTAATTTTATAGAGATATAGTGAACCTAGCGAGGCCCTGATGGGAGTTCATCTGTTTTTTTAGAAGCAATGAAATGAATGCAACCGATTTTGGTCACTGTCATATTGAGTGACAATGCAGCTTTAAATAATGTAGATTTCATAGACAGACACACTACAAGGATTTTGCTATAGTAGTTCACTGTTTGATACAACTTTTAAATATCAATGGAAATATCCCAGTAGTTGTATATAAGCACCAAATTATTTGTTTGTTTATACACGTTTTTCCTGCCCTGATATGAGATAAAACGCCCAAAGTGACGATCCTCTACCCCGGAGGCATTGTGTTTTTACAACATGTATATATATGTACTTTTCAAATTACATGTAATTTCATCATTACATGCACATTTCTTGGACGTTTCTGTCAAATATTGACAAACAGTAAATGAATGACTAGCTCAGTGGTAGTAGTAATTTTATTAACCACGAGTGCTATGTAACAGTGATGAAGTAGTTTTTGATGCTTTTGTGTAATGCTTTTGATGTTTTGAAATCATGATTGTTTTGTTGCTGATTTTCATTCCACAGTATCGCGCCTTCCTAAACTGCTGTTTTTTTTTTGTTTTTTGTTTTTTTGCTTGCTCCGTCTGTACTCTGCTTATCAATAGTTCTTATTTTTGTCTAGTGACTCTTCTGACATTACATTTAAAACAGTTTTGAAAAATAGGAGGGACCTGATTTTTTATCACTTTGAATACAAATTCAATCATGCTAGCTCTGTACATATCTTTGACCATCAAAATGTTATATTTGTGGAATATTTATTTTGTTGGCATCCATATCTCAAGTCTATTTAATACTTTTACTGCTTTATTTTGTAATTTTTGGAGTTTCGCTATATTTCGCAGCTATACCATTGACTTGGATTCCATATTTTATTTTTGAGTGAACGTATGCAATATAAAGTTTGAATTTTCGGAGTCAGGTACAAAGTTTTTAATTAGCTGAGCTTCCAAACCAGGTGCATCCCAGGTGCAATACCCGGTCGTTCGATGGCTTATTCATCCTTCATCTCATTGCCATGGTCCCTGTCTGTCCTAATTAGCTCAACATGGTGTAGAAATACAGGACTAAAGCCCTAAGGTAAAAGTTCCCAAAATCAACACAAGGGTATTTTCGGAGAGCAACACCAGATGGCTTCGGGTCTTATGGTCTTGGGTAAGAAGTTAAGAATTTGCTGAATTCTCATTGGATATTATCTTAATTATTTCATTTTAATTTAGGACCTAGACTAAATGTGGACAGGTAGAAAAATAAAATAAAAACCAATTTAGCATGAAATGTGGGTGATCAAAAACTTAACCAAATTTCAAGGCCCTGTCAGTGCAGAGCTACTAATTTCAGAGAGCATGGCTTTCCCGGTGGGTTTGTGCTAAATTATCCCACACTTTACCTATATTAACCCCAATTAAATTAATAATGAGAATTGTCTCATAATATTTATAATGATGGAATAGTAAGAATTCATTTTCTTCTATTTTTTCCAGCTGTCAGTTGTACATCAAAATATATAAGTAAATGTTTTGGTACTCTTCAACCTTAACCAAGGCAAGTACCAACCGCGACCAGTAGATGGCTGCTATACAAAGGCGCCCTCTGTTGAAAAAAAGCATAAACTGGACCACCAGGTATAATCTATTGTTACATTTAACTTCAATTAAACAATTACTTGCTATTTATATAATATGACTACAGCTCAGATTCCAGGAGATAATTAGTTTAGTTACGTTTCTATATTTGTATTGGGGGTTAAGTCATCATAACTTATATCCTGCCTCACAAGAAGGGTTCTAAATAAATGTCCACTTATTTTTCTATCACATGGAAAAAACCCTCTGTGACGATAACTTCACTGTGTGCTATTTTTTCCATTGTAATTTCTTCTGCTTCTCTTTGACCATGAAAAATGGCCATCATGATGTAAAAAAATGGCTCCACTGTTTACGCATCATTGTTAGATGCCACAAAGGCATGCAACCGCATATGCTATGATACATTTTTCCAGTTGTTGTTAGACCGACAAATCAACCCAATTGATTTCAGAGCAGTGTTGGACCTCTACAATTGACAGACAGCCTGTACAATGTGGGATGGCCACTACTCAGTTTTCATCCACCAACGGTATTCGTCAGGGTGGTATCTTGTCACCCATTCTTTACAGTGTATACCGGTCACTACTATCTCGGAACAATCTACTATGCAGATTATACGACTTTATTATCCCCCAGTATTCAAGGGCTACAGTGCATAGTTGAAATTTTTGAGACATTCGCTGTGGAATATGGTATGGAGTATAATCAATGCAAATCTGTCTACATGAAGCTTTCCAGAGGAAAGGACTCTGTTCACTCCCCATCTATCAAGCTGGCCGAAAGAGCAATGTCCTGGGTATCTCACGTGAAGCATCTCGGCAACATTATTAGCAATGATCTCTCTGAAGGTAAAGAAGTTCAATTTAAACGTGGATACTTGATTGGGTAAATACACTTGCTTGTGATGCATATTTTAACCCTCAAGTGTGTTCTTTGTAAAACCGTCTAACAAATGAAAAAGCCCATGATCAAAAGCAGCAAAAGTGTTTTTAGATATCTTCGATAATAAAGAATATTTTTTATTGGGGATATTAAAAATGAAAAAAATTAATATTATTTACTGCAGGTGATGTACAATAATACATTGATGAGAAATAGAAATACAATGCATTAAAAGTATATATGTTAAAATATTCATTAAAGCTGCATTGTCAGTCGGTTTTTGTACCACCTAAAAAGCTATCCAAATAAAATAAAATGCTTCTAAATAATGAATTAAATAAAATTGAACTAAATTATGAAATATCACAGTACAGGAATCTACTGGATCGGCTTCGTTTACATTTTAGCTAATTATGCATAAGATCGTACTGGAGAGCGTCGCCGATTCGCGATAATATCATTGGGAACTATTTATCCAGGCTCACTATTGTGGTCTATGCTGAGGCAAGTAAAATACCCCACCCATGGGATAAATTGGAGCTTTGTACACTGAATAATTACTTCATTATTTTTCAATTTCGACAAAAAACAAAATGACATATAAATTTATATTAAACCAGTTTATTCTTCATGACACTTGGGATGTAAAGATTATATTTTTTTCAAGTTGACAGTGGTATGGAATATGGAATTCACAAAAAAATAAAACGAACAAAACATACTGAACGCAATAAATAAATAACACAAATTAGTGAATATAGAAAACATGTATGACTAAAATTGAAAATAAGTCACCAATAAAATCGCTACATCACAGTTTGTAGTCATTTGATTCATCTATAAATTACATCTCATACACAACAGACAAACGCTACAATGAAATGTACAGCATTAATATTGAGTTGGGAACGAATTTAACATTGGCCTACATGGCCAAATGTGCCATGTGCGTTTTCCATGAGAAGGATAAACGCATGGTTTTTAGCTAATTATAATGAGGCCAAAAACCATGCGTTTATCCTTCTCATGGAAAACGCACGTGGCACAATTGGCCATGTAGCAATCATTGTGATCCTGGAGATGCCCATTAAGTATTACAACGCCAAAAATTTTAAAATAAGACACACACAAATAAAAATGAAGTATAACATTTGAAAGAAGTAACTTGAATTATAAAGTCTTGTATTACAGTTTGATTAACTTATTAATAACACACACGAGTTATTTTAACAGAAGAATACATTTTTTTCTGAGTATTGGACGAAACTATAACATTATGACAACAATAAACATAATAAATGTAGACAACGGCAATAATTTAATACTTATAACCATTTTAAGTTGTGTAATACTTATTATACAACAATTATACATTTGACACATGAGCGATATAACATACACATCTTTTAATTTTACTTTTTGCAAGTAAAATTTTCCAAGAGAAAACGATCTATTCCGCATTAATTCATCTTCCCAGGGCAAGTCCACTTACTCCACGCAGCTTCGTTGCATGGCCTTGCCAGATTTCGTGGCAATGGCGTGGTTTTTTTTATGGCCATCGACCTCTAGCGGTAAATAGACGCGTGAATAAGTAGGTCAGTCAATGCAAGCGACATACCAGCGCTTCAAAACGCTCAACCGTCACTGCACGTTGCTGTGTTACATATAGATACATTTCGTAAAAAACGACACTGATTTGGCGGTCCACATATCGCCGCGACCAATGAAACTGGGTAAGCAAAGACCACGCAATCGAGCCCATATCTAGCAAGGTGCCTGGCATAGCTACAGGTAGATGGTGGATTGGCTTTATGAAGATGAGATTAATTTTTTTCAAATAAAAACAAACAACCATCTTTTTAGAGACATACACACATGGGTGACTAGAGCATTTTCTTTCGAATTATTATAATGTCATAAACATTTGACATTATTTATTATCATACCATTTCTATCAAATACATTAATCAATAAAGGACGCATCAAATGAGGCCTGAACATGCTTTACAGCTGATTTCATAGACTTAGAGGCAAAACCCCAAAAGACGTCATATGAATCCGGGACTCCCATCGGCTAAGGCAGAGGCTATCCCTCAACCAATGAGAGTCCTGGATTCACATGACGTCCTCTCGAGTTTAGTTTCCAGTCAAAGAGTTCGCCTGTAAGAGCTACATCTCAGCTGGATGTCAGTCTCATGAGATGTAAGTTTGCAACATCATTATTTCTGCCCGAGTTGTATACGTAAGCTGACCCAAGCTTCAGACCAGTAGAATTAAGACAATAGAGAAAAAATTGGAATAGCGCGCAGACTAGAATGGATGTTAGATGGTCAGATGTGACATTGCGGAAGATGAAAATGGCTCTCAAAAAGACTGTTCACATGCAGAACACTCCACAGACTCAACAAATTGAAAACAGCACATGCAGGAAAACAACCAATGTTGGATTGGTATCAGGCAAATGTCGGGATCACCAGGCAAGCTGGGAATCATCTCATGACAAAGACAAAATGAGGACACCAAAACGAAGCGGTTTAAGAAGCCGGAATCAGGGAACAGAGAAGGTCCCCAACAACAAAGTTGCGCACGACCATCATTATGGGCGATCACAACGACATTCTGAATGAAAAGGATCAATAATTGATAGACAGGTTCCTCATCTGCACTCTTTGTGAGTCCAAATGGTTTGTATTTAAACTGAAAAGAATGATAGATATGTCCATCATCTACAAGCCTTTTCAAAATTTATCTGGTCCTGGATGTCGTTTTTACCACCCGTAAATGGTGTATAAGTTATAACCCCATAATCATGGAGCGCAAACTCAGTTACATGTGGTTCGCAGATTCAAGAGTCACGAGTGCTCATCTGAAACTTCCTTTAAACACCATAATAGCGGATTGAAGTTGGTGGATGCCCAACAGAAGTTAATAAGTGATTGCTGTTTGTACGAAGTTTCATCTACTCTTATTGTGCACTACTGAAACACACAATTTAACAGTAAATTAAAAAAATACCTAAAAGAGCATTCCTTAATCTTAATGACTTCAAATATAGTTTCAAATGAAGTTTAATCTTAATTCTGCATATTTGCCTTAACCACAAATTTAATTAGAATTTTTTTAAATCAAACATACAAATATATCATCATGCTGAAACTTATGATTTTTTTTCCAGCTCACCTTTGGGGGATTTTAAGGTTTTTTCCCCTTTTTACTCTTGCCCTATAAGAGACGAACACATATCATAAATTATTACATAGTGTCGTTTTATTATTTATAGGAACATTCACTATTTATGACGATACTTTTCCATTATGTTAAAATTAGAGGGTCTTGTCCTGTAAGCACAATTGTAAGTAAAAAAGATATACCTCTTTGTTCTTAAAGTAAGGGCAGGGACAATACTTGTATTGTCTCTGGTATGGGTAATCTTTTACCAAACAAACGACCACAACTGACCAGGTGATGCGCGAGTGCGTGCTCAAAGAAAGCCGTGTAGTGATAGGCGAAGAGGAGGCCACTAAATTAAAATTGTTATAGTCTTGCTGCAATACCTTTTGACCCACATTTTAATTTCAGACCCTCCCCAGAATCAACGATTATTTGGGCAAACCACAGACTGAGGGATTGACCGGAGCTTCTTGTAACAACATGACATCACATGAACATTTCCATATGTGTGAAATGCAGGCGGTTTGATTGAAAGCTCTATAACACGCATACATTTTGCATATCATTTCCCCCTGACAAAATATTACTCGGTCAGAGAAAAATATTGAAAACTAGGTATTTTCATCACATGTGATCGGACAGGGATAGAAGTGGCTTATAAACAGTGCAGGGAGAGGGATGTGAACCCATTCACCCAGTCACTACCATGAATGAGATTTAGATGAGTACATCCCATGTGATGGGACAGTGATGATATGGCTCATGAACAGTGCATGGAGAGGGATTTGAACCCATTCACCCAGTCACTACCATGAATGAGATTTAGATGAGTACATCCCATGTGATGGGACAGGGATGATGTGGCTCATGAACAGTGCATGGAGAGGGATTTGAACCCATTCACCCAGTCACTACCATGAATGAGATGATGATGAGTACATCCCATGTGATGGGACAGGGATGATGTGGCTCATGAACAGTGCATGGAGAGGGATTTGAACCCATTCACCCAGTCACTACCATGAATGAGATTTAGATGAGTACATCCCATGTGATGGGACAGGGATGATGTGGCTCATGAACAGTGCATGGAGAGGGATTTGAACCCATTCACCCAGTCACTACCATGAATGAGATGATGATGAGTACATCCCATGTGATGGGACAGGGATGATGTGGCTCATGAACAGTGCATGGAGAGGGATTTGAACCCATTCACCCAGTCACTACCATGAATGAGATGATGATGAGTACATCCCATGTGATGGGACAGGGATGATGTGGCTAATGAACAGTGCATGGAGAGGGATTTGAACCCATTCACCCAGTCACTACCATGAATGAGATGATGAGGAGTACATCCCATGTGATGGGACAGGGATGATGTGGCTCATAAACAGTGCAGGGAGTGGGTTTTGAACCCATGCACCCACAGTCACTACCATGGATGAGATGATGATGAGTACATCCCATGTGTTGAGACAGGGATAGAAGTGGCTCATAAACAGTGCAGAGAATTGACTTGGAACCCATGCACCAACAGTCACTACCATGGATGAGATGATGATGATGAGTACATTCCATGTGATGGGACAGGGACTGAGATGTGCAGGGAGTGGGATGAGACTTGTCTCACGAACAGCATAATATTTCTAACTCACGCACTGAGAGTCTCACTGCCACTAACAGTTGATTAATCAATCATCATTACACATGTCCTGGATATTGAATCTATAATCTGATCTGCAATCATTATAATACTATATGTATAACTGAAATTTATAGAACTAAAATATATACTTGTATACATGGCCAAATGTGCCACGTGCGTTTTCCATGAGAAGGAAAAACGCATTGGAAAACGCATGGTTTTTGCCTAATTAAAATTATGTGAAAACCATGCATTTTCCATGCGTTTATCCAAATGCATGGAAAGCGCACGTAGCACATTTGGCCATGTATGAGGTTGAATTTGAATTTCCTCGCATACTGGTCGTTAAGTAGTCTTTATTGATCTTTCACATTTATGCAACAGACATCCCCGGTCATCGCGAAAAGATTCAAACCGTTAAAGAATCACAGATCTCATCGATAAACAACAATAACCAACGGAATAAATAATGAAAACCAGCACAAAAAATTGAATATAAAGGTTAATATGTAACAACAACAAAAACTGTTTATGCATAGAAAACCCCCACCTAAGTTCTGGGAAATTCATATTTTCAGGCTGAAATGTATTCCATGTATTAGATTAAAATAACAATTATTTCAACATTATTTATAAAACGTGCATAGAATCTTTGTTGACATAATAAGTTATGTACCGAGTCATTAAATTGAACAGAGAAAAAAATTCTAGCAAAATTCTATATACTCCTGTTAAAATATGATAATATGACCATAAATAAACACCTCTTTTGATCCTCATGATCCTATTTCATGGCTAGATGGATGAACGCTGTTTAACGCTAATCAATAAAATGCCATAAAATTCAAAATAAGACTTTAAAAAAAAGGAAAAAAGCTGAAATTACTAAACATTTCGCAACATTTATCGCGAGAGCTTTAAAGTTTTGCAGTTAAGATACTTTCCAGATCTTGACAAAATCAATTGATTTAAATTCCTAATATATCGTGCGCTATCTATGTTTGTCGACGTGATACTGGTAAAACGCTATAAAGATTTGCAATAAAATCCACAATACGGCGCCACTAGTCGTGGCGGCAAGTTTGACCTGGCCGGAACTGAGCCTTACTTGTCTGTCAATGTATCTGGGAACAGCAATATCAGCTTGAATCCAAGTATACAAGGGTCTGTTTTCAATGCTCTTCAATTCATACTGGAGTGTGTTCAAACCATCCTTGGTATAATGTTTCGGACGCGCGCGAAATCCTGTTACACTGAAATCGAAGCAAAAACATCTCAATGTCAATGTCGGCCAATTGGACATAAAACCTACCAACTACAGCCGGCTAAATCATTTACGAAACTTCTTGTTGCCATTATTGGGTAATTATTACTTATTGGAAGAAAAACAACTAGGAAAATATTACTTCGGTAAAAAGGTTTTTTTGTTTTTTTAAATGTAATAATTTGGATAGTCTCATCATGAGACCATCAAACAAAAATGTATGACAAAATAATTATATATTACAAAAAAAAATGCGTACGAATTGACATTGTACGGATTTCCTTTGTCCCGGCCATGTTTCAACATTGTGTATTTGGAGAATTCCTGAGGAAAGCGAGTAATGTTAAAATTTGCGGCACGTACTCTGAAACAATAAAAGTAGTGTTTTAAATAATTTGCAATATTTTTTAGTGTAAAGAGTAAAAAATGGCAGTGTAAACAATCTCTAACCATATACAGGACATGGTAAATTGCTACAATATGGGTTTTTTTTTCTTTCGTTTAAGTTTGTACCATAAATAAATAAATACAACTTTCTTTTTTAAAAAGGTGGGAGTGGATTCTGTTAAAATTTGTGGACAGTCAATCGTAAATCTTGAGCCAACCTTTGGTACATATCATCATCCTCTCCTCCCCATCCAAAATATTCATTGGAGTAACCATTGACTTTGATGAACTGTGCAGGAGTCAGCGAGATGGCGCCACCGAACAGTCCATAGTAAGGCAACCTGGTGGATATGAGAGAAACTAGAAGAGCTGCTGAAACTTCTTGCAGTCAACAAAAGCAATGGATTCATTGGAAGATTGCTTGAAACAACATCTATATATTTCTTGGGAATTGGTAAATACATAGCATGACCATCTAGTATATTTTTATGAAATATTATGGACAAAATTGTGCAGTTATTGTAACTTCTATAAAATTTATCCAGCACCCAAATATTCTAAAATGCAATTGCCTTATTTGCATTCTACTTGCACATACATTTAAATGCATTTTGCCTGATTCCATCTATAAAAATGCACATTTACCAAAAAAAGCATTTTTAACTTAAATGTTCCTTTTGCATCCAATTCCATATTCTGTATAACAATACATTTACTTAAAAGCAGAATTAAGCATTTTAACTTGAAATTATTAATCACAACATGCATTTATCCAAATAAGCATTTCAACCATAAATGCATTTTCACTTTCGTGTAATTCCATTTATCAGAGAACGGATATACCAAATAGGCATTTTAAGTTTAAATGCATTTCTACTTACTATGCTAACACAACATGCATTGGACCTAATAAGCATTTTAAGTTTAAAGGCATTTTCACTCTTAAAATTCCATTTGCGAATTCATTTACCAAATAAGTATTTTAAGTTAATTTCTCGTTATGTGAATTCAATTTATCACAGAATGCTTTTACCAAATAAGCATTTTAACCATAAATTCATTTCTCCCTTACACGTAATTCCATTTATCACAGAATGCATTTACCAAATAAGCATTTTAACCATAAAGGCATTTATTCCTTACGTGTAATTCCATTTATCACAGAATGCTCCTAAGTGTCGAGGTAATTCCATACACGCATACAAATTCCTGTCATCTTCGGGTATCATGTCAACATCGTGGAAAATGACACAGTCTGAATTGAAAATCTTTCTAGATTCTATAAATCCAATGTTCATCATCATGGCTTTGTTGAAAACTTTGTGAGAAACCTGAAAAAAATAATTTGAGGCATTTATTTTGTTGTAATAATTTAATTTAATAATATAAAACTATAATAAAAATTATTCCCCGACGTTTTGATAACCAAACATAAAGTTTAATGACCAAACATTAATGTTTCAATATTTTCACAATTCCATCATCTCTTAGATTCCGGAATACCAAAAACTTGTCAGCTTCTTCGTTCGGCCATTTTGTTGGCATATCAATGTTAAGGCCTATTTACAGTTAGTTTCATAAAATACGGTCTACTCTAGCTGTCTGTAGTGACCTGCACCTGGCTGTGGTCTAAACATGCTAAAGCCAGCTGCTTCGGCGCACTTCTATAGCTAATGATCGGCTTACATCTATCACCAGATAAATATAAACCTTGGTAAATGTAAGAAATTTATCTAATATATCATAAATATGTACTTTTAGATCCGGTTTTGAGTAGCCAGTTGTGACAGCTTTGTCTAGGTTCAATTTGAAGGGTTGTTTTTTAATGAAACTGATTGTATGTACATGGGTAAAAAAGCCAGCTGCTTCTGTCCACTTCTATAGCTAATAATCGGCTTACATCTATCACCAGATAAATATAAACCTTGGTAAATGCAAGAACTTAATCTATTATATCATAAGTATGAACTTCTAGGTAAGTAGCCAGCTATGACAGCTTTGTCTAGGTTCAATTTGACGGGCTGTTTTTAATGAAACTAATTGTAATTTTTTTTTACCCATGTATATACAATCTTTTTTTTTTTAAACGAGGAAATATTTTAAGGTTCCAATACTTTCCCCAAATATTTAATTTTCAATTACCATCAACAAATCCCATTACTTTTACTTTGCCCTCCAAGAAATTTCATTTTTCTTTACTTTTCCCCAATAGACACCCTGAAAAAAAAATCATTTTAAGGAAAGAAATACTGAAGATAGTTTTTAAAAGAACAAAGTTTGAACTAGTTAACACAATATTCTTGGAAAACTATTCTTAAAATTTAGAAATAAGTGAATTAGTACAACTTTCTTATTAATTTATTTTCTTAGTTGCTCAATAACCAACAAAATCTGAACTAGTAACCAAAGTATCATATCAAAATTTTATGAGATTTTAGAAAGCGAATTAGCACTATTCTGATAATACAATATTTTCTTACTTTCTCAATAAAAAAATTCAGATCTAGCTACCAAAAATCATAACAAAATTTAATTAAAAATTTTACTCACCTCCTCAATGACAAAAATTCGGTACTCTATCAGCTGCCTCTGTAAAAATGGATGCATGTGGTTGAGAAATATATTCAAGTGTTCTTCTCTGTCTCTGAATGGAACAATCATTGTCACGTGATGTCTAGGACTGCAGTCACGTGCCCGGAAGTAGCCGCCATCTTGGATTTCGGTCAAGTTAAGTTCAAGTTCGCCAATGGTTGGAATGTGCTCAGTTTCTACGTGTGTGACTCCCTCTGAAATCAAGAAATTTTAGATCGAATATTGATTTAAAAAATATATAATATCCCAGCGAATAAATCATGTTATAAATTAGTAATCGTGCTATGCTTGACTATTATGAAAACTTTATTTTTGGTAGTTTTCGTACTAAGAATGGTGGAAATTAGTTAGTTAGTTAGTGTTATTGTTTAACGCCTCATCGGCACCTGAGTGGGCTATGTAGAGGCTCTCTAGGGTAAGATTGATTATCTATAGTTGGTAGTAGAAACCAGAAGCATGTAAAAAAATCAATAATTGTCTGCGTTGGACAGCTGGAGCAGCTTGTGCAATGCGCACTGTCCTGTTTTAGCCACTGGGGATAGAGGACTTCACCCTAAGTGTTTCCACCCTCGCCACCTGGAGGCCCAGGACCTTCGAGGGCAAGAATGGTGGAAAAATTTTCCGAGGACCATACACATGAAATCAAGCAACATTGGATCAACACGTTGGTCCGACCGATGTAGATCCGACCGATGTGGGTCAGACCGATGTAGATCCCACCGATGTTGGTCCAACCGATGTAGATCCCACCGATGTTGGTCCGACCGATGTAGGTCCAACAGAAGTAGGTCCGACCAAGTTTGATCCGACTGCCAAGGCATAGTGCCCAGATAGGATTCCAAATCGTTTCAGCATCGGCACAATGTCGGCGAGATGTTGATACGATGTTGTCACGACAGTGGCCTACATGGAAACGATGCTGGGCCGATTTGGAATGCTATCAGGGAATGTTAAAATTATAAGCACACCAAAGAAAATTCCTAGATTCATTTTAATTATAAGGGTATCCCAGCCAGGTGGACCCAACACCAGTCCAATGTGGTAATGTTATCATAATATGTCATCATAGCCGAAAAATCTGTTCTGATAAGAAACTTCAGAGAATATTACAATTACTGGCTGATATAATAATTTCTCCTGATGCCTACAAAACGTTTTTAGAACATTCAGAAAACTTCCAGGAATATCTTTGGAGAAATATTAGTGATATATACATGGCCAAATGTGCCACGTGCGTTTTCCATGAGAAGGATAAACGCATGGAAAATGCATGGTTTTTGCCTAATTATTATGAGCCAAAAACCATGCATTTTCCATGCGTTTATCCAAATGCATGGAATACGCACGTGGCACATTTGGCCATGTATATAGGTGGGTTTAGATGTAAGTAAAATATAAGCCTTTTTTTTAACCACCGGGAAATTGGGAATAAATATTAACCATGTTTTTAAAACTGGACATCTTTTTTTATATAATTTCTTTTTATGCAATGTACAAAACCTCTCAATATTTTTGAATTGGCTTCAGCTAATCTGTGTTGTTTGATGAGGCATGCTGGGATACGTTCGGGCAACCATTTTGAAATGAGGAACTGTGGGTAAATCAAGGATTTTTATTTTTATTTTTCTGACGTTGGCGCCTCCCCCCCCCCCCCCTAAAAACGTTGCTGCTGTTTGAAATGTTAACCAACTATAAGATTTAATTTTAAGTAATCAACACACTTAGATAAACAGTACAATGAAATTATTATTAAAAAAGAGATAAACTCCATGCAAAGACACATTGTGATGTAAGCAAAATTAGATAGAGATAAGAGCGGAGTGATAGATAAGGGTGGGAAAAGCAATTGTGTGCCCCCTGCGTGCTCTGTCAACTTTTGGATTTTGTTGCAACTGTTTATACAGTATGTCAATCAGTTTTGCACACAAAACATGCAATTGCCTGCTATTGCTACATTTGGTTATTTAAAAAAATTAACTGTTGCTACATTTTTCTGCCATTTTCGCTAAATCATATATTTCAATTTTGCACTTGCTGTTGCTAAATTCATGTGGTAGTAATATCTTTCCCACGGCTTAGTCTGCTTTCATTTACTAGACCAATCCTCCCCTTTTAACGCCAGGGGACGACACCAGTCAGTAACATGATATCACGAAATGGCAAACATGATATCATGGAATGGCAAACATGTGATACATTTCGGTCATCTATTGTCTCTATTATCCATTGTCCACATTCAAGAAATTTAATCCTAGACGAAAGTGCACAATATACAAAGTCCATATAATTGTCAGCCTCAACAATCGTGTATATTGTGACAACATTGACCGCTGGGCTTATAGGTCATTTTTTGGAGTCTTAGAACTAAGACACCTTTGGTGCAGATTTTAATTATGTATGTTATATTGTGTTGTAATATAATATATAAGATTGGAAAACATTTTACTGACAGAAAAAAATAATTATATATTGAAGATATTATGTCATAATTCATAATATTAGAAAGAGGTTATATTGGATCGCCAGTGGAGAATATAAGAAATATTGGATGGAAAGTCGTCCAATATAGAGCTTCATTGTATTCAAAACAGCTACATATATGGGGCTCCTTAATTACCATCTTTGTATTGCATAGTATTGCATAGTATTGCATAGTATTGCATAGTATAGTATAGTATAGTATAGTATAGTATAGTATAGTATAGTATAGAATAGAATAGTGTATAGTATTGTATAGCATTGTATAGTATAGTATTGTATAGTATTTGATAGTATATAGTATTGTATTATATAGTATTGTATAGTATAGTATAGTATTGTATTGTATAGTATTGCATATAGAATAGCATAGAATAGCATAGAATTGCATAGTATAGTATATAATAGTATATAGTATTGTATAGCATTGTATAGCATTGTATAGCATTGTATTTTATTGTATAGCATTGTATAGCAATTGTATTGTATTTCCATTTAGTACACTTGCTCATCAGCGAATCTTTTGTGAGAAAAATTTGACTGAATATCCTGTCAAAAATATCGTTGACAGAAGCCAGCCTCTGTTTGACACATAGAAACTGGGCGATACCAAAACATTCCTCTGGAAAACAGATTAAATGTCCTCTAGAATGCTGATTATGCCTTGGATGTGTAATTGAAATTCATGTGTCTCAGACAACTTTCTTAGTATTTTGTATTTCTCCATATTATATCATGAAGAAGGCAAAATTAACATTTTCATGTCCAAGCCTGTTATATATTATGTATATACCGCCTCTTGTTTTCCAACTTAATTTCCATGCTTTTTGTTTATTTTATTTTTTTATTATGAATACAAATTTTCACTTTATCAGAGTCACTATTATTATCATAATTGGCAAACAATATTTGTGCAATATCTATATTCAGCTAATTCGATGTGTTGTCACAATGTACTGATTAATGAGCCATTGTCAGTGGGCGTATTGCACTTGTCAGCATGTTGAAAAATTAATTAAACTGAAAGAGATCTGTGTTTATGCAAACATTTAGCCTTGGCCAGGATGTGATAATCTGAGTGAGGGTTTGCTGTAGAGAGTTGAAAGAGACTAAACTGAACTGAATGGTGTTGTTAAAACGGGGTTCTGCCATACCATAGGATAGATAGGTATACGGGATGGATAGATAGATAGATGAATAGATAGATAGATGGATGGATAGATGGATAGATAGATAGAAAGATAGATAGATGGATAGATGGATAGTTAGATAGTTAAATAGTAAGATAGGTAGACATATAGACAGACAGAAAGATAGATAGAGATAGATAGATGATAGATGGATAGACATATAGACATATAGAGATAGATAGATGATAGATGGATAGACATATAGACATATAGATAGACAGGTAGATAGATAGATAGATGAGAGAGGAGGAGTCCACCCATGTTACACATTAACACCATGGATGGAATATTTTACTTGCCTCAGCATAGACACCGAGTGCCATAGCGAAGTGGTAGTCCTTTGGTATAGCCAGGCCAATGCAATGTTTTGAAACGGGTCTAAAAGTATTTTAGATGATGAAACATGAGAGGACTTGTTCTGGTCATGGCCATGTTCTGTCGACATCGATCGACCATTAGGTGTACTGCCAAACAAACTGCCAAACAAACTCGGGTAAATTGCACTTAATTCTATCTATAGAGCCAAGGTATGTCAAAGCTGTTCTAATTGGTCTATACAGTGTAACATGTCTGTCCTTGAGTTTATATAGATAAAATATTTTGCTATTTATACATTGTTGAAAAAAAGTTGCACATCAGGCATATATAATATATTCAAAATTCTACCAATTGTTTATATGATAAAGCTGTAATAACTATGCTTCAGAGACAATTAAGAGCGGCTAATTAGCAAAGTTTTCATGACCTTATTAAGTGAAATAGCAAATATATAGGGGGACCTATTTTTATTTATTTATTTTAATACAATGAATCCATGAAGCACCACTTAGAGGCTCAACTCTAATTGCTAGTAATGACACCTCTTTAATATTTTTTTATTTTCAGTTTGCACATTCTTTCCCTCGTCAATCATCATAGAAAATTACAGAGGCATGATAACAAGCAGGGGAAAAACCTTAAGTATAATTGGAAAGATAAGAAAGATTAAATTTAATATATCAGCAGTTATCAATCTATCTTCAAAAGTTAGATTAATAGCTGAGTAAGGAAATGATCAGTGGTTGATACTGATAGCAATCCAAAATGGACTGCATTTTGAGGGTGTCATAATTTTTGCCAGTGTGTTTGTATGCACGCTAAACGCAAGGTTATGGGTTCGAACCCCCCCACCATGGCATGGAGGAACTGAGCAGATCCTCTGTAACTCTTTGCTCCACTCCACCCAGGTGTAAATGGGGAGCTTGCTACGGACAGTGATGGCGATGGTAGAGTGTTTAGCCCACTGCGGATAACTCTGTTACGGGCAGTATACTCCCTTAGAGTGTTGAGAAAGGCTCATGCTTGAACAGGTCCACTGGACACAGTGGAGAGTGATGGCGATTGTTGAAGTGCTTAGCCCCCTGCAGGTAATTCTGTGTAATGAGCTATATATATATATATATATATATATATATATATATAGTATTTACTCCCCAGGTGGTTGAGAGAGACTCACGCTTGAATAGGTCTGCAGGTAAATTATGAATACTTTAATGCATTCATAGTTTGGGGCAAAACCAATATAACGGTAGTCTTAAAACCGAGGTGGTCTTAATATTGGGCGTTTTAAATGTAGGGTTTACTGTGTTAAATATTATATACAAAAAACTGATATACAAATATGGACTTAACATGAAAATCTGCTTCACAAAAACAGCCCATAAATCTACAATATATAATAAATCTTCCCAATTTATTATCAACTAAATCAATGCTACCATGACAAATTATGATAAGTAGCCTTGGATATATTATACACAATTACATATACATAATTATTACAACAATGACGTTATCATCAATACATAATTCCCATATATTATATACATGATATATATCTACCACAAAAACTTCCCATGACATTAACAGAATTTCACATGTCATATATATGTAATTTTTTTTGTATAATCACCTCGGTATTGCGACCACTTCACAATAACGACTACCACAAAATCGTATAATGAAGTTACATTTAATCGAAGCATAATATTTCAGTATAAATGTGGTCTTACAAGCGAAGTTTAAAACTTAGGAATTTGATAATATGACATTTTTTACATACTCGGAAATGTGACAATAGGTCAAAATGTTTTGAACATATAGGGGCTCTATATATTATATATGCAATGTTTTAAACAATATATCATACCAGAGGCGTTTGCCAACATATATGACATTGCTCAGTGATGACAGCACTTTTACTAATACCAAGGCTACTGACTGCCTTAATTTGTTTCTCATCTCAAGAGGCCTAATGTCATTGGCAACACCCAATCAGAATGTAGCTGAATACATTAGGAAATGCCCTGCCAGAGCTTGATGGCAATTCTTTTCTATTTTTTTTTTTTAATTTTTTACAAACAAATTTGCTTAATAGCCTATAGGCTGGCTTATGGCATTGAATGTCTAATGGTGAAATTGCATATAAATTAGTTTTGTTTGCACTGATTACACTCAACTCTTAAACAAAGATTGCTCAGTTAGGTCACTTAATCGGCTTAAAGCTGACAGCCCACAGAGCTTGGGAGATATTGGCCAATCACGAAGCACCATCATGGTGAAATATGCAAATTAGCTGCCATTAGAGATAATAGTGGAGGCTCTTAAGGCCAAAAAATGGCAATATCGTTATGCGCTGGACAAAGATGTGGAACTTTCCCAGATTGAACCTCAGGAGATAAGCTTTGCAAAATGCCTAAGCTCCAAAAAGATATGCATGGGGAACACTTTGAAAAATCAGTTTCCATGGCAACAAGTGAGCTAATTCTGGTTTGGTTGTCAGACAACTATATTCGGACCTGGAATTCATTTAAAATAAGCTAGAATAATGATTTATTAGGCGATGATGCACAATGCCAAATACCTCCAAATGCATATAAAAATAATGGGTCAGGCCAGGTTTGGTTTCCATGGAAATGAGAACATGTTTTCAAAATTGTATCTTTTTAAAGAAACAAATATATTAAATTCTACCAAGGCTAGTGTTACATGTTTATCTGTATTCTAAATCTTTTAATGAAAACTCAGGATTTTACTTTAATAAAAAACAGCTTAGTTCATCAGTTTTCTCTGATAATAAATTAGTAAAATGTGTCACTATGGCAACAGGTTTGACATACTGGTTTCACATAAAGCATGTATATGCTTGAATTACAAGAGAACTGCTGAAGATTGGGACTTAAAATTTTGCACGAAGGCACTTCCATGAAAAATCCATGAAAACACTCTGAATCAAATCCCTGTATTAATTTAGGTTGCCATAGTAACTGCAAACATATTCCAAACAATTTCTTTAAAATTAAACAATCATTCTTGGAAACTAGATTATAGACAAGTCTACTATCCTGGTGACTTGGAACTGTATCTTGTGGAAGGTTAAGAAACCGCTCTTTTATTATTTTCCAATCGCCAAAATGTTTCTCACAGGAAATATTTGTGAAATATGTTTCTATGGCAACAGGAGGCCAAACCAATCCCATGTGAAAGTTGAAACTTTTTGAATTACATGGAAGATACTATAGAGTGGCATTTGAAACATGGTAAATTTTGAACTTTTATGAATAACCTACAAAATACATTCAGAATAGAAGTGCTAACACAAGCTAGGTTGCCATGGTAACCGGCAATAGGTGCATAACAAATATAAAAATTTAAATTTAATATTTGAAAATGAACTTAAAACAAAAATATTTTTAATGGCCTAGTGACATTCATCTAAACAATTTTTTTAATTGAGGGACTGGTCTTTAATGATTTCAATGTTTTACTTGTGAATATGTGACATCCATTGAAACTAGTGGGTTATTCTAATGTCATGTTGAAAGTTAAGTGGCCAATATGCAACCTTAGCCAATAGTAACGAAGAATTTATCAAAATTTCCATACATATCTATGTAGACCTAGCAACAGAAATATAACAACTCAATGGAATTGCATTTGAATTGTGGTTTCCATGGCAACACGTTATCAAAAAAAACGTATAAAAGTGAAACACTAAAACATTTTAAAAGGTAGTTAAATAGGTTTCACGATTAATATATTTTGACAAAATTGTTAACTAGACCTAATCCTATGTATGCAGAATGCATTAATGCAGTAACTATGGCAACTAACAAAAGCGATCAAAGTACATGCCTTTTTGACAACCAGTATCCCATACAAAAGAGCTACCATGCCAACCAAGTGATCTATCGGCTATACATACACATTCTGATGGCTTTCTAAGCGTCAATGCCAGAATGACAGATTGAATGGAAGCATTCCATAATTATCATAACTTTAATCTGTCATTTGCGGTCAATGTCTCCACAGTTATTGCCCTTACATGGTATAAGACAGCGGAGTAATTTTCTATTTTGAAGAAAACTGTCATTTCCTTTGGAATAATTTAAACTTTTAATAATATTTTTATTTTGAGAAATTTTTTATAGTCTTAATTTAAAATGAGTGTAAAATCAGCATTTCATAGAGTCTTTTCACTGAACAGCCCTGAATTCAGCATTTAGTGCATCCTAGCAGCAGTATTTTTAGTGCATTTTAATGTATATTTGACATCTTATCATTCAGTTGATTTTTGTTATTTGCCTGAGAAAGTTATATTTATTGAATCAGTTAGTTATTACCTATTGTGTCTGAAAAGCAAAATGAGTAATACGAGGAGAGGAAGGACTGATGTCCTGCTGAATTCAGGGCTGTTCAGTGAAAAGACTCTAATGAGCTGAATGAAATGCCATTGTCAGTAAGTGCATGATATGGCCTATCATAAATTTAATATGGCAAAAACATTTCATCATAAAATTGTAATTTTGTCTGGAAAAAACAAAATAAACAACATTTTGATATACAAATAATGTTTTCATTAATCTTTTTATGGATTAAATCAACAACAAGTCCATCAAATATTTATCAAAGGCTATGTATTTGTACATATGGCACGAACTACTGGCCTCACCAAACGAATGCACTGAATAAACAAAATGTATTTCGGGAAAGTATTTTGAATTGCGATGATGATGAGTACATGGCCAAATGGGCCACGTGCGTTTTCCATGAGAAGGATAAACTCATGGAAAATGCATGGTTTTTAGCTAATTATAATGAGGCAAAAACCATACGTTTTCCATGCGTTTGGATAAACACATGGCACAATTGGCCATGTACATGCCATATTATAGAACAGGGACCCAGTAATGTTATTATTAAATCATTTTAATCATATTTTAATTTAATTTCCAAGTGTTTTACTCAGCTTATCTTGTCGATTGATTGCTTTTACTTATTTGCTTTGCATTTATTTTATTATTTTTTACTAGTTATGCTTTTATCACTTTATATATATATATATATATATATATATTATACTTCAACTATAATTATATTTTAATTAATTGTTGCAAAATAAATATACTTAGATATTCTACTAGGAACCACGTTGTTTTAATATTGGCCGCCAACGTAAAAATAATGTTGGCCAATCAGGATTGTTTTTGCTAATTTGTCTCAATTACTGTATGTGACAAAATTAACTTTGTGATTTTTTAGTGAAAGAAAATATGAGAGACAAAAATGTGGTCTTTACAAACAATTCAATGTTGTTTTATCACTATAAATTACCCTGTTTATCACTATAAATTATATTGATAAACAGGGCAAAAAGTTAATTTCCAGTTATATATAGTAATATCTAAAACTCGATAAAGTTTGTTAAGTAATCAGTTGAAATGTGGGCAAGCTTTGAAAGTTGGTTATGCTGAGGCAAGGTCAAAGAGCCATTGAACCATTTGAAAAAAACATAAATTCAAATATAACACCATCTCATCATTAAATCTGCCTGCTAGCCATATAATAGTGCAGTGACTCATATCACCATCATCATCATCAGCATATTTGCTTTATTAGGCAGCTGGTCATTTTAAGCCCAGACCACCAGTGTTCACTGTGACAATGCAAGGTACACAACTTAATGACACGGAACAATCTCATGAATATCACGCGAGAATTTTCCATAAGAGGATTACCCATGCATCCTGCCTTGCTATAATTCCCAAAACTAGACACGTTTTAGTACTAGATAGAGTAAGAATTGAAATAATTAGACAGCATGAACTTTGACACGCGCGTTTAATATGTATAATGCCAGACTTAAGTATACAGAAAAATCACATTCTTAAGACCACCTCACTATTAAGATATTTCGTTTTTAGGACCACTTATTTCTGATCTAACTTAAAGCTGGATTGTCACTCAACTTGACAGTGGCCAAAATCTATTGCATTCACTTCATTGTTTTTTCTTAATACTGATTACCTACCATCCAGAGCCTTGCTGGGTTCATTATCTCTCCATAAAATAAATAAACTTCACCTGTCATTTAATTTTTCATGCTATTAAATAATACCGTTTTGTTTACATTCTATTGTAAATATATGAACGTCATTAGCGTCGTTTTGTAATGCATTTTATTATCCAGTGCCTTCATTTTTCGTCCGATTTTCAAAATTCAAAGTTTATTATATACAAAAATGTATTGTTACTTCAATTGTGACATGAATTAAAACAACTCCGAACTAATTTTTTTCGTAAAATGACTCTGAAGTTGAGAATCGGTGACGCTCTTCAGTACGTTCTTATGCATAATTAGCTAAAATGTCAACAAAGTCGATGCAGTAAATTCCTGTAATATTTCTTATTTAATACAATCTCGACATTACGAGCTCTTTAATTCGTCAGTTAAAAGCATTTTCTTTTACTTGGATAGCTTTTGTTTTTTTAGGTACATCATCCGTTTGACAATGCAGCATTAAATATACCTCGCCATAAAGAACACCTCGCCATTAGACCCAAACATTTCAAATTCACAAGAGCAATTAGCTCACACAAACATCTAAACTAATGTTATGAAACACTGTTTTAGCACCACCTCACTATTAAGACCACCTCACAATAACGTATTCTTTCCATTATTTTCTGTCTCATTAATAAGACCACCTCACTATTAAGGCAAATCAACTTTATTATAAGGTGTTTTTGATATCAAATTATTAAGGTTCTACTCAATTTTTTTTCAATCCATATTTATGCCGCATATGCTCAATGGCCAGCGGTATTACTTCTCGGAAACAAAAAAGTAATGTTGGATATTTATTATTGTCATTTCTGCTGTTGCTGAAGTGGATGTTGCTGAAGTAGAGCTGACCATATCAAGATAACAAAGGCTATTGACAAAAAGCTTATCATTGTTGAGATAAGGGCGAGTGACCCATGGTCCAGAGGTCTACAGTTGTTATTGCTCATAAACAGTCAGGAAATAAATCATTGAAGGCAATAATCTGAACTACAAAGTTCACAAGTGTATAATATCTCGTTCTTTATATCTGTCATATATTTGAGAATTGCCAGTATATTTTGTATGAACGATATAATATCAAATGTCTGAATGCTACTGGGTATGAAGCCTAATCGGCTTATGTTACCAGTTGCCACAGGCAGAAGTAATGATGAGATGATACGGTTGCTTGCAGTCCACACCGTGCTATACATTCACCCCATGGATGGGGTCTTTCACTTGCCCCGGCATAGACACCGAGTACAAAACAAACGCATCTTATTCCAAGAATATTTATGCATCATTTTGTTCTATTTTATGTCATTAGACATGTGTCTCACAGAACACGCCCAGCAGCATGCACCCTCTCAATAATTCAGACACTGATATTGTCTGACATTGTAAGATCAAAAATATCACAATGACCAATTGCTTATACCCCTGACTAAATGTGGCAAAACTTTAAAAGACCTCATAAGCATTTGAGTAACCTAGAGCTATCCCCAAAGAGGAGAAGCCCAGTGCAAGTTTTTAGGCCACACCCTGTATAATAATGATCATGTAATTAAACAATAAAGATCCTTGTACTGTAATTAAATCATGATAAATTTGACATAATATTTGAAAACAATTGAACAATGATCATAACATGAACATAAATACATTTCTGAAATATGTATATCAGCCGTCCTGTATTTCTGCACGTGATGGGCGACGTAGGACAGGCAGGAACCGTGGCAATGAGATGAAGGATGAAACAGCCATCCAACTTAGGCTCGACTGGGAATCGAACCCGGGACCCAGTGGTTGGAAGCCCAGCGCGCTATAGCACCACTGAGCTAGGCCCCCACCCCTTTCATTGCAAAGATATGAAACTTGAAGATAATTGACAAAATTAGTTTTATATATGGATTAGAAAAATTGGTTGTGACATATTGCTGATTTGAACAAATCAATTGATTTTTAAATAATAAAGATAAATAAATAAATATCTAATATTTATCATTAATATTGGCCAGGCAGAAAAATTGTGTAGAGCAACTAAGTGGAATATTTCTATCTCAGTAACCAGTCAATATTAATGTAAATATTATTTAAGACTGCAATATATATAAACACCAACTTTAATTTAAACATTCTAAAAAATTTTGCACTCGGTGGACAGTGGTAAAAATTTCAAATCAATTCCAATCCGATTAAACAGGTATGCAAATTCAAAACTTCAAATGCAATAAATTACACATTTAATATATAGATTTTTTGTTAGGTAGGTTGCATTATATTGATTGGAATAATAAGTTATATATTGATTGGAATAATAAGTTATATTGAATCTGAGTATACAAAACAGTTGAACCTGAATAAAACTGATAATTATTTATCCTTTATTAGCTAATTAATCAATATATATTTATTTATGTTGATATATCGTTATTTATTTACTTATTATATATTTGTTTACGTAATTTGTTTATCTATACATGAACTTATTCGTCAATTAATTATTAATAATTTATATATTTATCATATATTCGAAAATTTATCTATCTATTTTCACGATCTGCCAGCTATATATTTTCATTCTAATTATTTTTTTATTATATCTCTATTATCTATTTCTGGAGAGGGGATCCAGAATCTATGATATAATAAAATAACGTATAATCCCTTTTTTCTAAGATTAATACGACTTCTTTAAAAAAAAAATCCTTTTAGTACATTTTATACATGAAACTATTATAGAATTAAATGGAAAGAACATGGATTTCTCGTGAACTGCTGTCTGATCCTGTTACAATGGGTCAATGGATAACACTTAATCCTGTTTTGTTCGTGTTAGGAGTATTAAGTATAACCGAACTCAAAATATTATCATGTGAGCAGGTGTTGAAGATTATTTTCTATGTGCACATTTATCAAATAGGCCTATAATCCATAATTTGTTTCAATTTTTTCATTTTTATTTTTTTTCAATTTTTTCATTTTTTTCATTTTTTTTTTTTGGGGGGGGAGGGGCATATTTTGCCATGGAGCAGCACAAAATGGACAGAAATGTTCACAACAATTAAAATCCCAACTAGCTTATGAAAACACCCCTGGGAAAGAAATAGAACCTTGCAATATATACATTGTAGTTTCTGCTGCTTCTTTGTGACCATCACAAATGCAAAATGATGAAAAAATTGCAAAAAAATTATCATTGCAAAGATAGGAAATTTGAAGTTAATTTGTACAGAGAGGAGTTTTTATTGGTTAAAAAGTTGGGATTTGACTTTTTGGTAATATTTCTGACTATTTTGAGCTTCTCTGTGACACGTATGTAAAAATAAGACCAAAAAATCAAGTGGACATTTATTTTGGATTATACTAAGTATAAAATACATTTATAAGAAGGACTTTAACAGTCCAAAATTGTTTAAAATATGTTGGTCTCCCGATTAATATAGAATCATCAATATTTCATAACTATTTAGAGATTATATCTGATATATCACAGGGGTGGGGGGGGGAATCCAGAAATTTTTAACGAGGGGGGGGGGGTCACAATTCAAAATGTATTGCGGGGACCGCTGAATTTTAATATATTTTTTAATAAAATGTACTAGGCCAAGACCCTAAATGTGTATCATAAATATTCAACAAATCAAGAAAATTAGTTTTTATTTTTTTTAAATGTTGTAAATCACAAAGTTCTGTCATCTTATATGGCCATTTTTTTGAAATACATGGAACTTCGCTGTAAGAACTTATCAACTTTAAAATCACCTCACTATTAAGACCACTACAGTTTTGCCCATGGTGTAAATGTGTAACATGGGTGGACTCCTCCGCTCTTTCTCACCTCATCAATCAACCCTCGATAGTGACAAGAACTTGCCTTAGAGTGCTGCACTTTCCATATCTATCTATCTAACAAAATCACCTTGCAATTAAGACAATTGCTCTTTGTATTTTACCTCACCATTAAGACCACCTCACCATAAATTTAATTGATATATAATTATGACATTGTTACATGGCCAAATGTGCCACGTGCGTTTTCCATGAGAAGGATAAACGCATGGAAAACGCATGGTTTTTGCCTAATTAAAATGAGGCGAAAACCATGTAGCATATTTGCCCATGTAGATATTGTAATGTTGCATAAATTAAAGGTGTTAGTAATTAAATCATTAAAATGAAATAAAATTAGGTTGCATAAGTATAATTTAAACTTTTTTATTATTATCTATAAAAAAAAAAATTTATACTCACTTAAAAATGGAGATATGCAGGGGCAAGGTGGCAGGTTGGTATCCATGACAACAGGCTTACGACGACAAAAATCATTCAAGTACGTGTTGAAATTGTCTAAAACTGTAACATTTTGTTCACTTGTGGAATCCGCATCTGTGGTGTTTTCATTAATTCCATTTTTGTCCATTTTGATGTGATTTTCGTCAGTCATTTTAACACTTCTATCAGCGTATAAATAATACCCAGAACTCGTGATAAATAAAAACGTTTCTATGACAACGGCTGTCAGCATAAATGTAGCCAATAGCCTCAGGCCTAGTGGTATGGGCCTAGAATTTTTCCAGCGTTCCCTAGTCCAAGTCCACAAATTGAATTCGCCATTTTTGTATAGTTCGGCTTGACCCTTCTGGTCAATACAAAAATGATCTTTTTTCATGTTTCAACTAGTGGAAGCAGCACCATTAAAACTAGACTAATTGTGTCAAAATAATACTGTTGATACTGGGTATCCTTGAGGTACTACATTGTCGAGTGGTTTTCATCTGACATCCATCCTGGTTGGTACAAACTGAAAGTATACACGAGGAATTATAGTAAACAAAAATGTGGAAACAAACAAAGGGGCCAAATAAAAAGTCGTAAGTGTCTGTAGAAATATTATGCTAGTAGGTCACACACAGAAAAATATCGAGACAGCAAACTTCAAGAAAAAGATGCAAATATTCCATAATAAGTTGTCTTCACAACTGGGTACGTAACCAAATTTACCCCCCTGAATTAATATATCTATGTAGACCTAATAAGTAATCACTTTGGGAAGTCTGAATCGCAGGGCTAAAAGTAATAATATCCCAGTGTAAAATAATCTATAAAATCTTTTATATATAAATGTCAATAAAAGCCATATATTTATATAGTTATGGAACAATAGCGCATAAATAGTCATCAAATGTTATCAATAATACGATAAAAAAAATGTAATACATAGGCCTAATTAAGATCAGAAGTCAGATAGGAAATACGGAAGTCATTTTAGGACATGACAAAAAAAAGTTAAAATTGTATAAACGAAATACTAAATTGAAAAAACGGAATACTAAATTGAAAAAACGGAATACTAAATTGAAAAACGGAATACTAAATTGTAAAAACGAAATACTAAATTGAAAAAACGAAATACTAAATTGAAAAAATGAAATACTAAATTGAAAAAACGGAAAAACTAATTAGTAAATTGTTAAAACGAAATACGCGAGTCCACCCATGTTACACATTCACCCCATGGGTGGGTTTTTTTTTACTTGCCTCAGTATAGACACTGACTGGTAGGAAATGAACTTTGGCATAGAAAATGTTACACTCGGCGACATTTAAAATTCTCCACGACATTGAGATTCGCCACCCCCCGTAAAACATCATTATACTTACACACCTTGCAAGTTCATGACATGTTACAAAACTAATTGTTTATATCATCGACAGTATTCTATATCTCCGACAGCCATTGATTTATCACGTCCGACCAAACAAAATCATGCATGCCCAATCGGCCTAACACCATTGAAATTCAGTCAGATAGGTAATAGATACGTCTTGGATGAACTAGAGAAATGAATTAAGTCAAAAGGTCAAAGTTATACTAGGAATAAAGTGAAGATATGCATTTCGGTCTATGTGAATACATATTTAACACCCCTTTCCCTTTGTTTTTGCAGTGAGGGCGAGTTATAAAACCTGGGTCATATTACAGCATCGATGTCTCGAAGTGTCCAATCCTTCTCTAGTTCATCCAAGGATACATATATAGATAAATGGATTTGATTGATTGATTGATTGGTTGATTGATTGACTGATTGACTGATAGATTGACTGATAGATTAATATATTGATTGATAGATTGATCGATAGATTGATGGTTTGATTGATTGATTGACTGATTGATTGACTGATAGATAGTTTGATAGATTGACCGATAGATTGATAGATTAATTGATTGATTGATTGATAGATTGATAGATTGATAGATTGTCACTACAGTCTGGCAACCGATGCGTGCGTAGGCATCAGAAAGCTTACCAGATCAAACATTTGCCAAGTGTCATTAGCTCTCATAAAAGTTACTTTTCAAACATATTGAATGGTTTTTAAAATATGTCAATTGATATTCACGGTAGGGCATTCAAAAATTCTGAATAGGCCTAGATATAGAATCTACCTATATAAGCAGTTTTTGAGAAAAATTACCAAACGACAAAATGTAGGCCTTACTTTACTTGTATCTAAAAAAAATAATAATTTAGGCCTAACCAAAAAACTGTCAGAACTCTCCAAAAACAATTTTTTTAAGAGCCCCAGAGGCCTACTTAATCACCGAAAGTAAGCCCAATAAGTGTACCTGTGGTGAACTCTGTGTATTAGTTCAAACGCCTAAACAATTAAGCCTAAAACTTTATGTTTAGAATCTCTAAAAGTCAATAGTATAAAATTGTTAGTTGATATAAAAATAGCTTACATAGGCCTACCTAAATGACAATTTCAAGAGCGTTCCACAGCTTTCAATGCAGAGATTATGTGAGTCACTATTATGACGTCACAATTAACGTTAAGGTTTGCTGCCGACAGCAGGAGACAAGTACCCCTAGGTAATTGATGCGAGTCCAAAACTTCTAATGGATTTTTTGGTAACAGCCCAGAAGTCAGACAGCTAATGTTAGTGGGAGTTGGCAAAAATAAAAATAGTTTTCTTTGAAGACCAGGTGATTATTATAAAGTAAAAATAGGCAAGCCACTGTTTATCAATATGTATTGACACAACGCCTGTAATTACAACAGAATGCTTGAAGGTTTTGTCCAACCTTTAAATACAGTTTTCTGATGATAACAGTCAAACTTTATGTGATGACCCCAGGTCACTGACCTTACTAGGTCAGTGACCGACTTTGACGCGCACTGGGTGACCCGGACCACGTGACCACGGGGTCTTAGTGGGAATACACCCAGACCGCGTCAGTAGCTGAAGAAGCAGAGGATAGGCAGGCTGTGCGGCGGGGCAGGGCAAATAAACTTCAAAAACTGGAATATTAACGCTTTGTCTTTCTTGGGGAACCTTACAAATTGGCGCCCGATGTGGGACTTGAAGAATCGGATGTGGGGTTCCCCAATTGGATAGAAGACATGGACGACGCATGGACAAGGACATAAAGAACTTTTTGAAAAAATGACTTTGCGACGGCCACGCTGGATAAAGGTGCCAGCGACCGCGTGGTTTAGTCAGTTGCAGCGGAGCACAGGAACCGTCAGCATCTACATTGAGCGTCAGCAGCAGCGACGTTGCGACTTCAAACTTCAAGCTACACATATCTACAGTTAAGTAGAATTCACGCTACAATACTCTACCTTATTTAGTGTGTTTTAGCCCCACGTATAATGCCTGCAAAGTTACGTAAGAGGCCTGGCTTGGCATTAGCCGACACGAGTGAGCCCGCATCGACTCCGGTGCAGGGCCCCTCGCAAACGGCGGATGAGTCAGCTCTACGTGCTTCGACTAGGAGTAAAGTAGTGCGAACGCCAGGACGCCCTCGAAGACGAGAGGCCACGGCGGATAGGACTCCAAGTCCTGGACTCGCAGTCACGAGTCAGGAAAATACGCGGACAACCAGCGATCGAGGGCGCCGAAGGGAGCCCTCGCCAGCTGGCTATGAGTCGAATGATTCATCCGCGTCAACGCCTGTTTCCTCGCCTGAAGGGCGGCCCTCCGTTGTCGAGCGTGCGGAACCACGTGGCTCGGCCCGGGCTGTCATGGCGTCCAACAGTACTCCGCAACGGAGTCTGGGTTCTTCGGGGTACAGGCGGAGAAAAGAAGCAATTCCTCCGAAGTATGACGGCCAGGGCACGGCCTTCATTGATCATTTGGACGAGTTCACTCGGGTCGCCACTTTCAATAAGTGGACGGACGAGGAGAAATGTTTTCACCTTTGGACCAGCGTCACTGGTCAAGCTAAGTTGAAAATGCGGCCCCTAACTTATCGGGACGATTGGAGAGAGATGGTGAGCCAGTTGACGGCCCTGTTCTGCTCCAATCGTGCCCTGGATGCGTACAGGAATAAATGGTTCAACGCGAAACGAGGCCCAGAAATGGACCTCGAAACTTATGGGTTGTTTCTCTTGGATCTCTCTAGGAAAGCGAACCCCGCTTCCACCCCAGCCGAACAGGAACGCTTTGCAAAAGAGCGTTTCATGGAGACGGCTGGGTCCACTAGCATGAGATTTTGGTTGGCGGCTTTAAAGCCACCCACACTGCAAGAAGCCATAGATTTGGTGGTGCAGTACGAGGCAGCGTACGAGGCCACGAAAACGAGTAAGCCTGACGTCGGGCCGGCTGGCGCTATCGCTTTGCCAATACTACAGCCCGAGGCTTCCGTGGCTGCTACTGCTTCAGCGTCTATACGTGGCGGCCCGTCCTCTGAAAAAGAGGGAGCCATCACGAGGCAGGATTTGAAAGATTTGGTCTATTCGATATTAGGCGAGGTTATGTCCAAAGAGAAGGGGAAGGTTTACAGTAATACTCGCCGGCAGGAACAAGATTATTCACCTGAGACACGGAGGTGCTACCGGTGCAAAAAGACCGGGCATCTCCGCAGGGATTGTCCCAAGCGAAATGCCGATGATGATCGCTCCAAGAAACGAGCGCCCAGCAGGGACAGGGAACACCGATCGAGTAAAAACGGTGATAAACGGTCCCAGGGGCGGAGCGATCAGGGCAAAAAGGGGGGCAAGGATAAGAAGGAGAGGAAACACTCGGAAAACGAGTAAGGGTGGAGGAAGTATCCACGGATCCTTCACCTGCTGAAAAAGCAGCCCCTCAGCCTGCTGAAGAAGCGGCCCCTCAGCCTCCGGAATGTTGGGAAGGGGTGAAAGTGGGACAGCATTGGCCAAGACAAGTGGCCATGCAGAATTCGAGCGCATCCTGGTATATTACGATTAGTGTAGGGACACGTCACGTGGATCTCCTGATCGATACCGGTGCGCAGGTATCTCTGCTGAGTAAGCAGGAGTATGATGAGATACCTGGCGCGAATCGAGAGACATTAAGACCTGTGGAAGGCAAGATCTCGGCTGCCAATGGCGGACCTATTAATATTTACGGTAAGGTGGAGCTCACTCTCTGTTTAGAGAGGGTGCTTTATCCTTGTGAATTTTTGGTAGCGGATATCGGAGGTCTCCCTGGTCTACTAGGGATGGACTTCTTGAAGAGACACGGTGCATTGCTAATGTGTTCAGTAGGAATGCTGAGGCTGGGAGGCATTGATATCGCGTGTAGAGAAGGTCGCCCTGGAAAAACAGGCCGAGCAATCTTACACGAAGACGTCCATATACCAGCTCGCCACGTGTCGCAGGTCTCAGTCAATTTGGTGTCCTGGGGCGTATCTAACGGGGGCGACCTCGTATTCGAGTCGTTGCCCACGGTTTGCCAGGATTTACACATAATGATACCTAGAGGATTATTGGCATCCCAATGCTCTGGGGCTCACGTGTGGATAGCCAATCCCACGACTGAGAGTGTTCATATTGCGAAAGGTCAAGTGGTAGGTCAATTGAGCGAAGTCGAAAAGGTGGATTCACCGAAAATGGTGAATGCTGCTGAGGTCAATTCTGAACTCAAGCGGAAGAACACTGAAACACGACTGCCCGCTCATTTGCAGCCTCTTTTGGACGAAACTGACGATCTGACCGCAGATCAAAGGTCAGAGCTCCGAAAGGTCTTGATGGAGTATGAACATTGTTTTGAGGGAGGTAAATACGGGCTGGGACGTACGAGTCAAGCCACGCACAAGATTGATACGGGTGACAATCGGCCTTTCAAAGTGCCGGCCCGGAGATTAGGGTGGGCTCAGAGCAGGGCGCTGTCAGAGGAAGTGGATAAGATGCTGAGACTCGGAGTGATCGAGCCCAGCAGCAGCCCCTGGTCTAGTCCCCCTGTGTTGGTTAGAAAGAAAGATGGAACTTTCAGGTTTTGTGTGGATTATAGGAAATTGAATTCGTGCACTAAAAAGGATGCTTATCCTTTGCCACGCATTGATGACTGTCTAGACACTTTGTCAGGGGCAAAATGGTTTTGTACCCTGGACCTGTCATCTGGCTATTGGCAAATAGCCATGGATGACAGAGACAAGGAGAAAACTGCATTCACTGCTCCCAGAGGACATTTCCACTTTACAGTGATGCCCTTTGGTGTTACAAATGGACCAGCTACACTGGAACGTTTGATGGAGCTAGTGTTAGGAGGATTGGACCTGTCCACTTGTCTATGCTACATGGATGATATAGTGGTACAGGGCTCCACATTCCAGAAGTGTCTAGGTAACCTGATAGTTGTACTGAAACGCATTAGCCAGGCTGGGTTAAGATTAAAGGCAAGCAAATGCGAGTTATTTAAGAGCGAGGTCTCCTTTCTAGGGCATGTGATTTGTAGAGAGGGTGTGAAACCAGATCCTAAAAAGATAAAGGCGGTGCGAGAGTGGCCAGAACCAACCACAGTACAGGAGGTGCGCTGTTTTGTAGGCTTCGCATCGTACTATAGGAAGTACGTGCGGGACTTTGCTGGATTAGCAGCACCACTACATGCTCTAACAGCGCACCAGGCCGTTTTTAAGTGGGATGAGACATGCAAAAACGCTTTTGAAAGGTTAATCAGGGCCCTCACGACTGCACCAATCTTGGTGCTACCACGTGAAGGGTGCCCTGTCATCTTAGACACGGATGCCTCTGATCTTGCGATAGGAGGTGTATTGTCGCAAATGATTGAGGGAGAGGAGCGCGTGGTTGCCTACGCCTCGCAGTGTTTGTCTTCATCGCAAAAGCATCATTGCACTACGTACAAGGAATTGTTAGCTGTGGTCAGAATGGCGAAAATATTTCGGCCCTACTTGTATGGACAGGATTCAGTGCGTTTGCGCACTGATCATCGTGCTTTGGTGTGGTTGCAGAACTTTAAAGATGCGGAAGGAATGTTGGCGAGATGGATAGCTTCTCTGACCGAATACAACTTTGTAATCGAATACAGAGAAGGCAAGAAACACGCTAACGCAGATGGCTGCTCACGTATCCCCGTGAGGGCCTGTAAGCGCCAGGAATGTCCTGACCAAGGTCATGGCCAGAATGTTGACCTTGTGGCTTCCATAACGCAGTGGAACCAGGTACGAGGCTTCCGCACGATTACGTGTGGACAGCCTCGGGCAGCGACTGGAATCGGCTCAGGAGAAGCCGAAGGACCCCAGGTGCGAGTGTATGTGGCGGAGACAGCTGGAGAAACAGCTGGAGAAACAGCTGGAGACGGCAGTGAGAGATCTCTGGATCCAAATTGGATAGAGTCTTTCACCTTGGAGGAAATACGGTGTGCTCAGGGCCAGGATATGGCCCTAGCTACCGCCAAGAAGTGGTTAGATGCTGGACAGCGACCGCCGTATCACGATATTGTTACGCACTCGGCCCAGGTGCGAAATATATGGGCCCAGTTTTATTGTTTGAGATTGCAGCGAGGCATCGTGTATCGAAGCCATAAGCTACCTACTGGTGAATTGGTGACGCAAATAGTGGCCCCAGCCAGCATCAGACGCAGCATCTTCAGCCAGCTTCATACGTCTCGTCTTGGTGGCCATATGGGGATCAACAGCCTCATATCCAAGTTGAGACGGAGGTTCTATTGGCCTGGCTACAAGGAGGATGTGATACGTTGGATAGGTTGGTGTGATGTGTGTCAGAAGCGGAAACAGGGCGGCCTGAAAAAGGCTCCCCTGCATCAGGTGCCAGTAGGAATGCCGATGGAGAGGATGGCCATTGACATAATGGGACCATTGCCTGTCACAAAGTCCAATAACAAGTATATAGTAGTTGTTGCCGACTACTTTACTAAGTGGACAGAAGCCTTTGCTCTTCCTAATCAAGAGGCTTATACGGTGGCTGATTGCTTGGTGACCAATGTGATTTTGCGATTTGGAGCTCCCTATCACTTGCATAGTGACCAAGGGACTAATTTCGAATCGAAATTATTCCAAGAGATGTGCAAAATATTGGGGATCAATAAGACCAGAACCATGGCTTATCATCCCCAAAGCGATGGGTTGGTGGAACGCTTCAATAGGTCATTGGGTGATATGCTATCGAAGTTGGTGAATGAAAGGAGAGATGACTGGGATGACATGCTTCCTTACGTGATGTGTGCCTATCGGGCTACGCCCCATAGATCCACGGATATCACGCCAAATCGAATGATGTTGGGCAGAGAAGCGATGCTCCCTGTAGATCTGATGTATGGCCACGCACTCCAACATAAGCACCACTGTCCAGTGGAGTATGTAGAGTGGATACGTGAAGCCATGGAAGAATCCTTCGAAAAGTGCAGAACCCAGATGAGGAAAGCGGCCCAGAAGCAGGCGAAGCATTACAACAGGCTGGCAATGGAGCAGTCATTCCATATTGGAGACTGGGTCTTATTGTTTTATCCGCCCCTGGCTAAACAGAAACTGGCCCTGAAGTTTCTGGGACCTTACAAGGTGACGAGGAAGATGGGAGAGGTCAACTATGAGATAGAGGCCCCAGCCACTGGGAAGAAGCGCATCGTCCATATTAATCAGCTCAAGATGTACTTAGCTGAGGTGACCCCAGACGACATGATCCGGATCCCTGATATTCCATCAGACGATCCGTACTTGGACCCATCATTGTATGAGGACGGAGCAAGTGCGACCCCCCTAGACGAGGGACGGGATCCGCCCTTGCCCGGAGAATTGAGTGGCGACGCAGCGCAGCCTTGGTCTGGGCGGCCAGAGCGGGGCGGAGCTGCGAGGACAGGAGGACACAGGGGGCGCGGCTTGCAAACACGCGATCCCCTGGATACAAGAAGAGTGGCAGATTCGCGTTCGAATCTGGATACAGCTCCTTTTCTGGACTTGGAGCTGTCCTCAGCTCCTTTTCCGGATTTGGAGCTGCCCTCAGCTCCTTCTCGGGAATTGGATCCGGAAGCGGCTCCATTTCTACCAGGTAGGCTGAGGAAGCCACCTGATAGGTTAGGCCACAATGTAGGCTACCAGTGAATTTAAGATTCTGGTTCCTGCATATCAGAGGGAATTAGCACTTATTGCTTGACTTCTGGCACTTTGTTTTTGAGAATCTAGTGTTAACACGATTATGCAATAAATAACAGTTGTAGCTTCATTTAGACAATATATAGTTTGACTTCACTTAGTTTTCCCCATGCACATGATTTTTATTTATTTTTATTAAGGATTCTCTCAAACACGTGGTAAATGTCGACATTATAAAGCGGTGCGTCGCTGCAGTCACTTTCTAGTGACTGGACATTTCGTGTACCTGATTCTCGTGGGCGGAACACGTGGCCGTGTCCTGCAGAGTGGGTTTTTAGACGTGCCACCCAAATGTTCACTACAGGTGCAGCCCTTTTTGAATAAAAAAGGGAGGAATACTGCAAAGGTAGAATTTGGGCACTGCTGGTTAAAAGCAGGGGCAAAACACGAAATTAGGTAATAAGAATGGTTAAAATGCCTCATAACACTGGAAATATCAGCAAATGACTTAATTAGCGAGAATTAAGGGCTGTAGTGGTTATGGAAATGTTTAAAGTACCATGATAAACTTTATATAGCAAGTTGGGTAATCTGGAGAGGTCAGCAAAGGAATATAGTTTGCTAGATTATGGTTACAAGGACAAATGGTTATTTTCTCGTGGTATTGTCATTGAATGATAAGAAATTGGCTATTTGTCATCATGGAACGTGAAACGTTCCTGATGGTTTGTTTTATTTGGCTGATAGGAGTTGCTGGATTACATATTTAGCAACTCAGAAATTCTCACTTTCTGTGTCTTGTGAAACTGTGTCACTGATTCTAGTGACCTGCATTCCCTGATTCCAGTGACCTGCATTCATGGAAAATTTCCACTGGGGAAAAAGGTCAACCAGGTTCGAAATTCGAACAGGCACCCCTTTGTACTGATTTTGAAATTTTTGGTGCAGTCCTCAATTAAGAAATTTTATGAGGGGGGGGGGAGGAAGGGTCAACTGGTCAACAAGGTGATTAGGGTCACATGACCTGTGATTCTGGTCACCTGACCTGTCACATGACTCAGAAAGTGCGGCAAAAAGCTGGAGAGCGTGGAGCGCCCTGTCTCACACCTTCTGAAACCAGCAGAGAAGACACAGCAAGCCAAACAGAATTTTAGCGTTTCGAGGACTTAACCAGCACAACTTGGGAAATATAAGGATGTCTGCTGCGGATACAAACAGTAAGGAGGCTACTGCTATGCCAGCAGTGCCCCTGGAAAACGTAGTGGAAGACGAGGGACCTCAGTTAACGCCAGCACAGACAGATATGGTGTTGGCTGCGATGGAGGCAGCGGGCCTCGAGATCGGGGCTGAGCTGGAGGTCTCTGCCAGCGACGCTGAGGTGGCTGCCGTTTGCGGCTTGTCACCCACAGCGGAGCTTCCAATCTCCCTGGCCCCGGATTATTGGAGCCCGCAGAGATTGGGTCTCCTGCACCTGGACATGTGGGCTTACATGTCCAGGAAGGAGTACGAGCTGGAGGACCCAGCAGTGGTGCGTTACGGGGCAGCAGAACTGCCGGAAACAGCCAGGATGAGGAGGTATCTTCGTCTCCGTCCACGGAGAGAGGATATGCCCATTCTGAGTGGATGGATTATTGGAGACCTGGGTGTAGCGACCACCCAGGAGGAGGTGATGGACAACCTCAAAAGGCGACCTTGGTACGCCAAGGAACGAGTGGCCAGGCCCAGCGTAGAGGGCGAGGTCTCTCCCACCAAGGCTGCCAAGTCGCCTACGAAAGAACACCAGGCAGCTCCGCTTACGGAGTCTGCCATGGAGGACGTAACGACCACTCCAGCCAGGACCGAGGAACGGCCGCAAAAAGGGAGGCTGGAGGAAATGGAAAGCGAGGGGACTACGGACGATGGGGGGACGGAGAGTGACGTCTCGGACCCAGAGAGCTCGACCCCAGAGACCACGCCGAAAGTCGTCTTGCCGGCTGCGCCACAGGGTGTAGAGGGCTTGAATTATATGTGCGCCACGTGCGGAAAGCGCGTGAGAGACCGAAAATCTCTCACTCGCCACGTGAGCGTGGCCCACGCAGCAGCATACGTGGGCTTCCAGTGCCCTGTGTGCCCCGCAGCGTTGCCCTCGGACCGGAGAACCAACTTCAGGCGCCATCTGGAGCGGTCCCATGGGTACACCCGTGCACGGGCTGAGGAGCTGACGACAATCCAGGGGCCGAACTCCGATGGATCCCTGCCGGCGACGCCAGAAACGAGGACCCTGGTCAGCAGGGTGCCTACATCGCAGGAAACAGCATCTCCAAGCGCCAGGGTGGTGCAGCTGCGCCGCGTCGAAGCAGCTTCGGGCGTGACGCCCCGAAGCCGCCAGACAACGCCAAAGCGGCCTCACCCAGCAGCAGCCACCAAGACGCCAGCAGCAGCAGCCACCAAGACGCCAGCAGCAGCAGCAGTAGCCGAGGACATGGTGACCAGGGCCCAGTACCAGGACATCGTTCTGGAGGTCCATAGGGCCAGGTCCCAGAAGGCTGCAGCAGCTCGCGAGAACGAGGAGCTGAGGGCCAAGCTTTGCGCCGAATTTGAGCAACGCGAAGCCAAGGCCCGGCAGTCTGATCTTCTATACCAAGAAGTGAAACGGCTGACAGCGGACCGGAACCGGTGGATGGAGGAGGCGAGGGCTGCTGGATCCTCATCTGCAAGGCCTTGAACGCAAGGCCTTGTAGAAGGATGAACAAACGACGACGACCTGGACCACGCCCCCCACTCAACGAAGCCTGGATACGGACTGGACTTGAACGCTGGACATCAACACGAGATGACACCTGGGCACAACTTGAACGCTGGACATCAACACATCGTGCAGGGGCGGACCCAACACCCTGCGGAGAGTCAGGAGGCAATGATGGAGACGAGTGGGATAGTGACTTTTATAATGGCCGAATTTAGAAACTGTGATAATTGGAAAATTGTGTCACGGCTAATTATAAGAATGTCATCACTCGGAAAATACGAGCAGCTGATAAAAAGACCTTGCAGAATCCAGAAATAGATACTGGCCTCTGTCCAAGGCAAAGATGGACTCGGATAAAAACGATGGACTCTATGGTATTGTTGTGTGTTGAATGTTGTGCTTGCAGCGGTGCCAGGAAGTCAACCACGTGGATGATGGCTGGGGAAAGAGCCAGGCCCCGGGGCGGACGTGACAGCTTCCTAGTGTCACGCCGCAGGGCGATGGTTATGAAATGATTGATTGATTGGTTGTATGTAAAAATTGTGATTTTGATGAATCTCGTTGATTTTATGTGGTCCTGATCGTCGTCGCACAGCCTACTAAGTGTATTAGTTTGAATATGGGGGCATATTCCCAGTAAGAAGGGAGTAATGTGATGACCCCAGGTCACTGACCTTACTAGGTCAGTGACCGACTTTGACGCGCACTGGGTGACCCGGACCACGTGACCACGGGGTCTTGGCGGGAATACACCCAGACCGCGTCAGTAGCTGAAGAAGCAGAGGATAGGCAGGCTGTGTGGCGGGGCAGGGCAAATAAACTTCAAAAACTGGAATATTAACGCTTTGTCTTTCTTGGGGAACCTTACATTTACCATTTCATGAACTTTCCGTGCCTAGTCACACAGTAAATGTGATACCAAAAAAAAAAAGGATTTTGGCTTCCTTCAATAACTTGATTAATTTTGGCATTTACCAAGGTTTTTTATCTTAACTTGAATTATATGCAATCTTCACACAACAAGAAAAGGTTAGCAATTAGCAAGGGGCAAGTTTCCAGGTAGACAATACATTTGGAAGGCTTTCTAAAGTCTGCTAAGGAGTGCTACCTCAAAATTACTTTTAAAACTGAAACTTCAGAAGGAAAAACCATCCCTTTTTAAACTTTTCCAATTGTTTTAGCGAACTATTACAGTGTTAGGGTTTTTGATAGTGTGTTTCTGGCATTGGAGAGTGTGTTTCTTGCATTGGAGAGTGTGTTTATTGCATTGGAGAGTGTGTTTCTTGTATTGGATAGTGTGTTTCTTGCATTGGTGAGTGTGTTTATTGCATTGGAGAGTGTGTTTCTTGTATTGGATAGTGTGTTTCTTGCATTGGTGAGTGTGTTTATTGCATTGGAGAGTGTGTTTCTTGTATTGGAGAGTGTGTTTCTTGTATTGGATAGTGTGTTTCTTGCATTGGAGAGTGTGTTTCTTGTGTTTCTTGCATTGGAGAGTGTGTTTCTTGAATTGGAGAGTGTGTTTCTTGCATAAGGGTCTTAAAATTTAAGAAAAATTTGTCTGGCTCATTTTTGTGTTTATTGAACAGTGTAGGGCTTTCCGAATGTCTTTCAATTCAAATTTTCTTTCCCTCTACTAGCTTGTCTTTGTTCCAAGCCAAAATAAACTGAATTCTTGAGTCAGACTAAAACTGATTTTGTCATATTTGCTAATCCACTAATGACAGCATGTGCCTGGAGGGTTAAATTTTGCCAGATTTCATAAGGAAACAGTATTTCAAGGCGGCAGTATAAAAGCCCTTTTTGCTAAAGATTCATGCATTGATGTTGCCAAATTAGAGTTTGTGCTGCAAATACTAATACACAATGGCTTGACTTATTTTTGTTTTTGCCCAGGAGTGTACTATGACCATATCATTTCCTTTGTTCAATATTTTAACATACTTCTCATTTTTAAAAGTATACATGGACTCGCTCCTCAATGCCTTTGTAATAATATTTCAATGGAATGTGAAATTGCTTTACGTAATACAAGGTCTTTTGACAGTATTTACACCATTTGAAAAATATGTCGCAATCTAAAAACTTTGTATCCACAGCTGGTAGATTATGGAATGTTTTGCCTGCAGATTTAAAATGTGATAGTAATTTAAATATGTTTAAATTCAAACTTAAAAAATTATTCCTAAGTGGTGCTTTGTGGTTTTATAACTTGCTCTTATTTTATACGTCTTTTATGTATGTATTTATATATATTTTCATATTTTTATGATCATTGTTTCATGTTTTTTGTAACAGGACCAACTTGAAAAACAACTTTGCCTGAATGTTTTTATCCTGTTTTTAAATATATTTGAGTAAATAAATAACAAAATTTGTGTGTAAAGAATAATAATTTGTCTTAAAAACAGCAAATTTGCATACTCTGGTCATATGACTCAAAACAACTAATAACATTAACCCCAGTCACGTGACCCATATTGAACTTTCATCAAGGACAAAGTTACAACACAGGTCCGTCTTCAAAATATATTCACAATAATATACATTTCATTTTGCATATCATTCAAAGGAGTTTTTATATTATGTCAACTTTAAGAACTCTCAGCCTACAGCTGATTGTTCACCTGTCTTTTGCTGAGAACAAAAAAAAACCCCCCTGTTTAATTTTAAACCAAATCTAAGTGTTTGTTTTGCTGTTAATAAGACAAATATAGATATACGAATTGGTACAAGCCTACAAATTAGTATAGAATAAATATGGAGGCAGCTGTGTGGTGATGAAGCCTTTAATCATGAAAAGAGCAGAGGATATAATCTGATTCTTCAATTCTCAGACTAGAATTCCTAGTATATATATATCATAGATTACATAATCAAACTGGATCAAATAGTCTTTTCACAGAGCAGCCCTGAATTCAGCAAGACATGAGTCTTTCCTCTCCTCTTATTACTCATTTTGCTTTTCAGACATAGGTCATAACTAACTGATTTCATAAACATAATTTTCTCAGGGAAATAACAGAAATCAACTAAATGATCAGATGTCAAATATGCATTAAAATGCACTTAAAAATACTGCTGCTAGGATGCACTTCGCTTCAGCCAATCAGAGTCAAGGGCGGGAACTGTTTTAGTCAATAGAATTGCAGTATTCTGTCATAGCCACCTGGTGGAAATACAGAGAACCTCCGAGGAAAATCCACTATTGGATCTCACAATAGGGTTGGCACTAGTAGGACTAAAGATAGGCCAGCTTAATTGTTAATAATAAATGAGAAGCATCTGTTGATGCAGCTGGTTGCCATCACAGAGGATGCATCCCAAACTGAGGTATACTAGAGAAATATTCAACTAAAGACATATAGATATATATATATAACATAACATTAGTAAAATAATAGCGATTTGGTTTTAATAGCGAAATGGTTTTAATGTAGGGGTCCACTGTCAGAAGGTCAAGATATAAATCATTGATTGCACGTCATAACTTGGAGTTCCATCTGGAGTGCATATTGGTGTAATTATAATGTAATTATAATGTGAGTATATGATATGCAAATTGATATTAAAAACTGACAATATCATTATGTCTACGATATTACACTCTTTAATATCAACTTAAGTGTTTGCAATTCTTTAAGTCACAACACCTAATTCACAAATTACCATGTTTATATATATATGCCTAACTGTGAAAAAACAAACCCTGACAATTATTATATCAGTGAATACATTTTATAAATTAACCTCATTCCTGCAACAGATAAACAAAACTATAATACTAAATGGTGTACTACTGATAGATAGATAGTTTTTAAATACTATTATAGCATTTATAATTTTAAACCTACCTTCCTAACATGGCCATCAGGATACTGTCTGTGATGTAGCGATAGTTTCTAGTAGAGTGACTGATATTTCCAATGTGGTTCTCATGTTTAAAATGTTTACACAGCTTCCTAGCTGATGTGACATACTTTCAATACTGAACGATTGGGCCTGCAGTTGACCTTCGCTATTAGGAGATATTGATTACTTTATAATAGGATTAATAGATAATAAATATCAATATGTTTTATGGTGTTGTTTTTTTTAAACTGATAATATAGGGTAGAGTAGGGTAACATGGGCAGTGGTATAATATGGGCTTCTCCCAGTAATTGACAGCTATCAGTGGTATATGTCGACACCTGGTGGAATTTTCAAGTTTATTTAAGGTCATTAGCTAGAGAGCATGCAGACAGCAGATTGAGGCTGCAGTTTTCATGATGTGTTGACTTTAATATATACCCGTTAAACTGTAGTGCTAGTAAATGTTTTATTTGCGTAAAGTTGTCACATTTTTTTTTCTTAATTCATCATATTTTCATATTTCAATAATAATTTACAGTAGCTAGCTCTACCTGTCATTTCGTTTGTTGTGTTTGTGCATGGAAAAGTCTTGTAGAATATGGTTAGGCCTATTACATTTTTTTGTGAATGCTATTTTCTTTGATCTTCACTCAAATTACGCAGTTTTCCCATCACCACGAAGAATGATATAAGTGTCGTCTTTGATTAAATACAGGAAAGTCAGATACCTAAGTGAGATTTGGAAAATGACGATTATTTTTTTTCTTTTGCTAATTTCATATTAGGGCAACATATGATTTAATGGTAATAAAACCCCAAAAAGTATCCAAAAAGATCTATATTTTCAGTATTTCCATTTTTATAAAAGCTATAGATGAGAAAGATCAAAAAGCACAACTAGAAAATTCCGGAAATGCCTTTGCTGAGTGAAAAAATGGTATTTTCCAAAAAAGAATCACCACTACTCAAAGGGCATTTTTTGTAAAATACAGCAAAAATACGCGAAAGTTCATTATACCTTTTGCACTTTAGTTTCAAAATATGAATAATAATATGAAAATGCAAGGAGCATCCAGCCAAAGGTGAGCTTTATACGACTGCAGCGCCGTCTCAAATGAAGCCAAATCAGCGTGGCATGTGGGAGCACAGTATATGGCTCTTTGGAGCACCACAACAACTGGATCTTATTGCTTTTTGCCGCCGCCAACCTACCTGCCTTCTATTTTCGATCCGAAAACATGTACGGTGTGAGTAGTAACTACACTAAACGATGGACTGCTGTTCTTTTAAAAGTTTTGAATGGAGCGACGCTCTTCATGTCGTTCGCCATGACGTTCGCCATGACGCCAGCGAACTTGCTTCTCTACTTTCTGCTATTCGTATCTCGCTTAATATTTTGTCTATTTTCGATCTGAATACACGTAATTAAAGCATAAGTTAAAGCATCAAAAACATCAAGTATGTACAATAGAAAAGGAGAAAAAATATATATATCTATATGTATATAGCGTGCAAAACTGGAGTAATTTTGAAATGAAGAACTTTCAGATTACTCAATCTTTTATTTTTCAGCTTGTTTCCCCTGGTCTCAGTCAATAGAGACAGGGTTATTTTGTGTATTGAAATTAATAATAAGATAGTGTAGTTTAATATGAATATTGCTCATATTTTACATCTTTATTGCCCATATTAAACAGTCGTTTAGAGTTAGATATGGGCAGTGCAGTGCAAAACCCCACTGTGTTTTAATATGGGCACCTATTTATTAATTTTTTTGGTGGACTTTTGTGAGTTGGTTGGTCTTAATGATAAATATTTATTGTCAACATTTCGGCCAGCTGGTATCATATTTTGATCCATTAAAAGTTTACTACATTTAAAATCTTTCATCAATTTTGTAAGCTGTTTATATATGAGCTATTTATTATTCGTATTACAGAGTAGCCAATGAACAACAATATATCAAATGAATAAAAAGCAATTGTACAACACATAGGCCAATGTGGTTGTCGAAACATTAGTTAAATAGCTAACCAGCTTGACTCGGTATTAAGGCATTGTCCTTAATATGAAATATATCATTTATCATTTGATAGCATATTTATATTCAGTAATAATTCATTTATGAATTAATAATGTCGGTAATGAAAATCGGTCTATTGAAATAGTTAAAGTTTAGAAAGTGACTATTCAATTCAATTAATTCAATTTAATTGACTCTTCAATGATATAAACTTTATAATAATAGTAAAATAAGGCAATTTGCAACAGCTTTTACTAAATTTAAGAAACAATCATATTTTCTCCCTTATAACAGACTTATTAATTATTCTAAGTAAGATATAATTTTGCTTTGTATGCAGAAATTGGCTTATTTAATCTTGTTTCATAGAATACTAAGTTATTGTATATCCATGAGCATCAAAAAACATCCTTGAAAATGTGTAAGCACACTTGTACTTTCTTAAACTAAAACTTCACGAACTTGAGAAACTTTAAAGGCAAACACCTAAAAAAACTAAATAACCTTTTTGTTTGACCGAATTACAGGAACATGGAGCCACAGACTGGGGTGAATACTTATTATTTAAGAGTCACGTCACATTCCTAGCTGTGGCACAGCAGCATCATACTTTTACAAAATTGACCAGTCACAGCCTGAGTGAACTTCATGGTGTCAATATCCAACAAAAAGAAAGTCAAATTGCTTTACTGCGTAATTAAAAGGTAATAAATCGCATCTATCCAAGTTAAGCATAGCCCCCTTTTCAGCGTGGCTCCGTAACAATAAATAACAAAGTTGTTGTTTCGTATTTAACTATAAAATGAGTTGCAATAATAGTTAAAAAAAGAAGTGACCCATGCTGAGCTGCTTCTTAATATACAATTTTATTTAGTTGTTTGCTTAGATTGTTAAACTAAAATTGAGATTCTTTTCAATATTTACACCAAGATAGCTACAGTTCAAAAGGTAAACTAAGATAACCTTCGTTTTCTTTTCTATTATTCGAAGTGGGTCTATTTAATATGAAAACTGTATCTATTTAAAATAAGTACATTATTACCATATAATTCTTTCCTACGATCTAAGGGAGCTTTGTAACTTTGAAATTATGCTTGGACAGGTGAAAGACCCACCCATGGGGTAAATGTGTAACATGGTGTGGACTCCACGCTTTATAATATCATCGATTATTACGTCTGCCTCTAGCAGCTGGTCATATTTACAAGCTGACTGAGCCACTGGACTTCAGACCAGTGGCATGGAGAAAATACAATACAATATGAATACAATATTAATACAATATCAATATAATATCAATACAATATCAGTATAATATCAGTATAATATCAATACAATATCAATACCAGTACATAAGTATATCATCCGCATACCCATTTAAGTCATTGACATATAAAGCAGGAAAGGGTAGGCCTCCAAATAGATCCTTGGGGGACACCTATGTTTAGTAATTGATTAGATAATTTATATTGTAAGCCTCATCAAGATGATCATTCATTCATTTATTTTTATTAATTTATTCATTCATTCATAATTTCTGTCTACTCTACATACCAGTGTTCATTAATTCATTCATTATAAAACAGGTAGAACTGCAAAATAACAATAAATATTTACAATCCATTAAATCACAGATATTTATTCGCATTCGTTTATTTGCTGTATCTATGCAATTGTCGTGTAAACGCACAGTTTTCATGTTTGAGTATTTGCACAAAATACATTATTAATGTTTGATGCCAGTAATGGCGTTGATATTGCATTGATATTTCAACGTCAGCACTTTGTCAGCAATAATGGAATGCTATTTAGGACTGCATGCTACGACTTTGAGACAGACAGAGAGATAGAGAGACAGCGTCCTAGTTTTTACATAATAATTAGTAATTTAAACCCATATGAAAAGTGTTATTGTAATAATTGATGTATGTACATGCATGTATGATATCAGGATGCTAAATAAATTCAATAAAAATTCAATAAATGCAAGCTAGAGGGACAGACAGCTAGAGAGACAGCTAGAGGGACAGCTAGAGAGACAACTAGAGAGACAGCTAGAGAGACAGCTAGAGAGACAGCTAGAGGGACAGCTAGAGGGACAGCTAGACAGACAGCTAGAGAGACAGCTAGAGGGACAGCTAGAGAGACAGACAGACAGGCAGACAGACAGACGGACAGCTAGAGGGACAGCTAGAGAGACAGACAGAGAGACAGACAGCCAGAGAGACAGCTAGAGAGACAGCTAGAGGGACAACTAGAGGGACAGCTAGAGGGACAGCTAGAGAGACAGCTAGAGAGACAGCTAGAGGGACAGCTAGAGGTACAGCTAGAGAGACAGACAGAGAGACAGACAGCTAGCGAGACAGCTAGAGGGACAGCTAGAGAGACAGACAGAGAGACAGACAGCTAGAGAGACAGCTAGAGGAGGGACAGCTAGAGTGACAGACAGAGAGACAGCTAGAGAGACAGCTAGAGGTACAGCTAGAGAGACAGACAGAGAGACAGACAGCTAGAGAGACAGACAGAGAGACAGACAGCTAGAGAGACAGCTAGAGAGACAGCTAGAGGGACAGCTAGAGAGACAGACAGAGAGACAGACAGCTAGAGAGACAGCTAGAGAGACAGCTAGAGGTAGAGACAGAGAGACAGGCAGCTAGAGAGACAGCTAGAGGGACAGACAGCTAGAGGGACAGCTAGAGAGACAGATAGAGGTACAGCTAGAGAGACAGACAGGGAGACAGCTAGAGGGACAGCTAGAGAGACAGAGACAGACAGCTAGAGGGACAGCTAGAGAGTCAGACAGAGAGACAGACAGCTGGAGACAGAGAGACAGACAGCTAGAGAGACAGCTAGAGAACAGAGAGACAGACAGCTAGAGAGACAGCTAGAGAGACAGCTAGACAGACAGCTAGACAGACAGCTAGACAGACAGACAGACAAGTAAGACAGCTAGACAGACAGCTAAACAGCTAGACAGACAGCTAAACAGACAGCTACACAGGCAGACTATGTGTAGTAATATCACATTAAACAATGTAAATAAAATAGAGAGACTTCAAAAGTTTGCAGCTAGGATTTTAGCGAAAAACTTTGACTATGTGAACCATGGCATAGAGGCTTAGATATTTTTAAAGATTATGAATGTTCATCAGTACTATCTATTTTTAATCTTAACATATAAATGTTTAAATGCATTCATGGGCTGGCCCCAAAATATTATAACCAAATTGTCATGTTTTGTGAAGTCTCTGTGAGACACATGTTTAATGATTTAACAATGTTTATATTCTTTTTCCTAGAAAAGATATTTTAAAAAATTATATAATCTACAAACATGACAAAATGATTTTAAAGACATTACTTTGCTCCCACGTTCACGAGATTTTTTATGTTTTTTTTTTAAATCTTAATTTGTCTTTATCCTCTTTCAATGTAGAGGAGGGACAGCTAGAGAGACAGACAGAGAGACAGACAGCTAAAGAGACAGACAGAGAGACAGCTAGAGAGACAGCTAGAGGTACAGCTAGAGAGACAGACAGAGAGACAGACAGCTAGAGGGACAGCTAGAGAGACAGCTAGAGGGACAGCTTGAGAGACAGCTAGAGAGACAGACAGAGAGACAGACAGCTAGAGGGACAGCTAGAGAGACAGCTGGAGGTACAGCTAGAGAGACAGACAGAGAGACAGACAGCTAAAGAGACAGCTAGAGAGACAGCTAGAGGGACAGCTAGAGAGACAGCTAGAGAGACAGACAGAGAGACAGACAGCTAGAGGGACAGCTAGAGAGACAGACAGCTAGAGGGACAGCTAAAGAGATAGCTAGAGAGACAGACAGCTAGAGGGACAGCTAGAGGGACGGCTAGAGAGACAGCTAGAGAGACAGCTGGAGGTACAGCTAGAGAGACAGACAGAGAGACAGACAGCTAAAGAGACAGCTAGAGAGACAGCTAGAGGGACAGCTAGAGAGACAGACAGAGAGACAGACAGCTAGAGGGACAGCTAGAGAGACAGACAGCTAGAGGGACAGCTAAAGAGATAGCTAGAGAGACAGACAGCTAGAGGGACAGCTAGAGGGATGGCTAGAGAGACAGCTGGAGGTACAGCTAGAGGGACAGACAGAGAGACAGACAGCTAGAGGGACAGCTAGAGAGACAGTTGGAGGTACAGCTAGAGAGACAGACAGAGAGACAGACAGCTAAAGAGACAGCTAGAGAGACAGCTAGAGGGACAGCTAGAGAGACAGCTAGAGAGACAGACAGAGAGACAGACAGCTAGAGGGACAGCTAGAGAGACAGACAGCTAGAGGGACAGCTAGAGGGACGGCTAGAGAGACAGCTAGAGAGACAGCTGGAGGTACAGCTAGAGAGACAGACAGAGAGACAGACAGCTAAAGAGACAGCTAGAGAGACAGCTAGAGGGACAGCTAGAGAGACAGACAGAGAGACAGACAGCTAGAGGGACAGCTAGAGAGACAGACAGCTAGAGGGACAGCTAGAGGGATGGCTAGAGAGACAGCTAGGGAGACAGCTGGAGGTACAGCTAGAGAGACAGACAGAGAGACAGACAGCTAAAGAGACAGCTAGAGAGACAGCTAGAGGGACGGCTAGAGAGATAGCTAGAGAGACAGACAGCTAGAGGGACAGCTAAAAAAAAAACATAAAAAATCTCGTGAACGTGGGAGCAAAGTAATGTCTTTAAAATCATTATGTTTTTTTTTTAAATCTTAATTTGTCTTTATCCTCTTTCAATATATTAAATTGTAAAACAGTTTTTTTTTATTTACCCTGAATAAATATAATTGTATTAATCAATCAATGGATAGATTAAATTAACTGCGTACTTAAGATATAACTGTGTCTAAAAATAGATCTTAAGAACCCGTTTATAAACAAATTAGACAAGCAATAACAATCTTTTAACAAGCTCAGCCTCGCTTTTTTTTTGGTATTTGTTTACACTTTAACCTTTCAGGTACCTGATTAAATTGATTAGAAATTTATGGTTACACAGTGAGTTGGTCAAGCACCGGAAATAACTAAATAAACAATTGTCCCAAAAGCTAAATTCACTTTGCTGAATCAGTCGAGAGTTTTGACCAACACAGGGATTATCCTAAAATGTTGATTACTGCGTTTTATAAACAGTCAAGGATGGCTGGAGATATTCAATGGTCTTTCATTGCGTTAAACCTAATAACAATAACAACCAATGTGATGTAACATAAGCACTTCGAATGAATGACCTTGTATTGATAACATTGCAGTTGGTCCCCACGTGTTTACTGCGAGCAGTAATAATTATTATTGTCAACTATATTACTTGTGAAGCATACATTTGAATGAACAAGATAGATAGGTATAGATAGGTAGATAGATAGATAGATAGGTCGATAGGTAGACTAGATATCCAGATAGATAGATAGATAGATAGACTGCCTAACAGACAGACTGATAGACTCAAAATGCTGTTTGTGCAAACAAAGTATAGAGGGACCTCAAAAATTGTATTGGGCTGTCAAACAAGCTTTTAAAATGAAACTTTATCGCAGTATAAAATAATAAAAAGAGGTCAATAAAATTGTTGAAGCGTGCAAAGGAAAAGCATGAGTATAAAACAACAGTAGAAGTCTAACATATATATGATATACATAATATATATAATATATATAATATACTAAAATGTAGACTCACCTGGATATATTTAATTCAATTTAGTCGACAGGACTACGTATGAGTAGGAACATGTTGCAATTTGACATACATTCGTGCGGAGTGTTCGAAATTTGTATTGCCCCGGCCTGGCCATGCGTTACTCGATAAATATGATAGGCCTATATGAGATGTCCTAGGCCAGGCTAGACTAGGCTAGGCTAAACTGCCTACCTGTAGGCCTATCATGAGATCAAGCAAGACTAAAAATAATCCGCGCATCATGGGTTATTAATATAAGCAGGGTTTCAGAGTGTTGCCCACTGCAAAGTGTGTGTGTGTGTACCTTGGCTGGCGACCACCTCTAGATCTTACAATAAAAACATTTGTGTACAGTGGACCCCCGACGTTTCGATACCTTCAGTGCAGTATAATGGATATGATACGGTGCTGACACTGTGGTTTTAATTGTGAGGTAAAGCAATATGTAATGATGAGGTTTGAATATCGATATAAGTGGTCCTAATAGTGAGGTGGTCTTAATTATTTTGTTAATAGTGAAATGGGTCTTGTTATATATAAATAGAGGTCGAGCTAGCTGTATATATGCCTTGATAACTAGGTGGCTCTATACTTCACATTCAGATTCAAGGATAAGTGATATTATTTTTTTATGCAGTATTATCCATCCTTGGTATGTAGGTTAAATATTCAATGTATATTTATTATACTTCATAATGACATTGACATTGTATATGAAATTACATATACACGAAAACCTCACAAATAAGACTTTTAAGTACCAGAATCAACATATATAATCAAGTTATTTTAAGCTTAAAACATGACATATATATATAGATGGTCATAATGTCAGGCAGTACTGTACACATGATATTGTATCCGACAATTGTATTGTATTGTCAACAGAATATCATTACAACACAATAGTGGCTAGATCATTGTATATTATGACCATTATATTATACATATCTATACATCAAGAGTTGCTTCAGTAACATTTGTTTACACAACTATATTCTAATTTTCCAACCGTAACAAATGTGATCACAGAGCTTCAAAGCCTTGCACGTGATGCTGCAGACATTTTCAAGCCATCGTTTAACACTAGATGGCGCCACAATACACCACAAACGGTTACACTGCCACCTTCCGGGAAGGACTGAAAGTGATTGCAGAAATTTCTGAATAGTCAGCTCAATATTGACAAGGACAGTGACAAGATTATTCCATTAATCAAATGCAGAAAAATTAAGAAGACACGCCAATGACACTTTTAAAATCTTTTTTATTTTTTATTATTATTTTTTTATTTATTTATTTTTTATTCCATTAAGTCAAAACATATGTCTATGTACAGTTTGTATGTAAGAAATGTTTAAAGGCCGTAACGGTAGTATTATCGACACTATGTATACAATTGTTCATTGACAAAAACCAATAGAGGATAGATTAAAATAAACATATTGTTATAATAAGCCCATAATCATGTAAATGACATGTTGTTCTTGCCTTGTACAAGAGCTTTGGGTAGAACTGGGCCACCTCAGGTGGGGAGAACTGGCCCCCTTTCCTAGACCGCCCCCTGTCCTAGACCTCCCCCTGTAATAAAATACAGTCAACATTTTTGATAAGGAAATTATAAACCACCTGGCATTAGAAATCCTGAAAATTAAAGGAAAACCATAATCTGTCACATCATAGTTGACTTATGGCTTACAATACAAGTGAGTTTAACCCATGCTTGCACTTTCAAAGTTTAAATTATCCAAACATAAATTCAGCAGGCATATTTCCCCTACATGAAATCATTTGTCAAATGTCCATATGACAGTGATTTACTGTTGTATTACAGCTATAGTTCAGATATAGTAGGCCTACATATTACATTTTTGGCGATTACATAAAAAGAAATCTTTAAATCATGCAAAATGTCCAATAGAGCTTTGATTAGACTTACAGAATTATGCAAAGATGAAGTTTAAATTTCAAATTAATAAATTTTAACCATGGAATGCTGTATTCATACTAGTATATAAAGTTTTAACCTGAAATTAATGTAATTTCTTTTTTTAAGCTATTTTCATATTAAATCTGTTCTTTTTATGCAATCATGTTTGTTGATAATTCTTTATGAAAACATTAATAATTGTTTCAGTATTTCAGTTTGTTATTAACAGAATGGAGGGGCCCAGTTCTCCTGCCCCCATGGCCCAGTTCTCCTTACCGGAGGGAGATATATAATTTTAAAATTAGGCATAACATGGATGTTTCTTGAGGGAGTCTAGGATATACAGGGTGCGGCATAAAAACTTGCACCAGCAGCTACTGCTACCTATTTTGTTATTGCCTCAATTGACAGTGATCGCATGCAGCTGCAATTATACACACGAAAGTAATAATAGCCCTAAATTATCTTTATAAATATATTTTCTTGTTTCCTCAAGAATCATAGATAATATGGATCTAAATATTATAATTCTCCATTTTAATTTTATGACCTTGCTGAATCAAAACTGGAATCAACCTCTTATCATCTAATACCATGATACATATATATATATGCAAATATAAAAAACATTAAAGGAGTATTCTGTGCAAATATTATATTTTCTGTGGCTTTAGAGGTGTAGTAGCTAGTGTGAAATCTCTAATTTTTAAACTTTCTGCAGCGAGACCACCATGCAAGCAGATATAAATCTGATTCTGTGATGTGTGTCACTCAGAACAAGCCCAGCAGCAATAATTCAATAATTCAGATACTGATATTGTCTGACATTATAAGATAAAAAAAATATCACAATGACCAATTGCTTACATCCCTGACTATATGTGGCAAAACTTTAAAAGCTTCATAAGCATTAGAGTAACCTAGAGCCTGGTGCAAGTTTTTAGGCCGCACCCTGTAAGGGGCACTGGGAATTACCAGTGAGACACATCTATTTCCTTACTTCATTGGATCCAACATCCAGAATGTGATCTCCGGTTGAGCCTAAGTCAGATGGCTGTTTCATCCTTCGTCTCATTGCCATGGTCCCTGCCTGTCCTAATTAGCCCATCAAGTGTAGAAATACAGGACGTAAAGCCCTAATCCACCTAACCATCCATCCAGAATGTGATCTGTATTATGATGTGTAATAGCGTAACTTAAATAAAATAATAAATAAATGCAACCAAAAGCATTGGTTCATCAATGTGTAATTAGTGCACACTGTTTGATTTAAATAAGAACATTTTTCTATAACATGATATAAAAGGTTAATGTTAATAAAACAAAGATGCAAGAGCTGTGTGTTTTAAAACGAGGATAAAATGACAGGTTACAAATGTTAGACAAAAAGAAAAATAGCATTAAAATCCTCAGGGATAAAGTTTATTTATTGTGAAAATCCTTGGTAAAAAAGGAATATACAATCATTATTTACAATTGTTAATAAGGATATATAAATTCCACATGAATGCAAGATTCATTCGTCACTCGTCAAATCCGATTTGCGTACTGATCTTAGTGCAATCTGAAAGACAATTAAAAAAAATGTGCAAAGAACGACAACATCCCAGATAGCATTCCAAATTGTTTCAACGTCGGCGCGATGTCGGCGATGTTAATACGATGTTGTAATGAAAGTGGCCTATATGGAAACGATGCTGGGCCGATTTGGAATGCTATCTGGGAAGAGCGGGAAAAAAGTTGAATTGCAGGGCAACTATTGGTTAATGAGAAAAGAGAAAACCATGCAAAGTGGTTTGGATGAGGTTCTCAGAATTGTTTGCAATTTTACACATCCACAGGCTGACCTCCCAAACCATGTAAAATGAAGTCAGAATTCTTAATTTTTATTAAGCTTTTCTACAGTAGCATCTCAAAGTTGGTGCTTTTGGAGCCATTTTTCACATAAATTTGACCTGTCGCAACAAAATAACATTGCAGTGTAATTAATGAATTCCATGTGTATTTATGACTTAACTTACACCTGTAGCAAGTGCCCCTCTGATTTCTGCATTCAGTTCCTTAGAAAATGGTGTGGCAATGTTTCTGAGAAGTGGACTCAAGTCGGTCGAACTTCTTTGAGAATCTGAAGCCGGCGTGCCTTTCTGCGCTTCATTTATCACATCTGCGGGAGGCTCAGTTGTCACAATATCCTGGAGTTAACCTGTTGTGACACTGAATACAAGGCATGTAGCCAGTTCTGTCTCTGATCCCTGCAGTAGTAACGGCATCCATTAAACTACTGTCACTATAAATATGAAAAAAATACTAGATTGGCTACCTGTAGTGTATATGGCTTTGACATATCACTGCAGTAAAATGACATTTTCTCAAATTAAAAATTATGGATTTACTGGTGACTACCATGATTAGCATTTGCAATGGAAATAGGGAAATAGGATTCAAGATAGTTTGTTTTCCACAGAAAAACAATTATATATAAAAAAATAAATCTATATAGGATGCATCATATGAATTTACTGTGGAGGAGGCTCCCGAAAGACAATCAGTTGTTGCTAACTGGGGAGCTTCCTGTGTAGTAAGTGGGAAACATCTGCCTGCCAAGCTGTGAATTAGAATTAAATTATATCATGGTCTTGTTTACATGCAAAAACAGCATCCTTGTAAACTAGTTATTATATAAAATGGTGAAATTCCAAAAAAAAATTACCGATCTTTGCAAGAGAAGCAGAAGACTGCTTGTTAATTTTTGTAGTTTTTCTTCAAAGTAAGAACAAAAAAAAAATTGTTGCACCCTGTAGGAAATTCATTTTGTAAAAGTCCATGTCATTGAAGACTCCAATATAATGACATTTCAGCCTAGACTTTCAACTGAGTCTCATCTCAGCCTTGAAGGAAGTCAAGTTCTCCCAGTTCCAAAGTGGGCAGAGTCCAAGGTGCAGTAAGCACAATATGTTCAGAGTCCAAAGTGTACAAGTAAATAACACAAGAGTGGATTTGCTTCCTCAGCTGGCAAAATGAAAACTGATCTTTTTAATGTGCACCAGGTATATGTATTAAAACACAATTCATGAAGTTTTCCCCCCAGCAGGGCTGAGAGGGAATTATCAACCAATCACAACACAGTAAATTCTACATTCCATGGGGTGATACCTCCCCCAAACAGGGCTGCTACCAGCATCTTTCTGCCAATTCTGGCAGGGATTAGTGAAACTGAGACAATGGAGCAAAAGTGGACCCCCTGCAGTGCTCTGCATTGTGCTGAGGCTATTTATAGCTTCAAGTCACAATGGCTATTGTACTGAGTGTCAACTTTGGCTTGGTTAGCAGTTTTGGAGGGAAAGTTTTGGAGGGAAAATTAGTAAGCTCCTCCCACAATTCAGGACTTAACAGTGAGGCATCCTAACAGGGCAATGCACTCACATAATACTGACAATAAATCAATATGAAGCAAAAGGAATGATACTTGTCATCAATTGACAATTGATTGCTAACACAGTCAATCAATTAATAACATAATCAAGGTGTCATCAATTGACAATTGATTGACAATACAGTCAATCAATTAATAATACAATCAATGTTAACAATATAATCAATGTTGATAATTAATTCAATGTTAATAATATAATCATTGCTAACAATATAATCAGTACTAATAATCAACATTCCTTGCAGCAGGCTAAACTAGCTAAGACTAAGCATAATTAACAAGCAACTGCTGACACATGTGAGTAGAGCAGTGACTAGCTATAAATGTAGTGATGAGCACACACTACCACTGCATTGAGTCACACATGAGCAGAGGGCAAGTGTAATGATGTGCACACATAATAACTTGCACCTAACACATCCATTCAATCTGATAGGTATTTGCTCAAGGCAAGTGTAATGAAGAGCACAACACAATCTGACCTGCCTGTACATCCTTGCTTAAGGCAAGTGTAATGCAGAGTGCAACACAATCTGACCTGACTGTACATCCTTGCTTAAGGCAAGTGTAATGCAGAGTGCGCACAATCAATGCACCTGTCGTATAATAAGTGTTTGCCATGGGCTGCACTTTACATCACTCCCCCCCTTATTCTAGCTCATTGATGGCAATCAGCAAGGAGCGTGCTTGGGGATGATCAAGAAGTTATCAGCCTGGCAATATAAACAATTCTGACATGCTAAACAGTCCTGACATGTTAGACAATTTCGACATGCTAAGTAACTCGACATGCCAGATAATTCTGACATGCTCAACAATTCTGAAATGTTAGATAATTCTAACATGCTAAGTAACTCGACATGCCAGATAATTCTGACATGCTTAACAATTCTGAAATGTTAGATAATTCTAACATGCTAAGTAATTCTCAGTGACATCAAGTCAGGTTGTCTTGTCACCCCAGTGACTCGGGTGCTTTGTCGTGGGTTCCTTCTCGGTCGTGGGTTGAGCTCATCCCACGCGATGTTGGGATCCACCAGCCTGACCTTGTTGATGTTGACCACCTTCTGCTTCCCACTTTGCTGGTGGGTCACCCACACGACTTTTCCCCTGACTCTCGTGACTGTCCATTGTGGGTCCCACTTCGCTGTCAATGAGAGCGGCTCCTGGGCCTTCACCACCACGGTGTCGCCCACTTTGATTGTGCCCGTGTTGGCTTGCTGCTGCAGGCGTGCCCTGTTGTGACGTCGTGAGTGCTCTGTCTGTTGGGCCGCCGTGCGCAATGCGTCTGCGATGTCTTGCAAGCGGTCGTCTAGCAGCCACTCCCTTCCAAGGAGTTTTGAAATGGGGAGGCGAGCTCTCCGACCATAGTGGAGGAAGTAAGGGGTGTGCCCTGTGGTATCCGACACCGAGTTGTTGTAGGCCATAAGGGCGGGTCCCAGTTGATCCTCCCAGGAATTTCGGGAGTTGTTGATGAGCCGCGAGATAATTTGTTTAAGAGTACCATTAAAACGCTCGCACTTCCCGTTGGCCTGGGGATTGTAACTGGTGGTCTGTCGGTGTTCCACTTCCACTCCTTGCAGGTATTGCTTCAGTGCCATGGCCCCAAATTCCAGCCCTTGATCCGTGATCAGCACATCTGGGTAGCCATGTCTGGGGAAGTATTCCCTGCTAAACTTCTTCCAGACTTCATAGTTCGTCTTGAAGGGGATGGGGTAAGCCTCAGCCCAGCCTGTACAGTGGTCAATGATCGTCAAGATGTACTGGTTGTCGGCTGGTGACTTCACGAGTGGTCCAATTAAATCCGCCGCGACGATCTGTATGGGGGACGTCGCGATCGGCATCTCTCCCATAGGTGCCTTGGGGACCTTCTTGGAGTGGGCCACACAAGTGGGGCATCGGGCCACAAACGCCCTAACGTCCCTCCTCATGCCCGGCCAAACAAACGCCTCCTGGAGCTTCCTCATCGTCTTGAGGGTCGACATGTGTCCCACGTCAAGATGGGCTCTGCTGATCACTGTCTGACGCAGATCTGGTGGCAACACCAGGCGGTGGTGGTCGGTTGCATACTGGTGTGGGCGTCTGGTGGAGTATAGTAGCCCATTGACCACTTCATACTGGCTTTCCTCATCGTGGTGCTCTGTCCACTCAGACATGGACCTCTGCTTCACTGCGACGTCGTGGAGACTCAAGCCGTACACATCCGGTGCCTTGTCATCTGGGGGGAGGTCGGGTAACTGGTCTCCTAGCTGCCAGAAGCCGGCGTCGAATGTGGCCATCTCGTCCGTCTGTCTTATCCTTGACAGCATGTCTGCCCTTATGTTGAGTCGGCCCTTGTGATACTCGACTCTACATCCGTATTCTGCCAGTAGTATTGACCACCTCTGTATCTTTGTGTTGTTCATCTCTTTGGTGAACAACGAGGTCAGTGGCTTGTGGTCTGTAAAAGTTCTGTACTCTGCACCCCAGAGATAGGGCCTCAGTTGTTTGAGAGCATGAACCACACCATACGCCTCTTTCTCTATGGTCGCCCATCGCCTCTGAGTGTCTGACAATTGTTTGGACAAGTAGACAATGGGTCGCTCCACTCCATTGTCGTCCTCCTGGCACAAGATGGCGCCAATTGCATAGTCGCAAGCGTCTGTGTACAACTGGTAGGGCCTATCTGTTCTTGGGTGAGCCATTACGCCGTCACTGGTCAGTGCCTCCTTCAACTTGTCAAACGCCAACTGGTGGCTGCCCGTCCAATCAAACTTCACATTCTTCCTAGTGAGATTTACTAGGGGCTCCGATATGTGGGCGTAGTCCCGGATGCAGTTCCTGTAATAACCTGTCATTCCGAGGAAACTGCGGTTCTCTGCCAGGTTCTGCGGCGCCTGCATCCTCGTGATGGCGGTGACCTTGTCTGGGTCCGCACGCAGTCCCCGGTGGCTGACAATGTACCCCAACAACTTGACCTCTCTGAGGCCAAAGACACACTTATTGGGGTTCAGCTTAAGGTTGTATTGTCTCAGTCTGCTGAACACCGTCTGCAGGTGCTGTACGTGGTCCTCCTCGCTTTTGCTGTATATCACAATGTCATCAATATACAGCATGCACATGTTGCCAATAAGTCCTTTCAGGACTACTTCCATCGCACGCTGAAAAAGTTGTGACGCGTTACATAAGCCCATCGGGAGCCTGGTCCAGTGAAATAGCCCCCGATGGCACACAAACGCCGTTTTCTCCTGGTCCTCTGGGTGGAGCGGCAGCTGATGGAAGCCAGACTTCAGATCGAGCGTAGTGAACACCGTGGCTCCATGCAGCTGGTCAAAAATGTCACGTATAAGGGGAATGGGGTACGCGTCCTTTTTGGTTATCTTGTTGAGAGCTGTGTAATCCACACAAAAGCGCGGGCCGTCTGAGGTGTCCTTCTTCTCAACAAGCACCACAGGGGCTGCCCAAGGGGACGAAGAGGGCACTATCACTCCTTGTCGCAGCAGGTCCTCGAGTTTGGCGTCCAAGGCCGTGCGCTTGCTGAGGGGCATCCTGTAAGGGCGCCTCTTTATGGGCGATCCATCCGTGTGGATCCTCACCAAAATGTCTGGATGGCATCCAAGATGCTCACCCTTGGCGGCAAACAACTGCTCATTGTTCTGCACACACCGGCCGATGTCCGAGTCGGTCACTCCAGAGGGGTTGTCACCCAGGGAATTGAGTGTGGCCACTTGTCGTGCTGGCAGCAACGGTAGCAAATGGTGACGCCAGGAGAGCGTGCCTCGGGCGTAATTAATCTCCGCCTGGTCGCTCCTGAAGACATCCCTGCCCAAAATCATTGGATGTGATATGTCCTCCACCACTATCACTGCGATCCTGCCCAGGCGAGTTTCCATTATTTCTGTGCTGCCCAGCACTTTAATTCCATGGCCCGTGACACCACACAGCTCAATAGTCTCTCTGAGCACAGGGCTACGTCCTGTGCGTCTACATATCTGTTGAAATTCATGGCGCCGCAGCACTGTGCGAGACGCTCCAGTGTCGACGAGGGCGTAGAATTGGCAGCCGTAAAAGTCCAATTCCACGTGCACCAACTCGTCGATTGCTGCGGCGCTTAGTGCCCCCCCTGGTTCTTGTCATCGCTGGACTGGGGTCGCTGACTTGCCGTCCTGCGGGACCTGCAGTGTCGGCGAAGGTGTCCCACCTTGTTGCAAAAGTGGCAAATTGGGGCTCCGTCGTCGGCGTACTGGTACTCGGGTTGGGCGACCTGTTGTCCACTTGGCCGTGGTGAGCTGTCGACCTGCCTGGGCTGCGCCGGCTTGCCTCCTTGCAGGGCCGCCATCAACTTTGTGAATTGCTGCGTGAGCCCACAAACTTGTCGTCGCATTTCGGCCATGTCTTTGGCGAGGTCCGCATTGGGGCTGTCCTTGCTGCTCACTGCCCCCACCTCCATGGGTTCCTCGCCCCGCTCAATGATGCCCTCGTCCAGAGCCATTTTGAGGCGGTAATCATCGGCCTCATAGGCTGACACTAGTCTCATGGCGTCTCCATAGACTTCTGGCCGTCCCTCCTTGATGAGGCGCTCTACTACGTGCCGGTCCCTTAATCCTTTCATGTAGCTACGCAGCAGGAGCCGCGTTTGATCCTCGTTACGTCCCGCCAAGCGGCCTGCCCCGGGGCTGGGATAGGCCAGATCTGCGGACTCTCGAAATCTTCGTCCATAAGAGGCCGTCGTCTCATATGCCCCCTGCTTGATCTTTTCCACCTCGTGTCTCAGGCGGTCATCCTCGTGAGGCGACAGAAAGGCCGTCTGGATGTGCTGCTTCACCTCTCCCCAGGTGACATGCTCGCGGTTGCGCTGCTCCAGAAAGTGCTCCAATTCTCTCCTCAGGGCCCCCTGAGCGGAGTGCGCTGCCACGTACACCGTTCTCTGCGTATACGCCCCAGTCAAGTCTACCTCGCGAATCCATTCTCTGACTGCATGCGGACTGGCGCCGTCGCAGGGTGGCACCCTTTTCGCCTGCTTCTCGGCCTTCTGGCGCTCCGTCGTTTCCCGGGCGGCTTCCAAACGCTGCTGATGCTCTTCGCTGGCTTGGTATCTCACGGCCATTCGCTCCTCTCTGTCTTGCGCCAGGAACTCCACGAAACTCTGCAGTGGCATGTTCTCTTGGGCTTCCAGGGCCTCTGCACCGGGTTCCCCGTTAAGTATGGGCTGCACGTCGCCTGTAGTAGGCATTTCTTCTTGGATCTGAGGCCGCGTCTCCGAGTTGGCGAGAATGATGTTCACTAGAGGTTGACTGCTGGGGAGGCTAAGTGCCTATCTTCATTCACGCTCGTCTTCTGGCAGGTTGTTGTGTTGCTATGTCTAGCTGCATCTCCTCTGCTGCTCCTACCATGAAGCTTTCATTCAAGATCACGTCGGGGTCACCAATGTAAAAGTCCATGTCATTGAAGACTCCAATATAATGACATTTCAGCCTAGACTTTCAACTGAGTCTCATCTCAGCCTTGAAGGAAGTCAAGTTCTCCCAGTTCCAAAGTGGGCAGAGTCCAAGGTGCAGTAAGCACAATATGTTCAGAGTCCAAAGTGTACAAGTAAATAACACAAGAGTGGATTTGCTTCCTCAGCTGGCAAAATGAAAACTGATCTTTTTAATGTGCACCAGGTATATGTATTAAAACACAATTCATGAAGTTTTCCCCCCAGCAGGGCTGAGAGGGAATTATCAACCAATCACAACACAGTAAATTCTACATTCCATGGGGTGATACCTCCCCCAAACAGGGCTGCTACCAGCATCTTTCTGCCAATTCTGGCAGGGATTAGTGAAACTGAGACAATGGAGCAAAAGTGGACCCCCTGCAGTGCTCTGCATTGTGCTGAGGCTATTTATAGCTTCAAGTCACAATGGCTATTGTACTGAGTGTCAACTTTGGCTTGGTTAGCAGTTTTGGAGGGAAAGTTTTGGAGGGAAAATTAGTAAGCTCCTCCCACAATTCAGGACTTAACAGTGAGGCATCCTAACAGGGCAATGCACTCACATAATACTGACAATAAATCAATATGAAGCAAAAGGAATGATACTTGTCATCAATTGACAATTGATTGCTAACACAGTCAATCAATTAATAACATAATCAAGGTGTCATCAATTGACAATTGATTGACAATACAGTCAATCAATTAATAATACAATCAATGTTAACAATATAATCAATGTTGATAATTAATTCAATGTTAATAATATAATCATTGCTAACAATATAATCAGTACTAATAATCAACATTCCTTGCAGCAGGCTAAACTAGCTAAGACTAAGCATAATTAACAAGCAACTGCTGACACATGTGAGTAGAGCAGTGACTAGCTATAAATGTAGTGATGAGCACACACTACCACTGCATTGAGTCACACATGAGCAGAGGGCAAGTGTAATGATGTGCACACATAATAACTTGCACCTAACACATCCATTCAATCTGATAGGTATTTGCTCAAGGCAAGTGTAATGAAGAGCACAACACAATCTGACCTGCCTGTACATCCTTGCTTAAGGCAAGTGTAATGCAGAGTGCAACACAATCTGACCTGACTGTACATCCTTGCTTAAGGCAAGTGTAATGCAGAGTGCGCACAATCAATGCACCTGTCGTATAATAAGTGTTTGCCATGGGCTGCACTTTACAATTTGGTGCCAACCATATTATGGAATCCCAGACAACTGAGGCTTTGATGGCATCATTGCTGGCGTAGTCTATAACCAGATTTCTCTCTTTCGACGATTTTGCACTACAAAACACAAGCAAGACAATGGGATATTAGTTTATTTAACATCACATAGTCCCTGCATTTATCACAGGAAACCTGACCAGAATATACCTGCCAAACATGAATAACTAGATAATGATAACCACCGCAGTCAATGGTGATTGGTTAACTGATTATATCGAATATTTTAGATGATACGCGTAACCAGATCAAAACATGAATGGTCACATTTCAATTGTAAGGAGCCATAGGATGGGGGAAAGAGGACACAACTTAAATGGCTAAAGGAAAGGGGACACACAATAGAGTCTTTTCACTGAGCAGCCCTGAATTCAGCAGGACATATGTTTATCCTCTCCTCTTCTTACTCATTTTGCTTTTCAGACATAGCAGGTCATAACTAACTGATTCCATAAATGTAATTTTCTAAGGAAAAGAACAGAAATCAACTAAACGATAAGATGTCAAATACACATTAAAATGCACTAAAAATACTGCTGCTAGGATGCACTTTTCTTCGGCTAATCACAGCCAAGGGCGGGAACTTATTCAGCCAATAGAATTGCAGTTTTCTGTCATAGCCACCTGGTGGAAATATAGAGAACCTTCCATGAAAATCCACTATTAAAATTAGAAATTGACACATAACCACCAATTCTACTGATAACGCCTCAGAAGTATTAAGTTCTTCCTTGTTAAGTATTGTAAACTGAGGTACATTTGGCCGCTTTAGAAAATAACATACATACCTTAGAAGAACAATATTTTTGATCCATGCTACCTAAATTAATCTATTCTACATGTTCGTAATTCTCGTCATGTCAAGCTTGGTTATGTAATATTGCGATTGATGACTATTGAAGGATTCCATCTAAGAGTTGTAGGCCTGGAAAAATGGTTTTGAGTAGACTCAAAATTTTTCTTGCACTCCCCGACCTCTGACGACTGACCAGGACTGCCTACGATCAATTGACGCTGACGTCTAATGATGTATGATGAATCTGCAGATATTTGTACAAAATGATAGCTCAGACCAACATAGGCAGACCGAGTGGTTCTAGTTGTGACGTAGTGTGGTCATTAATTGCTCTTCTTAGCAAGGTCCTAGCTACATAATTATATAATTAATTTTGATTGGCTAAGAATAACGACAATATTGAGATCACCATTGATCAGCACAGTAATCGTGAAGGGCCTAGTGCAAAAATAATGAAGCCGACATGTGACATGTCCCAAGCATTATACACTTTGCCATCTTTTTTATTATCATTGTAATAATTACATATAATCACTCTTCAATTTTCTCTTGATTCTAAGAGCACAATGTCACTAGGGTTTGCATAAATTTCATGCTTATTTCCTAATGAAACAAAACAATACTCGAACCAAACAAGACATCATTGTAAATCACAGCAGTTCAGCAGTTAACAGTTTGTTTTGACTAAACCAATTAATGTTTGCTGTTTCTGATCAGCAACAGTGCTTCAGGTGGCCCAAAACCAGTGCAAAAGAAAGAATTTCTGGGCTTTTATCGTGTTGATCACAGTTGCTTTTTTTGGTTTTTTTCATTATTTTTGCACTAGGCCGGAAGTTGCGAACTTGTCTTGACAAATAATTCTGTATGTTCATAGAAATACCGAAATATCTGCCAAAATTTTTCTCTCTTGGCTTCGTACACTTCACAATTTGCTTATCCATGGAGATGTTATGGACTAAGTTCAAATTTGATATCACAAATGATTACACGAGGCAGGAACTAAATTGTAGTTTATAAATGTGTCTAATATGCTAGGTTATAATTGGGTAATGTGTATATGTAATGACAAGATCATTGAAAAGATGCAGAACTTACAATAGGGTAATGTGTATACCTAATGACAAGAAGATCATTAAAAAGATGCAGAACCACTATTTCCTTCTTTTTGTCCTCTTTTTGCTTTTGTTGTCACCAAGTATTTTGGTAAGTCTTCCTGATTTCAGAAGTTTCTTGATGATGAGATGACGGAAATTGTCTGAAGTAAAAATATAGCACTTGTCCATTTTAAACTGCTTACAATCTAAGTAATAATTATATCCCGAAAATAGGAGTGAGTTAACTAACATTTTTATTGGTTATATCCCGACGCCGATGGTTTCTTAACAAAAATGTTAGTTAATTCCTGACTATGAGAGATATAACTAACTTACACTCCACATATTTACTAATTTATTTGTTTGTTTTATATGTTTAATTGCTATTATTAAGCCATTAAAGTACAGTTTGCACTCTCAGGGTGAAGTTAACTAACATTTTTGTTGATTATTGCCCGCTCAGAACAATGGGAAAACAATCTAGGTGGAATATAAATAAGGGTATTTCTAAAATTTCAAATAGTCAATTAAAAACCAACCTTTACTTTATTGAAGTCCAATGTCTTTTCAATATCCATCAAATGTTGATAACTTGCCAATGGATCAGCAACATCATTGCACCTTGAACCCAGCTGGATTAAGTAATTTTTTTAAAATTAATATCAGACTGATGTATAGTATTCTATAGTATTCAACATGAAACTTTTTTACTAAACAATGCATGGCCTGATTCGTTCATTCTTCTTTCCACAACCAATCATGACGTTTACTTGTCCAGCATGTCAGATACTATATTTCAACTGCCTCGAATTAAATACTATGAGAGAATATTTGACATTAAATAAATACAGGAAAGTTGCAAACTTTTTTAAGGTCGTCGTGTGTCTTAACCAAAGCAAATCCTGTTGAACCCAAATGTTCAGCTTGATTTACAACAGCATTCATCAGAAGTGGCATTCGTGTAATTCTTTGCATGGGAAGTATCAAGTAGTTCCAAAATGGTAGACCCTGAGCCTCAGGCCTGGACTCAAATTCAGCTACAAGTGCATTGAATCTTCCATTCGATCTTCTGCAAGGTTATAATTAAGCAAATAACTATCAAATGTAAAGCTCCATTAACAGTAGTGAAAATATGTTTTGCATGTCAAATAAACTTTGTACCCTCATAATGGTAATTTATTGCTTGAAAATGTAGAAACCATCAAGTGCACTGGCAAAATAGTCTCTCAAAAATATACATAAGATATAAGAACTTGAATTATTTCTGCTACATTATTAGGTGGTTGTGCTAGAATAGGTGCTTCATTAATATTTTCTTTTTACCTGAGTTCTTTCAGTTTGACCTCTTGAAACGCAACTCTTTGGCAGTAAGTCAGATACACTTTGAAATCTTCCTCAGCATATCGACTTATCATTTCACATAATTCAGTAGATAAGACAGGACTTTTCATCCAGTGAGCCTGTAGGTCCTGAATAAATCTAAATTAAATCATCAATGTTATAGTCTTCTCCAATTATTTGAGATATATATCAAATTATAGCAACAATAATGTATAGCATGTTCTATTGCCACAATATTGACAGAGCATCATAGACCAACCTACACTAAAAACGGAATGTCTGTTAGTGTCCATTAAATCTGTAAATTACTCTGCATCAGACAACAATTCTGTAAATCCAACAATGACTAAGTCTTAATGATGTTAATTGGCTTAAGGGGCATTCACACTGTCACGTCTTCAGCCATCACTTCTCTTCCGTCTTTCAACCAGAACCCATCACTGCATTATACTGCTCCTGACGTAACTATGGCACCACCACAAAGCAGAAGATCTTATGCAAGAAAGAAGGCATCCAAAAGTGGACATGAAGAACTTGCAAGAGCACCTTTCATTTCTCCTGGGCGTGATGAAAACTCTTCCATCAGAGAGCTGTCTCCCATCAACACTTTGCCTACACCTAGTCCACCTCATGCAAGTCCACTTCCTGCTCCTGAAGAAGCTCAGCCATAGGAGGAAGAAGCATGTGGGAGGTCCCCATTCGACTCCAGGTCTGACAGCCACGCTGGAGAAGAACCCAAGAGGAAGTAGAGGCAGAAGGACAAACTGGTGTTTCTGATGAAGTTGAGTAAGAGTGGTATGGAAGTCATGAGCTGTTCTATGACAACAACCGCAAGGACTAGAAGGAAATGTCCATGAAGAGCCGTCTGTGGCAAGAGAAGGCTGCCACCTTAAACTCCCCTCAGACTAGTGCTGTCTTGAAGACCTGGTTTGCCTCCATGAGGACTCAAGTAATTGTGTCTGGGGTTTAGAGTCTTCAATTACGGAATGGACGTACTCTGCCGACTTCACAATTACACCCTTGGCCGGCCTGATCAAACTTTGAGCCTTTCTCAGCCCCCTGGGGAGCATACACCCAGCATGCAGCCTGTTAGGCACTTCTTAGGTCAAGCACTCTACAACCGCCATCTCTGCCTGTTGCCAAGTACCCATTTACACCTGGGTGGAGTGGAGCAACAGAGGATCTGCTCATTTCCTCTATGGGGCTCAAACCTGCAACCTTGCGGTTTGAAGGTGAGCAAGTGGGGAAGCTTGCCAAGGCTGGACCTTCTGGGATATCTGCCAAGAAGTTAACTGCTAGGGAAAGATGAGTGATTGACAAGTTCTCCTTTCTGCTGGATCACATTCGCCATGTCCCCAGCAGACACGGCAAGGCCATTCTGAAGGACTGTCTGCAGGGCCAGTTTCAAGAGGAAGAGCTCCGGCTTATTTCCACTCCTGTGGCAAGTGGAGGAATCTTCGAGGGCTGCTCGACCACCAAGGGAGGTCCTTTAAAGAGGAGAAGATTGCCTGGGACTACTGCACATGCATCTACACCTGCTCCTAGTGGTACTCAAGATGTGGTCAGCATTCTTCAGACAGTGTCCAGCCTGGCCACCAACATGACAGATCAGATGGCCCAGAAGGATCTGATGCAAGATCCTCCTGCCCTGGCACGGAAGAACTTCTGTGAGATGATTTACAAGGATGACCTTACTCTGCCTGAAGACATCTCCTGAATGCTAAGAGGAATGCTACGATGAGAAGTTCCACGTCTGCAGGGACCTCTACTTTTTTCCTGCAGCCCCAGTATCCTGTGGTCCAGCAACAGCTCTTCCAGCCGCTCCATCCTGCTCAGCCAGTTCAGCAGTTCGGTGGACAGCAGAGCCAGTGGTGCCCTCCTACTAGGCTTCTTCCTCATGGAGTAAGATGCCTCCTCTCTACGGCCAGTCCATCGCTACCCATGCATCCATGCCTTCTCCTGTGCCCTTCCACATCTTCGACACAGCCTTCTACTTATGGAGTGCCTCGGTCTTCTCCAGCAGCCTCTGAAGTCCTCAACACTAGTTTCCTGGGAGCACTGCAGAGTCTTCCAACTCCCCTGGACAGAAGCCGTTCTTCGACCCCGGGGAATAAGTAATGTCCCCCTACTGTCCCTGGTAAACCCTGCAGAGGACCCTGCTGAGGAAGCCTCCTGGACCCTGCTGGGGAAGCCTCCTGGACCACTTCCTGGACATGTCCCCCGGTGGACCATCCAGTGGCTCTAGACAGACAGTAGATTCCTCTTTGGGACGGGTTTCATCAACCAGGTTTGAAGGGGAAAGGCCTCATCATCCATCATCATGAAGTAAGGCATGTCCTAGTCATCACTGAGGTTTACAGGGTGCGGCCAAAAAACTTGCACCCAGCAACTTTTGCTACCTCTTTTGTTATTATCTCAGTTGACAGTCATCACATGCAGCTTCAACCATACACACTTAAGTAATAATAGTCCTAAAGTCTCTTTATGAATATATTTTCATGTTTCCAGAAAGATAGATTATACAGATCTAAATATAGCACACGTACACTTATCACACCTTCGGGTCATTTTCACCGTGGCTTTTGCAATGCAATCATTAAATTATTTCACTGATCATACAGATGTGTTACAGACACCTGTCATGACCTTTACCCCCCACAAATAGGGCAAATAGATTTATATTTAGTAAGAAGGGAGGGCATTGACATCTTTGAGGAGGAAAGTGTCATTTTGGGTTCAGGTCAATTTTCTGTTGAATTAAGTGGCCCATCCTCCTGAATATTATGCGATAATTTTCAGATTAGTTGGAGATTGAAATAATAAAATGCCATTATATTTCTCTGTTTCAATTTTATCACCTTGCTGGATCAACACTTGAACCAACTTTCTTATCATCTGATGTGTGCAAATATTGTATTTTTCATGGCGTCAGAGGTGTAGTAACTAGTAATTTTCTCATTTGTAAACTTGTCTGCAACTATAGACACCAATATATATGCAAGCAGACAGAAATTTGACTTCTGTGATATGTGTCACTCAAAACAAGCCCTGCGGCATGCACCCTCTCAATAATTAAGATACTGCTCTTGTCTGACATCCTCAGATCAAAAATTTCACATGATCAATTGCTTATACTCCTCACTAAATATGGCACAACTTAAAGAGACCTCATAAGCATTTGAGAAAATTAGGGCTATCCTGAAAAAGAAGATGCCTCTTGCAAATTTTTAGGCCGCACCCTGTAGGAGGAGGTAATTCAAGGGTCCCATTTTCCAAGGGTTCCCTGATGTCAGTCCTGCATAAAACACCTCTATCTGAGCCAGCTTTATTGGCACTCACATCAACATAAGTATCTATGATTGCCTCACAAACTTCAGGGATGAAGTGGCAAATGGATTTGAAGGCAACTCTGAAGCCATCCTGGAGGGACCTATAGCTGCTCCCAGTGGCCAGGTAACAAAGAGTTACCGCAAGCTTGAGTCCTGGATCCAATGCCTTCCTAAAGAAAGTATATGTTTTTTCAATGGCTGGACCAACTCTCTCTAGTAGCTCCCTGAAGAGGGCTGGTTCGACTCTGAGGAAACTTCTAAAGAGAAGAAACATTTTAAGTTCAATCATTAACTTCTAAAATTGGCCAAAAAGGGTCGTCTGAGGAGCCAGACCTTTGTCCAAAACCTTGTTCTCTTCTTCTTTTTCTTCTTTTTCTTGTTGGGTTTGTTGAGGCAGCAAAAACACAGCTAGGAGGCCTAAATCCACAGCAATTGTAGTCAAGGAGAGCACCATTAATTCATCTTCATTCTGGCCCATAGTAGTGTGGCCTAGCAGTGGTCTGGTCGAGTACCCAAGGTGAAATGTGGTGCTATTTACACGAGAGGCATAAACCGCAACAATGGCACTCATAGAATAGCCCGCGAGTTGTTACTGGCGAAACTTTTACCATGAGTGAGCAGGTATACAGTCCGTCTCAGACGTTTGTGGTTATTCAGCTCTCTTACTCGTGACAGTGTGAACTGGGCTTTAGACAATCACTGTCTCAAACAAAATCTCGGCTGATTCTAATCAAACTATTGCGTGAACAAGTGAACACCAGGGTAAGAATTAATTGTCTGAAAACAGATAATGTTTTTCTAGAGCGTGAAATGAAGAGAAATCTGTTCTGTTGATAACATTGTAAATTTGTAATTTTTAAAATGGCTTATGTCAGTATTACTATGTTGACAAATATGTATTATTTGCATGATTTGATTCAAAAACAGTAACCAAAACAAAATTATTAAAGGATAATCAAGCTAAAATATGGTGGCCCACATGCTAGTGGCATTCCATGAACTTTCACACGCGTTTCTTGATATACTTTATGCACATGTATTGTATACATTATTTCCCAATAAATGATTTTTGTCTTGCTGTCAGGCTGTCTGGCAGTCGGTGTAGCTGTCCAGCAGCTGTCTGGCTAGCTGATTGTTTGGTAGACCATCCGTTTGTCTAGCTGTCTGACCTTGAGAACTCTGCTATTTCCCATAACCTTGTTTTTAATAAAAGTAGAACCCCAATCCCCTCCCCCCCCCCCCCTGCCCAACCACCCTTCTTAACATGAGAAATTACTGGAAAATCCAACGAAACAAGAAATATGTTTTCTTAAACATACATGTACATCTCTAAATATACCTCATCAATGAATGATATCTTATCTTATCTTATACTAACCTCATACTAACATCCATCATGGATAAGATGTTTGAAAACAACTCATTTTTCTCTGTTTCAGTAATAATCGACCTGACCCCTGCCAAATCAGGGTGTTCCAAACATTCCAAGAAAACTATAAGGCTTTTGAGGTAAGAAGCCTCAGTGGTGATTATTTCAAATAGACTCTGAAAAATGTAAGTATAATGTATAATCAGCCCCCAAAGTACAGTACTACCACTAAGTCCAACTTGATTTCCTGTAGTATCCATCCTGATCTCCAACTATCCTTTGAATTGCAGCTTAATCTAACACTATTTCCAAATGTCTGCTGTTAATGAAAGAAAAGCATGTGTGCTAAAATAAATTTAATTTCAAATTGCAATGGGGCCATTATTTACTTATGATATGATTTTACAGTTCTGGCTTCCAAGGGTGTATTCGGATATTTGGATTAGCTTGGCAGTTCCCATGCTCAATTTTCGTTATCCACACAAAAAAAGCACACTTAACTGCAGACCACCTTGTCACTGGGTCAACAGTATGTACCAACCTGTTGGAATTTCTTTTCTTTCTCTGACATATATCCCAGAATGTCTAATGCCTTGACCTAGAATGAAAAAATGTGGTCCCTGATGTCTTAATAAATAAAATGCAGTAACATGTTACAGAAATATGAATATTTGTAGAAATTTGTAGAAGTTAACACAATATTTCATTTTCAGTTATCATTCATCATAGGTTTTGTGAGAACATCAAGCATATCTCATGAGACTACTTTAGAGACTCTACAAAGATTACTTTAATAAGAGTGCTCCATACATTGCAAGTTGCTGGCACACATAAAACCATGGTCTCCTGGAACTATGTAAGTATACAGCAACTGCTGTGTCTCATTGAAAAATTCATGCTGTAACATAATGGTATCTAGAGTGCCATAAGCTGCATCGATGGTCAAGATGTAATGGTTTTACCATAACTGAGTAGAAGGCAGATGCTATGACTGATCGAAGTGTTGGGGTTGTTTCATCCACATATAATTGACCTGCACATAATATTCATATATGTAATTTTATATCACTTTTTTTGGGTGTTTTAACAAGTAGGAGAGACCGGGGACAGATTTATAAAGGGGCGGTTCTAACATTGGCTATCTATACACTGTGTGTTGTCACCTAACAGCCCAGCGACCTAATTATGGACATTCTTTGCTAGTTTACCTAGTTAAACATAATAATTGGTTGAACTATGTAGCAGATAGGCTGAGTATAGACTTAACAAATCTTCTCTTAAAAATACATGAGAAATGGATTCATATTTTTTTAGTTTAGGCAATTTTACTCAATTGCATGCTTGTCAGAACAAGAATTGCATAAATTCAGCACATGAACATCTAATTATTCTGTAATTTCATTTTTAGACCTTTAATGCCATAAGCCAGCCCGTAGACTATAAGAGAAATTGATTAATTACTTAAGATGACTAAACGAGCAAAACATGTACATAATTAGGTCGCTGGGCTGTGAGGTGACAACACAGTGTACAGAATACTGAAGCAAAAAATGACATCATAGTGAATTGGCACATGTTTTGGTGAAACGTCTGAACTTTTGAAGCAGCTTTGGTGTTTCTTATATGCTTCCTTCACAGTAAATTGTAGACCTCACCAAAAAAGTAACCTTTGAAAACTAATTCTAATTTTATCTGTAAGTCAACAGGATGGCGATAACAGGGTCATACATTGCTTGTTTAAAGTACTAATACCAAATGCTTTAAAAAATTTAACCAGTTTCCAAACAAAAACACCTTAAATTTGCTTCCACTGCATGCAACTGCCCCCGGTCTTCCATGGTAATATTTATTTAAAAACATATTTTGTTTGGATTACACAATCTGTAAAACAGTAGTAGTAGTAGTAGTAGTAGTAGTAGTAGTAGTAGTAGTAGTAGTAGTAGTAGTAGTAGTAGTAGTAGTAGTAGTAGTAGTAGTATCTGTAGCAGTAGTAGTAGTAGTAGTAGTGGGAGTAGTAGGGGGTGGGTGATTCGGGCTTTACGTCCTGTATTTCTGCAACAGTTGGGCTAATTAGGCCAGGCAGAGACCAGGGCAATGAGATGAAGGATGAAACAGCCATCCAACTTAGACCTCTGGCATATCAGGCCACAATGGTGCAGCATTGCCAGGTCTTGGCAAGAGGGTATCCATCCATTTCAAGGTGCTTCTCCTGACAGAAAATTTTTCTAGCTCACTGTACAAATCGTAGTGCTGAATTTCATCAAAACTTGTATCCGAAAGTGCATCAAAATCGTCTTCTGAAAATCATTTGCAGACAATATTAATCATGTTAGCACTGCATTGCATTAATATAAAAAACTTTTATGCAAATAATACGTGGTTGCACAACATATTTTTCAAGTCAGGATAAAGGCATGTGTGTATAAAGGTTAGTTTGAACTCATAATGAAAAATATCAGCTTTCAATAAGATTTTAGTAAATGTTTGTTTATTGTACCGGGAAAGTAAGGAGAACTGGGCAGGCGGGAGAACTGGGCCACCCCATCTACAGCTAAAAGTAAAGTTGATATGACCCTGAAATTGGGTCATATTACTCCTAAGTGATCATAAGTGCATGTCTGAAAGCAAGAAACCATTTGAGATATTTCTTTTTCTGACAAAGTAAAATGTCTGTTTTTGGTGTCAGTGAGTAAAATTTCCACTGCGTATGCAATTGTTCATTGACAAAAACCAATAAAGGATAGATTAGAAATTAACATATTGTTATAATCAGCACATAATCAGAGTACAATCATGTAACTGACATGTTGTTCTTGCCATGTGGAAAAATATGGTTGTCATTTCTTTCAAGCAACAGCTTTGGGGAGAACTGGGCCACCTGGGGTGGGGAGAGCTGGGCCCCTGCCCCAGGCCTTAAGGCTCGACCGGGAATTGAACCCGGGACCCAGTGGTTGGAAGCCCAGAGCGCTACCTCTGAGCTAGGCCCCCTAGTAGTAGTAGTAGTAGTAGTAGTAGTAGTAGTGGGAGTAGTGGTGGGAGTAGTAGTAGTAGCCGTAGTGGTAGTAATAGTGGTAATAGTGGTAATAGTGGTAATAGTAGTAGTAGTAGTAGTAGTAGTAGTAGTAGTAGTAGTAGTAGTAGTAGTGGGAGTAGTGGTAGTAGAAACCTCACTCTAATGACTTGTAGAGTTTTGGTTAGCTGAGAGGTGCAAATATTCAAAATTTAGCATTTCAACATTGCTATGGAAACCATCGGTGTTATATTATACAGTCAACATATTTGATACGAAATTATAAACCATCTGGTATTAGAAATTATGCTATAGCACTAGCCTACACATAGAAAATGAAAGGAAAACCATAATCTCAGCTATGTCACATTATAGTTGGCTTATGGCTTACAATACAAATAGGTTAACCCATGCTTGCACTTTCAGAGTTTCCATAGTTCCCCCAACATAAACTCATTCATCAAATGTCTATATGACAGTGATTAACTGTCATATAAGTGTTGATTACATAAAAAATCCTTTAAACTTCCCAATGGAGCTTTGATTAGACTTACAGAATTATACCAAGATGAAGTTCAATTATTAAATTAATAAATTTTACCCATAACCTGCTGTATTCATACTGTATATGAAGTTTTAACCTGAAATTAATGTACTTTCAAAGTTAATGTTTTTTTTACTTTTCTAAGCTAGATTTTCCTATTATATTTCTGTTCTTTTAATGCATTCATGTCTGTATTTAATAATTTTTTCAGTTTTTCAGTTTGTTATTGACAGGATGGGCCCAGTTCTCCTAACTGGAGGGAGAACTGGGCCACATGTTTCTGAAATATAATTCTCTCTTTACACAAGAAATGGTCAAGAATTCTTTCAAAAAGGCACCTGACATTATTGGAGGAATGCTTATAGTATTCTCGAAAGTTTTTTTCAGTCACACCAATTGCCTCTGTAACCCCCCAATGCTGTTGTTGGAAGTGTGATACTCTTTCTGAATCCTTTTTAAATTTGTATGTACGAGATGGTATTGGAGGCGGCATCTCATCAATGTTTTCCGGCATATCCTCTGGACACTTAAGGGGGTTTCACACATAGCCGGATCAGACGCAGGAGCGTCCCGGAATGAAATTTCGTCAAGTCCGGGGCGGTCCGGGCGAAAAAGTTAGAAATGTAAACAAAAACAAATAATTGGGCGGTGTGGACACGAAGGCAAGACGGAGACAACAAGGAGCAACACGGTCATGACACGGATGTGTACGGGTGCTACAAGGATATGTACGGAGGAGCACGGTTAAACAAGGCATGAGCCACGGTTGTAGCCGGAGGTAACACGACTGTGCCGGAGTGAACCGGATGTTACACGGGGCCTTCACGGATATACCCGATCGTTACACGACCTTACTACGATATCACTACGGAGTTAAGCGGTTTTCACCCGGATCGCTCTGAAATTGGTATTTAAACTGGCTGCGTTCCACTGTCCATCATTCCACTTCGGACTACCATACTGCAAAGGTGTTGCTGCTACTACAGAAAAAATTGGATATGTCTTTATCACACTACGACAGGGTGGAATTGGATTTAAAGTGCATGGACATGCAAGTCCAGCTATTGACTGCTGCTAATGATATAATTCTGCAAGAAGAACACAAACTGCAAGATGATGCAGTGAGGGCCACAACATCAACTGATGAAGATGACCTATTAGAAAATGCTCCTGCTGCACCAAGACGAAGAAGAAGAAGGCAAATGTGGGTGCGACCTTGGCTGCTAAGAAGACCTCTTTATGGGCAGTATGAAAAACTGATGGCTGAATTGACTGCAGAAGATGTGGGTGGCTTCAAGAATTTCATGAGGATGGAGCCTGACTTATTCCATGAAGTTCTTGCCAGAGTGGGACCTAGGATTACAAAGCAGGATACCTTTTGGAGGAGGGCCCTTGAACCTGGATTGAAACTGGCTATTACCTTGCGCTACCTGGGTACGGGCAACAGCTACAAGTCTCTGCAGTATGGATTTAGGGTAGCCTTCAATACCATTTCTATCCTGGTCATCGAAGTCTGCCAGGCCATCATAGACGAGTACTCAGCAGAAGTCATGCAGTGTCCTGTAACTCCAGAAGCCTGGAAAGCAGTTGCCAATGGATTCTACAACAGATGGAACTTCCCCCACTGTGTCGGCGCCATTGATGGGAAGCACGTTGCCATCAGATGTCCTGCCAAGTCTGGATCCCTGTTCTACAACTACAAGGGATTTTTCTCTATTGTCCTACTGGCTGTAGTTGATGCTGAATACAAGTTCCTCTACGTTGACATTGGTGCCAGTGGATCAGGCTCAGATGCTGGAGTGTTTAGCCAGACAGAATTGAAGGAAGCGCTAGAAAGTGGGAACATTGGATTACCTGAACCAGATAACCTGCCTAATGATGACCAACCAGTGCCTTACTTCATAGTTGGGGATGATGCCTTTGGACTGCAGACTTGGATGATGAAGCCTCTGCCTCACAGGAACATGACCATGGAAGACAGAATCTTCAACTACAGACTTTCTAGAGCTAGACGGGTGGTAGAGAATGCATTTGGACTTTTGGCTGCCAGGTTCAGGTGTCTCCTCACAACAATGCCTCAAAGTCCTGACAGAGTGTGTACCATAACTCTTGCTTGCTGTGTGTTGCACAACCTACTGAGGGTGAGATATCCAACTGCTCAAGTGAATGCTGTGGACCAGGAAAATGCAGACATCCATGAGATCATCCCAGGTGCATGGAGGGAGAATGCTGTCAATCTACCAGACATGGGACATGTGTTCAGAGGCAACACCAACAGAGCAGCCAAGGAAATGCGGCAATACTTGGTCAGCTACGTGAACTCAGCAGCTGGGAGTGTACCATGGCAGCAAGACAAGATTTGAAAACAACACGAATGATGTAAGTTTCAACATTTAATTAATAGCAAACTTCAGACTTCTGCAGCACACAAGTGCAAAAAATACACATCATTTAATTATTGTCATGTAATACAGTTTACAGTGTTCATTACATTTAACTTCATCGGTATACAGTTCACATGCAAACATAAGTAATAACAGTTCATTGTTCATTTCAATAAAGTTCATTGTTCATTTTCAGCTCAACATTACTCGGTTGTGGTAGTTGGAGGCGTGGGCACCGAAAAGGAGGAGTTATGGTCATCACCACCAACCATTCCCCCCACACTAGTGTTCAACAAGTAGCTGGTGAGCGAAACATCCTGAGGCGTGCTGCAATCCTGTGGTGACATGGAAGGACGACCATGAGAAGGACCTGAAGTCAACCAGGCCTGACTGATAATGGTAGAAGATGGCGCAGGAGGGGGGGTCGGTGCAGGCACAGACGAAGAAGAAGGGGCAGCCGACACGAGAGGCTGGGGCGAAGGGCCGGATGGAGTAGCGAACATCCGGGCAGCAGGGCTGGATGAATGCTGTGCGAACATCTGGGCAGCAGGGCTGGATGAATGCTGTGCGAACATCTGGGCAGCAGGGCTGGATGAATGCTGATGATGAGGGAACATCTGCACAGGAGGACCGGATGAACTGGCTGTAGGAGCAGGGAGGACGAACTGCTGCTGATGCTGCTGAGGGACAGGAGGCAGAAACTGATGATACTGCTGTTGCTGTTGCAGTTGCTGTTGCTGCTGCTGTTGCTGTTGCTGCTGGCGCTTGCGACGATACGCCTGCTTAAACTGCATCAGGCTGTTTAAGGTTTGGGCCTGGTAATCCCACCAAGTCTCGGTGTCCATCTGCATCACCTCGTGGTAGATCATGTCCGTGAAGACCCTCTTGGACAAGCTGCCTGAGTCTGTCGGCTGACTCAACTTGCTGTGCATGTCCCTCTGCAGATGGGTGGCTTTTTCAATCAGCTGGAAATAGGAAAAAACACAACATTAGAGTAAGTCACATGGCAACTGCAATAGCATGTGCATTATTGACAATGTACTGAAAAGACACATCACCATACAGTGAACACTGGAAGTGCCAAGAAACAAAGCTACCACTTTCTACTATGGAAAAGCTACAACTTTAAAATGCAAGATTACAATTACAACTTTAAACTGCAACATTACAATACGATTATCTTGATTATCATGGCAACTGAAGCAGTATACTTACTTGAGTGACAGCTTGTGTAGCAATTCCATCTCCACTAGCTGCAAGGCTGGATGCATCACAGTCATGATGATGACGAGGCTGACGTCTGGACGTCTTCTTGCTTGGAGGAGGGGCCCCCATCTTCCTCGTGCTGCTGCTGCTGTCGCCCTTGTAAGGCCCACCCTTGGACCTGCTTGTATCGGAATCCCTGCCACCATCATCCGAACTATCGACAATGACCTCCTCAGCTTCAGACGTGTCATCCTCAGTGGTAGGTCTGTTGCTGCTGGTTGGAGTTTTGGCTGATAAGCTCTGGGAAAGCTGCCCACCTTTCTTTCTCTTCCCAGCATCAACCCTCTTGATGTGGCGTTCGAGGTAGCCGAAATTCTCCATTATCCAGTTGTCCCGGTCTGTCAGGATTCTAGCTGCCCCACCAGAAGGCTTCTTGGTTGGATCCGTGAGCTTCCCAACTGCAGTGCGCATTGAGTCTATCCAAGTTTTCAGCTGCTGCCCAGTACAATCCAGCTCCTTCGCCTTCTGGTCTAGCATTCGCGATTTTATGTCTATCCGCTTGTATTGAGCAAGCCGCCGGTTATACAACATCTCCTGGGACCGGTACCAGTCGGCCACATCTTGTTCCTGGTCTTCTGTGAGGTTCAGGGCTTCCTTTTTCTGCCTCTTCGCTCTTGCTGCAGGTGGGGGTGGAGCTGCAGTAGGAGGTACTGCAGGTGCAGCAGGTACAACTGGCCCAGGTAAATCTGGCATGCCTTGTGGACTTTGCGGTCTTGAAGAGGTATTACTGGCTACATCTTCTTCAACAGCAGCAGGTGGTGCAGGTTCCTCTTGGACAACAGTCTTCTTGCCAGGCCTCCCCTTTCGTGTCCTAGGTGGCATGGTGGTTAATTCAAGAAACGGCAGTAGCAGCAGCAGCAATCCAGAAGGTAATATCCAGAAGAAATGGTGGATGATAAATGAATTACTTCGATGATCAACGATGAACGGCGGGCGGTGGAATGATGCTTCTCCAAAGACGGCGGTTGTATATATACTCAGGCATCCGTACTCACTCCGTGTCAGTTTAATTAACTCCGTCTTGACACCCAGTTCACTCCTGTATGTCCGCATTGATCTCGTGTGACACCGTGTACATAACGGAGTTAACCGGGTCAAGCAAATGACATGTAAACCCGCTCTCCCTGTTCACTCCGTTTAGACTCCGTGTTGGTCCTAGTTCACTCGTGTGGAACCGAGTTGCTCCTTGTGCTCTCCGGAGCGTACTTTTCACGCCCGGTTGACGCCGGACTTAGCCGGAGATCACACGAAGTCTTTCGGTGTCAATACGGAGGTCCCCGGAGATCGACGGAGTCTACTGGGAGTCTACACGGATCTACACGGCCCAACACGGATTTCACTATTCCGAGATCTCCGGCATGAAAAATTAAACATGTTTAATTTTTTTGCCGGAGTCCCCCGGAGATACCGGACCATGCCGGACAATGCCGGACACTCCCGGACATGAACACGATGTCTATACGGCTTTCCCCGGAGTATGCGGGAGTATTCCGGAGTTGACCTCCGTGACGCTCCGGCGTTTGATCCGGCTATGTGTGAAACCCCCTTTAGGCTCAATTATCCTGCCATCTGTGTAGTTTGATTGGGTTTTAGATGATGTGTGAAAGGCATTCATTGTTGCATAAGTGTATTCTGAGATGTTTTCTTCACACATTGATGAATCGATTGGAAATTGATGTTGGATGACTGGGATATTTTCATAATTAGCAACCTGCCTTAATTGATCTGTTGAAGATGTTGTTGGTGATGTCTCATCCATGAACAATGGTTGCCGCTCCTCTGTGTTCACAAATGCAGATGGAAATTTTCGATTTGGTTTCACGGGCACATTAACATAATGAGTATCCTGCTGTTTTACAGGGAATAATGCATGTTCTAAAGCAATTTTGAACTGAGCTGATGGTGATGCTATCTGCTGTCCAGACTTATTTGCCACAGCTATTGGGCTTGTACTTTTCATTTCATTAACATAGATGCTTGTGGTTTGATCTTGATCTCTGACGTCAGGTGTGGACTGTAGTTTAGGCTTAGCCTTTACATCAGGCTTTGGGGTTGGCTTCGACTCTAAATCAGGCTTTGCTTTAGGTTTTGGATTGACTTTAGGTTTGAGATTAGAGTTTGGTGATTGACCTAGATTTAAACCTTCTTTGAATTTCAGTGCAGTAATTCTGCTCTGCATACCTGAATCACCAGTGCTGTTGTCCTCTGGAAATGACTTTCGCTTTGGCTTCTTTGGTCCTGTATTAGGTGTTGATTGCCCATCACATGGCCAACTATTGGTAACTTTTGATTTATCCATCACGTTTACTTTTGAAGCTACATCTGGTCTCCTAATCATATGATCTCTTGATTCACTGATTCGACTTTCGAAGGCCATCAATTTTCCGACATCGGTGCCTTTCATTTTTTCCAATATCGCAGAAGGTTTCCCAGGCCCATATCGTTGTGCCATGCTTTTCCACAGCTTCCTGTTTGTGGAGAGTTTTCCTTCTAGTTCGTAGTCCTGGCTGAACTGAATCAAAAAATAACCATACATATTTAAAAAACTAAGTAAAATAATCCTATCCAATTCTATCTTATCCAATAAGAATGAAATAAAATAGATGTTGTTTCATGAGGAGAGAGAGAGGAGAGGAGTCCATCCATATTGTATTCAATGGGTGAGGTCTTTTACTTGCCTATGCATAGACAACGATTACAGGGGCCACCAATTTAATTTCTCATCAAAATGACATTCAGCTGAGTTGATCCTATCCTATCCTAACCTATCCTATTTTCAATTAATTATGACCCTCAGTCATACCCTCTTGTCCATTCTGAGGAGTTACACATACTCTAACAGTGTAGTATTATCCGTATATACCGATTTGGTATAGCATAAAAGGTCCATTACAAGGCCAAGATTAATATGCACAACTGATTAATTGGAACTATTTCAGTGACCTGACCCATGACCTGTCCTCCTTTTGAATATAGTACAATCCCATAATCCCAATGCAGTAAAGGTGGAAAGCGGAATGGCAAGCCACACGGCCCAGCTTGCCATTCTGCTAGGAATTGCATCACTGCTATATTGGGATTGTGGGATTGGACTAGTTTTGAAAGCAGGTCAGATCATGGGTCAGGTTAATGAAATTAGCAAAACATAGTTCTTGATCAACAGTTGCCTGTTTGTTGCTATAATTACTCAACCGTGGCAATTTTTGGATCTAATTTGACTTAATGACAACTTAATGTCAGTGTACAACAATGTGTAGTGGGTTCCAATTGGATGCCCTGGCATTATAAAACAAAACATTGTCACAGTTCAATGGGCCATCTGTCAATCAATTTATATTGGGTGTATTAATCTTGATCTTGCAATGCGCCAATCTGACGTAGTATTACCCAGATATACCAATTTGGTATATTGTAAACAGACCAATGTCAGAGAGGTCATTCCTGGCAGAGTGGCCGAACTGTTAGAGTATGATGACAAGCTGGGCAGTGAGGGAGTTACACCCAAGTTTGCATTAAGTTAAATCCAAACATTCAACAAGCAACTGACTGAGCAACAGTCACAGATGTTTGACTACCAATGGCAACAAACTGTTCCACTTTAGAGAACTATATTTTGGCACATTTAATCCTGACCTATGACCTGACCTTCTTTTGAAAATAGTTCAATCCCATAATCCCAATATAGTAGCGATGCCATTCTGCTAGGCAGTGTGCTTATCAAATTGGTGGACTATTAAAAATGAGCGAGTAATGGAAATCTGTCTTGAAAAATTACATTAATGGTAAAGTCATACATTTATATTGTATAATGTCCTATAATGACCAAAAAGACTTAATGGAATGCTAGTGGCTAGATTTAAGAAATTCTTTGGCAATAACCATTAACCAACATTCTCAAGCTTGAGTTATTGATACCAATTAGATCAGAAAAATAAGGAAGAATTCTCCAGAATTTGGCCAAAATCTTTGTGGACGAATAACAAAGCTCCTTCATTGCAGTGATACAGGTGGGTGGGTTGGTCAATAATGGCTTCACATTATAGGTGGGCTAATTAGGACAAGCAGGGACCATGGCAATGAGATGATGGATGAAACAGCCATCCAAATTAGGCTCGACCGGGAATCGAATCCGGGACCTAGTGGTTGGTAGCCCAGCACTACCACTGAGCTAGGTCCCCACCTCTTGCAGTAATACATTCTATTGGACAAACTATCAGCCATTGATTATGTTTGTTGAATTAAGGAATTGCTTTATTAAAGCAGTTATTAAGCAGAAAAGATTAGAGAGAAATTGTATTTACTCTACCTTGGCAGTGTGAGCCTGGTCCTTTGGAATTCGAGTGGCAAAATGATGATACTGCCTGGCAATTAATCTCGAAATAAAGCACTACAACACAGATAAAACTTTGAACCCCCATGCATCATTAACATATTGATCTACAGAAGCTGTCCTTTTTATCCTCCGCATTTAGACCACCTCAAACTAAAGTTCTTCACCACTTATGCCCTTGGTTTATTTTCTATTGTAAGTTGCTCCTTCATTGATAATGACTAGACGCGACACTTTTAACTGTGTTGCCACACGTTTCTTTAGGCCTTGGATAAACAATTCCAAAGTCGGTCAAAGAACTTTTCCATGCAATACCTGCTCAATTTGCTTCATACAAAATGTACTCATATTGTCACACAATGTCTAAAACCTTGCAGTTATATTTCAAATAATGCCCAGAAATAATTGCCAGATTATTTTGACAATATTAAATATTGTGACATACTTTGTCACAAGGCTGCAATTAAAAAAATTATATCCGAGATAATATTGTTCAGCAGATATTACCCGAATATTTACAAGAAATATATTAGGAGTATTACTCGGATAATATTTCAGAACAAATTTCGCAATTTTATAAGTGTGGATCCCAAAAAAATATATATATATTTGGAAATAATGCAAATGATATGTTAAAAAAAGGTGAAAATTATGTCATGTCGATTACATTCAAAATATGCATGCGATGACATTTCCATTATATGTTTTTGGATTACTTAGGAAATTTTTTCCATCATGTGGCGGCAAGCCATGCACAATGTGTTCAAAATATGATGCATTTGCAGAGGAACATATGCCAATAAGTGTGGTGCTGTGAAGATTATTTTGCCCAAACCAGGGTACCTTCATATATATATAATATATTGCATCATATAAAGTGAGGCTGTACTAATATAAATTCAAGTGCGCGTGCAGTACTCAATAACTAAAAAAAGCATGCAATAAAGTTAGCACATATTCAAAATTGGCAAAGTGCCCATGTTATCAGCTATCAGAGGTTGTTTTCAATGGAGGCTCAATGATTGATGGTGTGCACGTTAACCTGTAAAACGAAATATAACAGATTGATAATATCTTGCAGAATAATTTGATATGAAGTCATGTAATAATGCACATCAGGGATGCATTTAAACTCTTCATTTATAATAACATCTCATATTATGTTGTGAGGATCAGTGATAAGATTTCCTTCATCATCATACTGTAATAAACTTGATTTCCTTTAGCAGGTGATTGATAAATACATACTGCATATCTGAATCATAATGTTCAAAAAGAAAAGATTGTTCATACACTAAATATATATAACCTCTGTTCCAGATGCAGTACTAGACCATAAACAAACCATTTGACTGCAAACTGTGATGGCATATGACAAGTTGTCAGGAATCAGGCATCCTGCTGTACTTATATAAACAAAGAACAGAATATGAAAGATTAATGGCATCACATAATATAAAGGACATTAGACATTTTGGAGGTCATGTGCAATCAAGACAACATACACAAGAAAAAAAAGTGTTTAGTGATATGAGCTTTAATCGAAATGTGTATCCAAGAAATGAGACATGATATGAATTTAAGTCAACATGTGCAGCCTAGAAATGGGTCAAGTGATGTAAATGTGCAGCCTAGAAATGGGTCAAGTGATACGCATGCAAAACATGTGCATCCAGCAAATGAGTCAAGTGATATGCACTCAAGATAAAATATGCATAAGATGGCGCACAAATTTGAACAAGAGGAATTAACTGCCAGCATGGAAATGATGCAAAAGTTCCAACAAGATCAACTAACTGCCAACATGGAATCATCCAATACTCTCCTCAACTTAGGTGCAAGATCAAGGATGTCATTTCCATTGTATAATCCAGCTACTTACAGTATACTCAAATCTAAAGATTTTGACTCAAAGCAACAAATAAAGGCAGCAAACCATGAAAAAATTAAACCTCACGATGCAAATTCCAAATGATCAGATTTTAGAAATACTGATGCAAGATTTCCAGCAACATTACCAAGCAAAAATGTAACTGATTCTGCAAATGAAATGAAATCACTTCCTGCAGAGACCAGGCCCAAACCTAAACTGGCATCCAAGCCTCCAGCAAGAGATGGAACACTGATGTCTGATAGGCGATGGTCCGGTAATGTATCTGCTTCAGATGGTTGCATCCGTGTCCATTTAAGAGAGGTGTCAAGTGACATGCACACCAGACAAAATCTGAATCCAAGAAATGAGTCAAGTGTTATGCACACAAGACAAAATGTGCTTCAAATGGCTCACAGTTTTGCGCAGAATGAACTAACAACAAACACGGAAAAGATAACTATGTTTGGGCAAGCAGCACCAGGTACACCAGCAATGGGCTCATCCAGGGTTAATAGCAACCAGCATTCAAGATCATGGTCATCATATCCAGGAATACAGCCTAATGATGAGGCTGGCGAGCAGCATTCTGATCCGAGATCAGTTGCAACAGGTTTTAACAGCAGATCCAATACTTTCAAAGAATCCACATTAGATTATCTGCCAGTCATGTTGGTAGATAATTGTATCTATGAGAATGGGTCAACTGCAAAACTGCCAAATTCTGAACAATTCAACATGGAAAACCACACTCTGCCTGATATCTCCACTCCACATTCATTGAGTAGGAGAAGTGCAATCAACTATCAGGGTCCAACAGCACCCGATCATGCTCCACTTGAACCACGTTTTAAATCTGAGTCACAATTGACAGATCATAGACTTGCACAAGGCAATAGTCTTGACAGTAATCAAGGAGGTCTGATCTTGAGAAAAGTGAAGCTTGACAAGGAGTCCTTGTTGGCACAAACGGCTAAATGCTCAGCTTATTCGAATCAGCTAAAGACAACTTGTTCACCAAATCCCCAGAGATTCCACAGGCAGGATGGTGAACCTATACCAATAAACTTACACCATCATCTGCTAAACATTTATGCAGTCATTTGCCATACATAAAGGAAGAAAAATCAAACTGGGCCGATCATCCTGAACATCATGTGTATGAGGAAATTGACCCTGATGATGTTATCGGCCTGGATGATGTCGATTCTAGCCAAGGTTTTGTGACCAGAACCCATCAATACAGCAACCTACCAGGAAATAGATTGTCACTTACTGTGGGACCTCGGGACAACAATGTACAGTCAATGGAACGTTTTTGGAAAAATGGCACGACCATGGATTCTAAAAGGCAGTGTTGTCTTGTCAGGACTTTCTGCAACTAGTTCATTCACCAACTGCTCTCCAGGATTGAGAAGGAATGCTTTAGCTTCATCTGTACCTATTGATCTTAACAAAATATCAGATGCTGGCTTTGAGTCAATGACATGCGGGCAAGGTTTGTTTGCATTTAGTTCAGAGTTCACTAGCGTAACAGAAACTATTTGGCTTTTTGATTTTTCGGAAAAAGTGCAGGATAGTGGACCCAAAATTTTTACCATATTTAGTGCGCCTCGTTGCCATGCCTATGACGTCAAATGCTTGCTTTTTAATGAATGACGTCACAAATCAAACACAGAGGATTTAATTTTTCAAGGCAAGATGGTATTTTATTTTATTTTTTCCTGCTGTCCCCAAACCCCTGCAATTTACACAAATGTTATTTTAATTGCTCTAGAATTTAAAAACCTGGTAAAAATGGCGATATATGCTGTGTGCTTTGTCCTCACAAATATGGGCTTAAAACTAGGTCCACCATACTGCACGAAACCCAATTTTTCAAAGTATACAACCACGTATTGTTAAGTACACTTCTAGGCAAACAAATGAGACAAACCAATGTATATCAGCATGTCACTTCAAAACTACTTTTCCAATTGTTTAATATATATATCAATAGTATATATGTAAGGTTTTAGATAGTGCGTTTCTTGCAGAAAATAAGGGACATTACAATTTATGAAAAACTAGTCTGGCTCATTTTTTGCCCTCTACTAGCCTGTCGTTGTTGTGTGCTTACAGCCTAAAACATCCTTATTAGTTTAGATCTGCCCTCTGTCCAAGCCAAAATTAACTGAATTGTTGGGTCACCCATTTTTGTCATATTTGCTATTTGGCTATTGACAGCATCTTGGAACTCCAAGTTCAAAAAGCTCTTTTTATTCATGAAAATACATATTCAGAGCAAAGCAAATATCACATAACACTTAAACAAGATGATACTGGCGCATTTCGTTAATGTTAATTGAGAATGGGATGTAAATTTTTTTATTGATTCATAAGGAAACACTATTTCAAGGCAGTATAAAAGCCCTTTTCACAAAAGTTTCATTCATTCTGCTGCCAAAAGGAGAGTTTTTGCAGAAAGCACAACAATACACATTGGAGTGTATGTCTGTTAGCCACTATTAATTAAATTTTGTTGTAATATAGTAAAGATCCCTGCAGCAACCACCAGCCTACTAGCCACTCTGCTTGTAGCGAGAAATTCCATTTAGCTCAGCTGGTTAGAGCATTAAGCATTTACACTGTCACGGATAAGACCTACGTATGACTACGGATGTAAAAAATGGGCTATACGTGCTCACTTGTGACTCTGTTAAACATGTATCTATTCCGCCAAGCGTTTCACGAGCGTTCTACGAGTGAACACGAGTGGATGGCGAGTATACACAGATGGATAGCTTTCCCTGCGTACGGCTACAGATGGCTATGGACGGCTACGGATGGCTACGGATGGCCATGGATGTATGTAGAACGTACGTAGAACGCTAGCCGTTCATATGTAATTCACTCGCTGAGCATTTTACGTAGGATGCTCCTGGTTGCGCTAGATCATCTGTGACCATCTTTGGAGAGGGCAAATTATTTTTAAATATGTTTAAAAATTTGGCAGACAAGAGTAAATTGTTCACTAGTTACTCGCTCGGGATTTATGTATGAACAACTATGATCTTATCCGTGGCAGTGTGAACGCCCCTTTAGTTTTGGAGTTGCTATATAACATTATGATTCATATTATTTGAAAATTGAATAAAGTTTACTTTGGTGAAAAGTGATAACGTGAAGTAACATTCTATTTACTAACACTGTACAAGGATGTCTGAAAAAGAAATTGTTTCATTTCAAAGTTATCTGAATTGAAACAACTCTGTTTAGTTTATTGGATAATTGAACTATACAATAATCTAAATTAATTATACAATCTGTTGGGTTTTTGATTTGCTTAAATTTCTTTTTCAAGATTCCGCCTCTGGAGACAGTTACTATTCAGGTAGCAGCTTTGATTCTGATGTGGACTGTAGCAGTTTCGGGGACTATGAATTATGGTCAATCAGCAGATCCACTCTGGAGCGATATGCCAGAGGGAAGAAACCTATCATGATATATGATCATCAGTATTGCTTCTTTTGTGAATTGGGGTTACCTTGCCTTTTAAGGGCATCTGGATATTTCAATGTTTTTAATATCATTACTTTATTGTTTTACTTGTATATGAAAGGAAAATAAGAAACTCTGATTCTGAACCAGAAGCAAAGAATAAGATATTACTGATGTACACACAATGTAATTGGCTCTTGGACAATTTTATAATTCCAGAAATAATTTAAGTATGAATGTATAAATCTTAAAAAGGACTGGGGACCACTTTAGGACAAGGTTTTGTTGTGATCAAGTGGCCCCCATGGATGGAAGGAGGAATGCCTTGTATTTGTTCCAAAAGTGAATGTGCTGTATCACTGATCTTTGTGCACTGCAAGAATATAAATTCTGTTTCAAATTTGATCATTCATAATAACCATATTACTTCATTACTGAAATGAAAATATTTTTCAAAAAAAGAACTCATGGATATTTAATTAGACAGACAAATAATCTAAAACTACCCATTGTTAGACATGAATTTGCCAAATGTCAAACAAACATCCACTTATCTTCAATAACACGTCTTGAATATTAAAGAAAAAAATCTACACACATAGATTCAATGGATACAAATCTTATATTAAAGTGATGACAGTGCAGACTAACATGGATAATATGTATGTAACTTACCAAATTGCTATTCATGCTCAGTTTTGTGGTAACTAAATATCCACACGTTTGTCTTGGTTGGTAAAATGCACTGTTTGAACAGGAGACTTTTCGGGTTATGTGGCAGGATTTTGTCTTTGTTTATATATTTTGTGTGATGCAAGGGTATCCTAGATAGCATTCCAAACATTTCAACATCAGCTTGATGTCAATGATGTTGAAACAATGTTGTATTAATGGCGGTCGACATAGAAACGACGCCCACCCATATGGAATTCTATCTAAGATTACGCGTATTTCTGTTTGTCCAGGTTCGGGAACTAGGAATATTAGAGAATATGTCTCTGAGACAGAGAAAGATACAACAGGTTGGTGTTATTATTATTATTATTTATAAAATGTATATAGCGCTCGTGTATTTTAAATAAAAACAATTCTAGTGCACTGTACAAAAAATTGTAAAGATAAAATATTCGATTAAAATACAGATGCTGTACAAAAAGTTGTAAAGATAAAAATATATATGATATTTGATTAAAATACAGACAAAAGCAAATTGTATAATACTTGAAATAAATATGGTAAAAACAAGATAAGATATAAAATTTAAAACAGTGATATAGATATAGTTTAGCAATTGAAAGCTTCTGGTGGTAAATGGTTCCATAAACCAGGACCATACTTTAAAAGCTCTGTCAGTGAAAGTTTTCTTCAGAGCAAATGGCACATGTAATAACAAGCTGGAACCAGAATGCAACCTAGTATGTTGATCTCTCGCTGGTTTTATAGTGACTTGTTGAAATCAGTAAATGCTATTAAAGTGCTTTTTTTTTTACATTCAGAGCACCTGTAATTAACAATATTGAGAGAAAGGAACTGTTCTCAAACATTAATTCCATCACAAAAGTCAGCCAAAGGTTGTTCACTTACCAATCTAGTTTGATAAAATGTTATCATATCAATTTTTGGCTCCATTTAAAACCGCTCCACCGAACCGATACTCAAGGTCCAGTATCGGCCGATACCGATACCTGATCCTTATATTGGTACACCTCAGAAGTCCGCAAAAGGTTTTTCACTTACCTATCTAGTTTGATGAAATGTTATTGTATCAAATACATCAATACTATCTTCTTTTGACAGCATTATTACCTGATCTGATTATGTTTGCTTTGTGGAACAACTGAAATGAATCACATATCCTTCAGATTATACAAGAAATGGAAATTGTCTAGAAAGATTTTTGAGGTACTAAATCAATTTGCACAAACCGACTTCAAGGCATATCTGACTTACTGCACCAACTTTGTCTTTCAAGAAAGAAAACTTGCAGCACTGAGGTAAAGTGTCGCTTGAAATTGTTTTCATCTCTCCGATTGTCTGAAGCTATGTCTTCAGGAGCAGATAAGCCTATGATTATAAGACAAAAATCAAGAGTCAACAAAACATTTCACAATTACATCAATGGTCGTGGATTTTCTTGCCTTAACACTGTTTGCTGTCACCTAACAGCCCAGCGACCTAATAATGGACATACTTTGCTAGTTAACCCAGTTAAAACATAATGATTGGTTAAACTAAGTAGCCGATAGGCTTTAGTGTAGACTTAAGAAATCTTCTCTTAAAAATACAAGAGAAATGGATTCATATTTGTTTTGTTCAGGCAATTTTTTCTGAATTCTTTGCTGGTCAGAAAAGAATTGCGTAAACTCAGCAGATGAACATCTAATTTTTCTGTTATTATCTTTGTTAGACCTTCAATACCATAAGCCAGCATATAGACTATCAGATAATTGATTAATTTACTTTACATGACATAATTTAGTTGCTGGGCTGTGAGGTGACAACACACGGTGTTAAGGAGCTTGTTATAGGCATGACATGTCAACCATATGTAGTAGCTCAAGCAGATATTCAGTCGGTAAAATAATTTATACCCCAAATTACAGACATATCACTTAATTGAAATAGTAGTGGGTGATATGGGCAGGGTGATCTGCATATCACATGGAAGCACTTGCCGATCACTGAAAAAGTGCCAATATGGCTACAATTTTTCTGTGCAGTTGGATGGATGGATGGATTAGGGCTCTACGTCCTGTACTTCTGCACCTAATTGGCTAATTAGGACAGGCAGGGACCATGGCAATGAGATGATGGATGAAACAGCCATCCAACTTAAGCTTGACTGGGAATCCAACCCGAGACCCAGTAGTTGGAAGCCCAGCACACCACCACTGAGCCGTTGTCTGTGCAGTTAATAAATTTTCAAGATAAGATGAAATATTACCTTGTCTGTGCAGTTAATAAATTGTCAAATAAGATGAAATATGACTAATATAAGTTATGGCCAAAATAGGAGGTATCCTCAAATGTTGTCTATAGTTTTGATCTTGGTGTCATATATATATTTTTCATCCGATTTTAAAAATCTAATGTTCCTCATGACTGAAATTAATTAGTGAATACATGGAATCAGCACAGTTTTTTTGGAGGTGATAATTTACTACATGTTGTAAATTTTCAATCCACTTTGCAACTGTTATGTTATATTGTGTATGAAATAGTGAATATTTTCATTGTATATATGCTTTTATTGACACAGTAATATCATACATGATACATTTGTCATTGTATGGCCAAATGTGCCACGCGCGTTTTCCATGCATTCATCCAAATGCATGGAAAACACACGTGGCACATTTGGCTATGTAGATCTGCATCAGAATTTCTCTGAATTTGCTAAAATTCACCTAGGAAAACATTTTTCATAAAATATAATGGAATATCGGCTTGCTAGCTGAAAATATGAGGGACGTCAGTATAGTAATAAAAATTAGTAAAAATTCATCAAAATGCCATCTTGTTTTTCAAACGCCAATCTTTTGTTGTTCTTTAAAATGCCATTGTTTAATAATCAACAAACAACCAAAAGTGAAAGTTTCAAATACCGACATCAAAATAAGTGGAAAATATTGCCATTTTATGGAATTATATTGCTTAGTAAGGTCACTTCAATTAAAAAAAGTGCCAATGATATGGCTGCAAGCTTTAGGAGGATGCATACTTTTGCAACTCACTGTATTCTTATGACAGATAACTGATGAATCTTTAAATTGAGAATGTCTAACAATGAAAGTTATTCAAATGATGATTTTATTTATTTTTATCACATTGAAATATTCATATTGAAATATCAATAAAATTAATTATTGAAGACTCTTCACGAAATGAAACCACAAGTGTATTTTTTCAATGAGACTTGCAAATGTGCAAGACAGCTTGCCAGGGCACAACTAGGATACAAAGAAAGGTAAAAAAACTTGGTATAGTATTTTAAAATTTCCTTCCTTAAAACCAAATATATCACATTTTTTGGTTTGAGGATTCATAATGCAAAAATAGACTGTGAATGACTCTGGGGAGTTGCACATTCACTATTTGTATTAATATTTTCAATATGTGTGCGTTTTGATACTGGGCCAAAACATTTGTGACATTTCCATCCATGATATATATATCAAAGCACCAACTGGTTGAGCAGTAGTTTGCCACTCATCGTGTCATATCAGGTTGTCACACTTGGATGTGGCAAGAAGACTGCCTGGTCATCTTGGCATCTTGGCAAAACACACAAGGACTTACAGAAACACTAGTAAAACACATGATCCTACAGTTTAGCTTTGATTCTCTCCACATGAAGAATTAGGAATAATTTGTAGACGTCATGTGCAGTATAAGATGTGGTTTGGATAAGGTCAACGACAGACTGTAAAACATACAGCCTTGTTTGCACACAAAGAAAGCACTGCTTCCAACAAGCTTTTACTGGAATTAAGCAACTAAAGTTCACCATGAATTCTCTGATTTCACTGAATGGTGCAAAAACAAAGACATTTACATCTGGTTGCCATATTAGACGAGACTTAAGCCACTATCTCACATAGCCGAGTGACGAAGCAGAGTAATGACGATCGCTGGAAAGCAATCAATCGGTTTCACTCTTGGTCATTTGATACCTAGAAAAAGCAAGTCAGCAAGGTCTTGCCGATCGCTCGCAGATCACTCGCCGATCACTCGCCGATCACTCGCCGATCACTCGCAGATCGCTCGCCGATTGCTCGCCTCCTTCACACGCCGACCACTCGGTGAGGAAATCACGTCCACACAGCAATTCAGTCTGATCAAGTGTACACCCAGAGTGACCAAGTGTACACCCAGAGTGACCAAGTGTACACCCAGAGTGACCAAGTGTACACCCAGAGTGACCAAGTGTACACCCAGAGTGACCAAGTGGACACCCAGAGTGACCAAGTGTACACCCAGAGTGCACGGCGAGTTAATCCCGTTTAAATCTCGAGCAATATCAGAGCAATTTTGCTCGGCGACAATTCTTAAAAGTTTTAAACATGTTTAAAACTTTACGATCGTTCTACGAGTATTGCCGTGTATTTACGAGCTTTTCCAGAGTGGTCGGCGTGCAGGGCCGTGTATTCCCGACTGCCTAATTTATTAAGCACTCGGCATCACTCGGCATTGTCACTCGGCTATGTGAGATAGGCCCTTTAGAAAGTAGCAGCAAACTTTTTGATTTTATTTATTTACTTCCATTTTTATTTATTTTATTTTTATTTTTTTTGTCGTACAGAAGTTTGGAACTTTGATTACCATGTAATCTGACCATATACGATTTTAAATAAATTATACAAAAAAAAATATATTTTTACATTGGCCCGTTGAACGGTCTTGTAAAGGAAGTCAACCAGGAGTAAGCTGCATGGGGTTATGCAAATAGGAAGGTGGATGTGTGAGCAATGATGATACCTATGTTTATTAAACCTTGTGACAGTAATTAACCTAGAATCAGTGAAGTTGGATTTACCTTTTTATATGACATGACATGTTCTCAGTTGTGGACTTTTTCTATATGTAAATGACCTAAAAAAATATTTTGATTTTGGATGAAATATGCTAACAACCACTAGATGGGCCAAATGACATTTCTATTTCCAAATAGAGTTCAGATTTGGAATCCTTGAGGTCAAAAACCTATAAAAAGAGCTATCACTCATGATCCTATGACTTTTGGTTATGATTTTATGACAAAATTAAAATAACGATTGGTGACCATTTTGGATTAGCTAGTATGGCGACCCCAATGAGCGCCCACTCCGGCGCCCTCAAAAAATATGGACTAAGTATCCCCTTGTCTACATCTCTGCCAAATTTCAAGCTTGTAGACAAATCTGTGCAATGACCCCCCTGCTGGATCCCTAAGAGCCTGGACTATTGGACCCAGTGATTTGTAAGCTGATATTGAATTTTGGAAATTATAAATTTTCATTACTGCAGATTGCTTGGGAATATTGCAAAACAGAAATTACGGAAATCAAAACAGCAATTTATCAAATTTATTATTGAACCATTTTATTCATTCACATAGAAGTATTCATTAAAATCATCAAAATTATTAAGAACACCAGAAAATTTAAAAAATGCTTGAGATTGATAACATTCAGATTCATTCATTTTATTTGGATGGATGGATGGATCTTTATTTAGCAAAAGTATGCAGGGCTACCAGGGAAGCCAAGGCTTATATAACTGGCGCCACAAGAACAGTTACAATGCAAATGCAGTATTTCACAGTTATTTACAAATATTAACATATATTATATAGCAGAAGCTCGTTTTTATACATAATGTGAGGAGACCCCACTCAGAAGGTATTCCTTCGCTATCGTGGGGCCACCTACTAGGATTCAAGATTCACACACACATATATATAATATTTCAAAATTAACAACACAAATTATAAACATTGCACTTGCCTTCATCACTACAGTAGTACCATTATGGCATCAGAGGATCATGCCGCCCCCTCGGGCTATTTATTAATAGCCTCAGGGTTAATAAGTATGATCAGAAGGTTGTGCCCCCCGGCGCTAGTGCGTCTTGACCTTAAGCTATGACGTATGGTGTGCGTTCAGTATCCGTCCAAAAAGCCCCTCAGGGCAAAATGTAATGTTTGTTAAATATATTTAAAAGGCTATTGTTAATATATATATATTAGCCTGTTATAGTACATCATGCATCATGCAATGCTTAAGCATTGGTATTGTCAACATTACATACATTGTAGTTTACTATTATCCTTTTAGGGAGAGGGCCAATTTATTTTAAAAAGGCAGGAAGCTTATATTAGATGTCATTTGATATTAACTCTCTGTTAAGCAACACAAAACACAAAGTCTCATGCAACATATATATATATATATATATATATATATATATACTGTTTTTAAGCTATATAAAGCTCATTATAGTTGTGTATTTCCTTATTAACTTCATGAAAAGCAGCACAAAGCTAACCATTTTGTATTTACACTTCTTTTGCTTATGCTCTCTAGTGTAGCACTAGCATGTAGCATGTAGCATGTAGCATGCCTTTCATCCAGGCTGACATATTATCCGGCATACATTCAACTGCTCTAGAGAGATGCTGACTGAGTACTGACATCCATAGGAATGAAACCTGGCTGGCTGTTTGTACCCCGAGGTCTTAATGAGAACCTGTCTCGCATTGGTCAGCTTTTGACATCAAACACAAACCGCTGTGCATTGCTAATTAGACAGGTGTAAATCTGTGATATCATTGTACTATACTCATTACTTTGACATAGCCATTTTGTAGAAAAAAATCAAAAAAACAAAACTTATAAATGCAACAGTTTATCCAACAAAAAAAAAGCACGAAACAGAAATACATGCAAACTTTCACTCCTTTAGTTAAAAAAAAGAAAAGAAAAGAAAAGTCAATATCATAATCAGTTAAACAAACTTTCTTTCACACCGTTAATTATTAAAAGATAATCCTTAAGCATAAGCATTCAAATAAGGAAAAAAAGCATTCAAATAATGAAAAAGCAGAAAAAAATCATCTAAACAATCTTTCTTTCTTTCACACTGTTAATTGTTAAATATAATACTTGAACATAAGCATAAGCATACCAATAAGTCAAAAAAGCATTTAAATATGGAAAAAAGCAAAAAAAAAGCAAACAAAGCAACTTGTAAATAATGAAGGACAATACATATAATCGTTAATGGCAAACAAGCACAGTGTACATCAATAGTGAAATAAAAACAATAAAAAGCACAGCAGAAACAGAAAAAGCAATGGCAATGTCAATGTCAATGGCAATGTCGGTGTCTACATTCTACATGCTAAAGTCTACATGCTAAAGTCTACATGCTAAAGTCTACAGTCTACATGTTACAGTCTAGTCTTCGGGCTACAAGTCATCATATTAGGGCCTTCCACCGTTACGTCCTCTAAGGCGCCTCGGCAGGATATTATTTAGATCCAAGCCGGCCAGATCTCTTCGGCGGGGGGCACCGGCCCCTACTGCTCCGGCTGCTCGCAGCAGGTCTACAGCGTGCCGGCGACGCATTATCACGGGTGCCGCTCGAGGTTGTGCGTGGTCATTGTTGCGTCTTTCCAATGCTCTAATCATCCACCTTGCCATTCTAACTAGCATAACTAGGAACAAATTACGTTCATCGACATTTTGGAAGTCTATTAGCATGTCGACATTCCATATATAAACAAGAATCAGCCTTGCCAGTAAGCGCAATGCTATATTCGCAACTACGTCGCGAAATCGTAGAAAGAAGTAGTCTCTCATCTGGAAGTTGTGAAAAAAGAAAAAAAAAAGATACATTTATGAGACATTGAGCATTACTGAAATACAGTCTGTGTTGCGCGATTAGCATCAATCGAAAGAGACAATTTACTAAGTTGTGTGTGCATTAGCCCAAGGCATGCTTAGTTGACACAACAGTTACTATGAGGGTCACTTGATAATTGACCTGATTGAAGGATAACACAAGAATGAACAATACACCCCCCTCTATGGTGCCACGGCTTTCACGCATCTGTCAATCTTATTACAGTGAAACTATAATGTGCTTGTGCACAGGAAAAACAAAAGCAAAGGAATTAATTTTTGACAACTAACCTAACTAGACCTAGGCCTAGAAGGATGTGGTAGCACCTCTGGTGCTAGCATCCAATGCATACAGACAGCAGCCTGTGCATTTGCAGCATTTCGCCATCAGATGAAAGGGGCATAGGGCTACAGCTATACACTTCAAGCAGCAGTTTACTGCATACATTGGGGGGTCATTGCAGCGTGCGTGGGTGTTAATACGGGCATGAAGGTTGACCAAACTCACCAAAATGCAAGCCGTCAAAATAGCCCCTATAACACCCGAAATGACTGTGCATATGATCACACCATTTAGGACTGCAAGGGGTGCCATAGCGGGGGCGTGTTTAGGACCGGCATCTCTCAGTATCTCGTTTACCATTGCTACAGCGCCCGGGCCTCGCCTGGATGGGTGTGTCGACTGCACTACAGGGGGTCTGTAGGACGTTGTCTCGCTGATGCACATTACTGCAGGAAAATCATCCATGGCGCTCGCGCATTGCTCAATCGAAAGCCCTATCACCATCACACGTTCAAAGCCAATCGTGTCTGCAAGGCTTACAGTATCGAATCCGTGGCTCGTCTTAATCGTTAGTCGTCTGCCTAGTCTGTAATCAGCCGTGAAATAGGGTGCCGCCGTTATTTGAGTGCAGATCACTTCTCCCGATGAAGTACAGCGACATTGACCAGTGTTTCCGCATATCCAGGCATCGCTCGGGCATATACCCATGGCGAAAAACAATAAAATCCAGAACATTGTATTCTCTGTATTCATGCAATCAATTAAGCAATGGCTTATACGTCTTATGTCTCCAAAATACCGATGCTTTATGACGCTGAGCTTCTGCTAAGCACCCCAGCCCCAGCAGGGGGTAACATGATCATTACGTAACAAAACAAAAGACAGGGCGCACGTGGTCCCCCATTGAACAATAGAGGGGTATAATCTATTCCGGCTGTAAGTTATATTCACTTATATTTCTCAAACACTGCTTGCTACTGCTGCTGTTGCTGCTGATTACATGTGACAGCCTAATGAATATTATGCATCAAATAAATACCATAAAGAGACACAAAAAAGTGCAGGAACGCATTTCTGCAGAAACTTGACCGCTGATCTTAATCAGTGAATTGTATAGCATTGTATTGTATTGCATTGTATTGCATTGTGTTGTGCTGTGTTGTGTTGCGTTGTGTTGTGCTGCATTGTGTTGTGTTGTTTTGTGCTGCATTGTATAGCTGCATACAATGTAGATCCTCAGTAGCATTCAAAATGAGTGTTATATAGTTCAAAATACATAAACACAAGAATCTTTTTGATCATACCAAGCCGAAATTTAAAGTTACATCGCATGAGGATTTTTTTTCTTTTTTTTGTTTTAATGGACAATGTCAATAAGCGGGTCATTACAGTCAATGACCCCCGGGGGGTCGGCAGTTCATCTGATGCGACCGTTTTGACTCAAAACGCTTAGTCAGACAGCTGAGTCAAACTGCTGAACGGCGTTTATGGAAATTAAGCATGTGCGTTTACCTGGTATAGATAAGAGCCTGCCCCCCTGTGTGACCTATGACGCCGCAGCGGTCAGCGATCAGTACATGCCTCCATATACAATACAGCATCTTCAGCCTTTGATGTTGAGCACGTGGTCAAGGCTGGTGACCATCTGAGTAAAAACAAAAGACCACCCCGCTCTCAGGGCTACTGCCAGGGGCAGAAAAAGTCATATAAAAAGTATGAGCTCTCTGGAAACTCCATCACATCGGTTGACTCTTTGAAAGAAGAAAAAACTCTGCTCATCGCATCTCGGCACTGCTCTGGTCTTCGGGAACTCTTCCTTGTCTACTCGATACTTCAACTCTGAATTTTGGACCAGTCTTTTCAGTCAAAAAGGTTAGTGAAAATGTTTATTTTATTTTTAATTTTTTTAGGCCCTTTACTCACATAGACTCTGAACTAGTGTCACTGATATGTGTATACCATTTTATTAGCAATTGTTGTACAGTCATGAATGTATACAAGCTGGTAATGCAGTGACATCTCTGGTAATAATTGCGGAATATATAATAATAATAATAATAATAATAATAATAACAATAACAATAATCAGTCCACTCGCTTAGCTCTTATTACATAACCTTATCACCCATCGCCAATATACTGTCTACGTCGCTATGGCCTCGTATAGAGCCCCAGCGAATAAATAAATAAAATTACTCGCTCGCCTAATTTCTATGGCATACAACTGTATCTATGAACCTAGCTAATTAATTAATTAATTAGCAATTGCACGCCTTCTTTACGCTATATAACAGCAAACAATGTTTTTCTACATCTCCAACGCCTTTAAGTATATTTAATATACTCGAAGGCGTAAATTTCCTACACCTATAATACGAGTACACTAGAGCGTAAAAACCGCAATTAACATTAGAGATATGCTCATAATTGATCGAACAATGATCGAATTGTCTCATAAACATGTTGATTTCATCATTGTAGGCCTTCGCACCCAGGGCATCGAAAACTTCCAGTCTTGTGTCATCATCACGTCTGCCTGAACTATGAATCCTCAGGAAAAGCCAGTGGCCGACATCTCCGCGTAAGTACGAGTTTTCATTGCAATTAACAATGTAGCAGCCTCTGCTGGTCGTCACGTATTTCAGTGCATTACACGGTATAACAGCCATCACGCTGGCCGATGTTGCAGCGTCATTCCACAGTATTTCATAAATCCGGTCTGTGTTCATGTTAGATAGATGTTGCGAGCGTAGTCAATCTGGAATAGCCCCGGATATGTCACTTTCGTTATCATTACGGCCGATTCTGGGAGAGGTGACTTAAATCTGAGCTCTATTCTGACGCAGCCGTCTCGCATCACTGGGTAGAAGTCGTCATAGTTCTGAGGAGCCAGGTCAATAGTGAATAAGCTGTAGCCCTCTTTGTATTCCTCTCTGGTGATCCTCGCCTCGCTACTGAAATTAGCTTTTTCTCCATAAAGCTGGGAATAGCAGTGTATGTACTTCCCCTCTGCAAAGTCAATGCTTAGTGGGCCTGAGGGCGTTGGCATGCCTGATAGACTCACATTGATGTATGCTATGTCGTAGTGCTTGAAATTGTATGGGTTCTTGACCAGGCTACCACTCATTGATTCGCCAGACACGAACCCCATCACAATCTTACTCGGTATCCTGCCATTGTACGCATCTTCTATGTAATAAGAGGAGGTGTCCTTGGCCAAATTAAATTTGCGTAATTCTTCTTTCGTATAGAAATACTTTGCCAGTGAGATCTCCTCTTCCATGACTTTCTGGTGGCTTAGTAACACGAGATTTGAAGGTGTCACGTGTTTCAGAACGAGTGTAATGTCCTTGATCTCTAGTCTGTAGTCTCTCTTGCCGTCATTGGAACTCAGTAGTCTGAAGTTACTAGAAGTAGGTGCCAAAGTAATGTCCATTGAGACGCCGTTTAAAAGTAACTTGTTCACTTTAAAAACATCGACGTCTACTTTACTCATTAGCTCCACAGTTTTGCTTGCACCCAGGAGAGCCGCTCTCTTTTTAAATCCCTCATTCCCACCGGACAGCAGGGTCACGTCGTCCATACAGCGTGCTGTGTCCTTCGTGAACAAGGCGCATTCTAACTCAGAGTCGTTTAACTCGCGCTCTCCCAGTAGAGTATTTATTAAAGCCTTGTAGCTGTAACCAGTCTGACCTCCAGTCACCACTCGATCATTAAGTCGCACCTCCACTTGATCCCAGAGAGCATGAGCCAAATTGTTGACAACACCGACACTCCAAACACCCTCAGACTCTTGCTCCGCTGCCGCTGCTGCCAACGTTGCTGATGATGGAGCACGGGGGCCCTCGGAGCGGTCCTTTTGCTTTTTACTCCCCCTTGCAGGAATTGGCGAGCCATCACCTTTAACCAGGCGTACGCTGGTCTTTAGATATACACTGGATAGGTCTATGTATGCCGTGCCTGAGCCTGTCACGTGAAATTTCACGTCGCCCTCCGCTGAGAATTGATTGATCGGTTTATGAGGTAGATATTTAACGTCTGTCACCCCCATGTTGCTGAGAGGTAGGCTGAACAAATTGAGTGTGTCATCATAGGCCAGGTCAATCGATTCCAGGACCTTTTCACCTGCTGCCATTTCGACTGAAAATGTCCTTGAGCTTAGTGGTTTTTTTCTTCCTGTCACTGCTAGGCGTGTTAGTTTGAAGATGCTGCTTGCGTTTCTTCCCTCGTTGTGGCCACGACGTGCTGGATCTTGCTACTGAGTCAGATGAGCTTCCACCAGCCCTTTTATCGCTTTCCATGTTCAGATCAGCCCTGGCCATTTCATTAGACTGGCCTACTGGTGACACTATTGTCAGAGGTAAACTGGCATTGACTTTCCCACTATTGCTGCTGCTGCTGCTGCTGCTGCTGCTGCTCCTGCTGCTACCACTGCCACCGTCACTGCGTTGCTTTTTGATCACCACTGCCCTGGGGCGGTGTGACAGTATGCTCGTTTGACCCGCCGTTTTTTTGAAATGCTCAACCCAGGGTGCTGCATCCATGGCTGCTAGGGATTTGTATCTCGCCTCCATACTAGCTCTAGTGTGCACTTAGTGGAATGACTGGTTTCGTCGACAAGCTCCGGTAATACGTCACCTCTGGAATTCCTCAGCTCAATAGAAATATACTTTACGTCCGTCACTCGCAGCGGTGTGTAGAGCACTGAGTGAAAGCGTGCATAACTGTGGCGTTTTATTTCACCAAGTGCTATGGCTCGCAGCACTGAGCTGTATGCGTCTCCTGTTACAACTCCTTCCACGTGAGGGCATGTCACGTAGATGACATCCCATTTATTCAGGTCAGCACCGATTTGGGGCAGGGCTATCTCGATCAGTCCTAGGTGCCACTGCCCTCTAGCCCTCTCATTACGAGGACGCGTGAATGGCTCCGGTAGTTGCACTGTAAACTTGCCCGCAGTGTTGCTCGGGTTTATCTCCATTGACTGGTCGCTAGACAGATAAATATACATGTCTTTATTTATTTTTGCCCGCTCCTGTCTTCACTTTTTCCTCAGTCTCTTGCTTTTCAGCGGTTTGATTGTGGAGCTGAGTATCCACTGGTTATATTTACTGGGCCAAGACTGGTACTTAACTAGGCTTTCTTCTGAACCGTCACGCCTCACTCGTTTTTTGATCACTTTTTCAATTTTGAAGAAAGCGTCTGGGTCAAATTTCACAGGAGTCAGCTCGTGGGTGTAGAAGGGGCCATCGACTTTCTCCTCCTGATAGTCTCTGAGGTAATAAATGGCCACACCGTCTGAGAATTTCCTGGCTCTGATGGTGAACACTTCGCCTGTAAACTGCTTGTCGTAGGAACGAAAAAAGTTCTTCTGTCTATGATACGACGCTCGGACGTGGTCCCCCAATGCAAATTTGTACCGATTACGTGTCTTGTTCCTCGCCGTTGAAATGGCTCTCTTGAAAGCTCTATGAAGGTCTTTAGTAGTTTGACTGGTGACGTATTGGTAGTCCCAAATGTCCTGCTCGTTTTCCTGCGTGACACTCTCAGGGCTGGCTCCTATGCTCGAATGAATAGTGCGGTTGTACGATTCCACCATGGCCTGGAGCTCCTCCAGATAGCCGTAGCTACCTGTGTATTGGAAAAATTGAAACAGCCTCTTTTTCAGTCCTTTAATCATTGCCTCGGCGTAGTTGGCCTTTGTTTCTGTATTTGTAAAGATGTGCTTTACTCCCCTGTCTTTAAGCAAATCGCTGACCTGAGAGTTTGTGAATTCAGTCCCCCTGTCAGTTCTTATGAACTTGGGCATTCCTGCGTCTCCTGCTGCATCAAATATTTCTCCAAATCCGTGTTTCATGTGTTTACCGCTTTTACTTTTGACGGGCTGAGCCCTACAGTATCTAGAGAAGACATCTATAGTCACCAGGATGTACGCGTGTCCTTCGTTGGCACTCTTGAACCTTTCACCTGTCAACACCAGCAGGTCGCAGTCCCACATGTGATTCATGCCAGGCGCTATGACTCGCCTATACTTGACAGGCTTTTCGCGAGCTGACTTGTGTAGAGTGACAATGTCCTGCGTCTGGGCCCAGTGTTCAATTCTCCTCAGGCTTATCGAGTATCTACCTTCACTCTTTATAACCGAGTGTAACTTTGCTGCACTGGTGAAACTCCCTGGTGACCTGTGATTGTAAAATCGACGACTTAAATAGCCATCTATGTCTTTGGGGAGCACCATTGTTATTTATTGGAGACTTTGATCCACGCACGACGTTTCCCCTTTCCTTTTGCGCTAGCCTCTTTCGTTGCTCCTTCGACAGTCTTAGTCTTAGTCTTAGTCTTAGTCTTAGGCCTAGGCTTAGTCTTAGTATTAGTCTTAGGCCTAGTCCCAGTCCCAGTCTCAGTCTCAGTCTCCTCAGTCTCCTCGGTCTCAGTCTCAGTCTCAGTCTCCTCAGTCTCAGTCTCAGTCTCAGTCTCAGCCTCAGCCTCAGCCTCAGCCTCAGTCTCAGTCTTTCTCCTTTTTCTCCTCTTTCTCCTCTTTCTCCACTCCGAACCTCCTCCTCCTCCTCCTCCTCCTCCTCCTCCTCCTCCTCCTCCTCCTCCTCCTCCTCCTCCTCCTTCTTCTTGCTCAGTTTCGGTTTCGGTTTCGGTTTCGGTTTCGGCCTCGTATTTGTTTTTCATATAATGTAATATTCTCCGTAATTTAACGTTTGAGATTAAATTCAGTGGCACTCCTCTCTGCAGCATGAGCCAGTACAACTTGTGGTGACCGGTGGGCACTGGGAAGGAGCTCGACTGCGTGTGTAGCAGCAGGTCGACGTAATAGCTTTCGTAGTCACCTTCGTCCTCGCCTGACAGTAGATAGAGTATGGCCCGGGACTTATTCACCAGCGATTGGTCTCTCAACCTCGACTCGATTTCGCTCATAATGACACCGGTCCGAAGGCCAGTCCGAAGGCCAGTCCGGCCCTGTAAGCGATCCTTAGAAGTGGACCTACCCCGTTTCATCGTATTTCCATTGAGAACCGGCGCCCCCCTGATCTCGAGGTGCCCGCCTCCGGCGCTAGAAGAGGGCCCTGCCTGTACCTCACCAGGCACTCGAAAGGAGGGCACCTGGCCCGCAGCAGCCGCTGCGGCCAGGCGCCCGGGCTCATCTGTCGTATATTTTTTATGATTCTCCAGTAGACTGTGGTATTTTTCCTGAGGAATCACGTAAACTTTCTTGTTAAATTTCATTGTCATTGTCATTGCCATTGCCGTTTTCTTCTCGCTCGAGGAGGCCTTTCAGGGGAGGTATGCAGAGTTCCAGGAATTCGATCAGCGTCTTGTAGTGTCTCGCGTAGAGCTCTCTCAACTGTTTTCGAGATGCCACCGTAGTCCTGAAGCTGGAGTTGGGGCCGGAGCCTGAGTTGCGCGATTTGAGCGAGGCAACTTTTGGTACTACTATTCTAGGTACTTTACGCAGCACTCCCTTGAATCTACTCAGCTCTAGATGCGGACTGTTGGAGATCCTCAAGTTGCCCTCTAATGTATTCAGTATGACCTCCGTTATGCACAGGAGTTGGTCCCTGGTGGCCTCTAGCAGTAATGTGCGACTGGAGCGAGCGGCCAGCTTGTACGTGTTCACCAAAAGCTCCAGAAAGCCGATACAGTCCTTGACTCTGTCAGGCATTATTTCCGCGTGTACAGCACTAGGGTCTCGCCGGGTAGGATTGAGGTGCACAGGCGAACGTCCTCGTCGCCTGAGCTAGTCAAGTTGTTCACGACTAGGTACCCTCTTGGTTGTCTTGTGGCGTCTTCGTGTGCTTCGACTAATCGCTTCGGAGTGCTAGGGAACATCTGACGAGAGAGGAAGTGTATCTGCTGTAGGTCCCTGCATGTCTTCATCAATATCAAGTAACTCGTATTGAGGCTAATGGTGCGCGAGTAGCGCGACTGATGGTAGACATTTTGCGATATCATTATGACCGAGATGCGGCCATGATGAACTTCTCGAGTAAACAGCGAGCACATTTCGCTGGAATTGCATATTTCGTCCATCAAATCGTCCAGAATCACCAGATTGTTACCGTCTTCGCTTTTCAGTTCTTCTATCAGCTCTCTAGGTGGCAGCCCGTGATGGAGAGTCAGATTAGGTATCAGAGCCTCGAGGTCTTCAAACTTTTTCTGATAAACGCCGTACGCGTACAAGATCTTCATCGGTGGTATAGTGTACATCACCCTCGAGTTCTTCACGATCGACAGGGCCAGAACAGTTTTTCCAACCATGGATGGCCCCGCAATTACTGTAGACGAGGGCGACTCGAACTTAAAAAGAGATTCTTGATCTTGATCTTGATCTCGTTCTTCGCGCTCCTCGAGCCCCTCGAGCTCGTCGTATTTTTCTCCTTCCGGCTCTAGTCCTAATTCTAGTTCTAGTTCTTCTTCTTCTTCGGGGCATTCTTTTTCTTCTTCAGACTTATTAGAGCAATGCCCTTTCTCCATGTTTTATCGTGGGCGAGCTATGGCGTAGCCTACGCTGTAAGACAGTACGACGTGTGCTATATGTCTTACGCTGCCTACAGTAATGCGCCTTAGCCCGTGCTGTATGTGCGTGCGTGTGCTTGTGTGGGTGTAGGCTCAATGATATAACTCTAAATATAACTCGTTCTTTTATTTATTTATCAACTTTATTTTATTTTATTTTATAGCCTAGCTTCGCAGGCCATGCGTGAAATACGCCAACTAGAGCTGATGCTGAATGGTGGTCCCAGTGGAGAACCTATGGATGTTAGTGGTACCGGCACTGGCACTGCCACTGGTGCTGACATTGGTACTGAGCCTAATTCGCGGGGAAATACCAATCCTTCTCTACTCGGTTCAACACCACCTGCACTCCCAGTACCTCTGAGGACCTCAACTCCGAAGAGCGCTTTATTTTCACCTCCTACACCTCCTTCTCCTCCACCACCACCCCCTCCCAGCCCTGCTTCGCCTGTAGAAGAAATGGAGTGGAAAGAAACCGATGATGACGACGCCATTCTTTCTGCCGAAGCTGCCATGCTGAAGGTGTGTATATTGCGTTTGTGGCTGCGCTTGTTTTTTTTGTTTTTTTTTTTGTTTTTTAGTTTGTGGTTACCCGAGAACAGAGTGACAATTTCTTTTTTTCCTTTGTACTCAGAGATATAGCCAACAGCTGAGCTACCACAGGAAGAGTGTCATGAAACTTGAAAGTTTCATGGCCTGTTTCAGTAAACCGTCACCGCTGGAGGGGGAGCCACCAGCCAAAAAGGCCAAGTTGTCCTGCCCGGTGTATGAAAAGAGACCGAGTGGTCGACGTAGAGAAGCATCGAATGTGTATGTACATTTCTATATAGCAACACTATTACCTGGATATTACACTCTAGTGTATGCGGTTATATGCCGGTAGGGGTTGTTTTATTTATTTTTATTTTATATTATTTTCTAGTAGCAACGTTGAAAATGCTCAAGTAACGCCTCTATCTCGATGGACAGTCAGGAGGGTGCTCAATTTTGAGGCCAACGATGACGATACAGATGCCGACACCAGTGCTGATACCACCTCCGCTACTGCTACTGCTACTGCTACTGCTACTGCTACTGCTACTGCTGCTGCTGTTGCCCAAGGCCCTGAAGCAGCCAATCCTCGGCGATCGTTCACCTTCACTCGTCGTGTCATCAATGGGTAAGTCGAGTCGATTGCTATATAACACCAGAGGGACCTATATTTGTATATATATATATATATATATATATATTTATTTATTTTCATTTATTTATTTATTTTTATTTTTTCCCCCTAGCATTGTTGAAGATGGGGAAGTAGCCGGCCCCTCAGGGGTTCCACCACCCCAACCTCATACTCTGTCCGGTGGTGAACCACCGTGTATACCAGACCCTGATCGACATAAGTGAGTGCTGAATTTTTTGAAAAGTGACAAGGAATGTTTTTTATTTATTTATTTATTTTTTATTTTTTTTTTTTTTTGTGCCCCAACAGGGGAAGGCATATACATTTGCTAACTTTTTTTCTCTCTCTCTCTCTCTTTTCAGTATCAGCAGAGATGATGTCGATAATACTCCGAGCGGGGGTAGGGCTAGGGATGCAGAGGATGAGGATGAGGATGAGGATAGCTTTTCGTGGATGAGGGATTTGGCTCTGGGGGATTGGTCTGACAGCTAGTCAGTATTTTACCAGAATTTATTTATTTATTTATTTTTATTTTTTTTTTCGGTATACGTATCTGTCATTTATGTAACCATTGCTACCTCAAATGAATAAATAATAATAATAATAATAATAACACATCTATGTATTTAATTTTTTGAAAAACCATATTGACAATCACTGAAATGCTTTATTACAAAAGCATGTAGAAGGGCCTCCATAGGAGGTATAGCAGAAAACTTTTTATTAATTTATTTTGACTATATATATATATATATATATATATACACATATATATTTTATTTTTATTTTTTATTTTTTTCATAGCTTAAATGAAATACCTCAAGTGGATCAGGGGGCCGAAGGCCAGGTGCTTGACGGGGAGCAGAGAGAAATTTTATTTTTAGACATGCTCTACGAAAAGAATATAATTGGTGCGGGTGTAGATGATATAGTCATGAATGAAAACGATGAACAGGCTGAGGAGGTGGCTGAGGAGGTTGTCGATGAGGGCCTCATTGAACCTCACATGATATTTGATGGCCCCGATTATGTAGTGAATTTCCACCGGCACATTGAAGTTAGGAATATCAAAGACATCGAGTTTGATGGTGGAGTTGCTCGAGAGACGGTGTACAGTGTGCATTTTAATGTAAACTGGGCTGGTGTTAATCTCAGGGACATCATGGGCGGTCTGGAGGAAGTGATCGAAACCATTATTACTCGACTTAATGAGAGCTATAATGCTCAAGACCTCGTCCGGTTTTTCATTCAAAACGAGGCATTTTACAGCCCCCACTCTAGCGGCCTAATACCCCTGCACCAGCTCACCATTTTCAAAATTGTTGAACTCCTGGAAAGTCTGCTGCAGTCTGATGAAGATCTGTTTCTAGATGAGCCTCTAGAGATTCATGTGGGCGTCATTAGAAACCCACTGGTGGCCGGTGTTAGTTCAGGCATTAACTATATCGAAGACCTGCGTAGATTGAAATGCATATGTGAAATTAAAAACACAGACAATTTATGCCTGGCTAGGTCAATAGTGGTCGGTGTGGCCAAGGCAAATCTCGATGCAACTCCCGCGTCTAACAAGCAAGCGCACAATCTCGCTCAGAATGAGTACAAGAGGGTGAACAATGGTAAAAGAAATGCTCAGGCTGTTGAAGCTCAGAGGCTTCACACCACCGCAGGATTTGACCTTGAATATGTACCGGTTTTCACCGATATACCCTCTTTCGAAAGAGTAGCTAACGCACGAGTAGTGGTTTTTGGCCGAGGATCTAGTGTCAGGCCTATCTATGTGGGTGATGACTGTAGGCAGCGTACTATTTATTTATTATATCAGCGCGACCCTCTAGATCCAAAAGCGGTAGGTCACTTTCACACAATAATCAATGGGCACTGTATCTTTGCAAAGTCGGCCTTTTGCTCAAAATGTTTGACGCCCTATGACAAGAGATATGGACATGCGGGCTGTGACCAGTGCTCATCCTGTAAAGCAGAGTCATGTCCTATCCTGGACATTGAGAAGCACTGCTGTCAAGTATGTAATCGCTTCATGCACTCCGTGGCCTGCAACCAGCGCCATTTAGAAAATGGCACATGTTCAAGTTCCCATCGCTGTAGAGGCTGTGGTGTGTTCTACAAGCCTGGCGATGACCACAAATGCGGTACACGCGAGTGTAAGATTTGCGGAAAGCTGGTCACAGGTGTGCATTTCTGCTACATACGTCAACAAAAACCCAAGGCCGTGTCATGCAAGTATGTCTTCGCCGACTTTGAGGCTGACCCCACTGGCAAATTTCATTTGCCCAACCTGCTTTTGGCCCACTGGGAGTGCTCCTACTGTATCGGGGTGAGTTACCGCGACAATCCGCGCTGCTCACACTGCGGTACTGCATGTGACAAATGCACTGACAATGTCGACCCGAACGCTGCTAGGGGCAATGCTGAGAGAGACGTATGTATGATCGGTGGAGACTGCGGGAAGAGAGGAGTCGCCTTTTTTGGTGACAATGCTGCCACAGACTTCTGTCAATTCTTGTTTAGGCGTGAATTTGAGGGGTACACTCTGCTTTTTCACAATGGACAGGCTTACGACGCATACTTCATGGCAAAATACATCTTCTGCAGCATGAGGAAGCTCCCTAAAGTCATTTATAGGGGGAGTAAAATTGTTGCTATCGATGCTGGGAAGTTCAGAATCATAGACTCTTTAAACTTCCTGACATTCCCTCTCAGTCAGATGCCCAAGGTGTTTGGGCTGCAGGGTGTTAAAAAAGGGACATTTCCTGTCTTTTTCAACCAGAAGGAAATGTGGGACTACGTCGGCCCCATGCCCCACCCGTACTGCTACAGAGTGAACAGGATGAAGTCAAAAGCCAGAGAAGAGTTCACAGGGTGGTACGTTCAGCAGAGGGGTAAGGTCTTTGACTTCAAGAAAGAGATACTCGCCTATTGTGAGGATGATGTTAACATTCTGCAGGAGAGCTGTAACTCGTTCAGGAGCTGGCTCCTCGGCATAACATCCAGAGAAGAAGTTTTTGATGTTGGTGAGGGAGGCGAGAGAGAGGTTAAACTCATCGGAATTGACCCCTTCCAGTATAACACCCTGGCCAGTGTGTGTATGGCGACTTATCGCCACATGTTCTTGACCGAGAAGTACTCTGTCTCGCTCGAAGATGGTCGCAATGTGGAGGGCTACCTTCAAAATGACCAATTGCAGCTTGTTGACACGGCGGGTGGCTCTGTTGACATGGGTAGTGTAGAGATAAAGGGCATGGAATTTGTTTCAACCCCCTTTGCTAGAATGCCTTCGTGCGGGTTTGCAGGACTTGATGCGCACAGCCGAGTATCAATCATTTGGCTAGAGTACGAGGCCCAGAGACACGGAGTGACCATTCTCCATGCACGAAATGGGGGCGAACATCGAGTGATAAACCAAACCAAGGATGGGTGGTTGAAACTGGATGGTTACCATCAGGACACTGTGACAGGGAAAGAGACAGCCTGGGAATTTCTCGGCTGTGTGTACCACGGGTGTAGGAGGTGTTACGGTGGCCCCAACACACCCGCTAATGTCAGGCACCCCCACACAGGCGAAAGCCTGAAATCGCTCTATAAGCGAACAGACGCAAGGCTGGCGTATCTGAGGAGGGAGCTGAACTTCGAAGTTCACCTCATGTGGGAATGCGAATTCACGAACATGCTTACCACGAATGAGAGACTGCGCGAGATCGAAAGAAATTGTGAGCTGCTACCTCGCCTGGATCCACGGGCCGCTTTTTACGGCGGCCGAGTGAATGCGGTGAAGCTGTATCACGAGGCAAAGGAAGGAAAGAGGTTGGGCTATGTGGACATCTGCTCCTTATACCCTATGGTACTGAAGAATGATGTCTTCCCAGTAGGGATACCTGAGGTAATCATTGACCCCCCTCCTCAGGACATTCACAAATACTTTGGTCTCATTCAAGCACGCGTCAGACCTCCTAGAGGACTCTATCACCCCTGCCTCCCCCTACGTTCAGGCGGTAAGCTCCTATTCCCACTCTGCAGCAGGTGTGCACACAATTCATCTCCAGACCCCTGTAAGTGTCCAGACTCTGAGCGTGACTTAGTAGGTACTTGGACGTCTGTTGACCTCGAAGACGCCCTCAGAGTAGGCTATGTGGTAATTAAAGTGTTCAAGGTCTATCACTTCAGGGAAAGGGCCAAGTTTGACAGGTCCCAGGACACTCCGGGGCTGTTTTCAGATTATGTTAACTTATTTCTTAAAGGGAAACAGGAGGCATCGGGGTGGCCTTCTCCGGATATGACTGAAGAGGCAAAAACTGAGTACATTGAGCAGTACGAGTCTGTTGAAGGTATTCGTCTTGACAGACAAAGCATTTCACTCAATCAGGGGAAGAGGGCCACGAATAAACTGCTCCTGAATAGCTTCTGGGGTAAGTTTGGCGAAAATAATAACCACAGAACGCACAAACTCACAGAAACAGGAGCAGACATTTTCAAACTGCTGGTCAACCCATCTATCACTCTCCGAGGTATGCATGTCTTGGACACCAATCGCTGCATGATTGAGTATACGCACTCGGAGGGGTTCCTCCCCGAAATGACGCATGTGAATGTTTTAATTGCGGCTTTCACCACGGCTAATGCAAGGAGCCGTCTTTTCAACGTCCTGCATAGTCTGGGGGAAAGAGTGATCTATTTTGACACCGACAGTGTAGTTTATGAATATACAGAGGGGGACGACAAGCAATATACACCGGACATGGGTGATCACTTAGGTCAGTGGACGAATGAGCTGGGGAGTAACCAGTTCATCTCGCGCTTCGTGAGCAGTGGGCCGAAATCTTACGCATTCTTGACTAATGACGGCGACAAGACAACGAAGCTCAAAGGCTTCACTTTAAACTACGAAGTCAGTCAACTTTTGAACTTCGATAGTATCTGCAAACTGGTGTTGTTCTGGGCTGACCCTGACAACAATCCGCTGAGTGATGAAGATGTCGGTGATGAGCAGCCACATGTCGCGGTGCCGTACAGTAAAATAAGACGTAATAAGTATGAATTTAAGCTTTTCAATAGAGACGAGATCAAAAGGTTCAAAGTGACTTACTCGAAGAGACGCCTCATCCCGGGCACATATGACACTCAACCTTTTGGTTTTTAGGTGAAATTCCTCATTACCACATTATTCGGCACTTTACTCCAGCTCCAGCTCCACCAACACTACCTGTCCACCATTTTCCATGTATGACTATATTTTCACAGTAATTACCCTGTTTGCATGTAATTGTTTTCTGTGTCACTCTATATTATGTATATTCTTCAAAAAGTATCAATTTGACCACTTATTTATTGTGTAGGGTGCATTTCACACCAACTGTATATATTTATTTATTTATTTATTTATATATATATATATATATTTATTGTTACTGTCAAGAGAAACCGCAATGAAATGTATTGACATTAATGTGATTCCGATAATAAATTATTGTCTGTTTAAAATATAAATATCATTGAGTTGTTACTATTTACTGAACACTTTAAGGACAGCCACTAAGCACTAAGCACTAAGCACTAAGCACTAAGCACTGCGCACTATGCGCACTATGTACACTATGCACGCTATGTACGCCATGTACGCTATGTACACTATGTACACTATGTACACTAAGCACTTCCAGGCTTTAACGTGTAATGGCACTTTTCACTAGAGAATTATGCTTTGAAATTGGGCCTTTTCACAATGAAAATGGAAATTCACAGGCAACCTTCTTTTTTACATCATAAAAACAACAGACATGGAATTTTAATCTCAAAAAATTTATTGCAAGCAATGAAGAAAAAAATAAAAATACATTTTACACAGTGTACACACGCACATAGATGTTGCATTGAGTAAATAAGTGCTGACAGAACATGTTAGCTGGACACCGACTGGGTATTTTGTTTTTGCACAATCTTCATATAACAAAAATCAAGCAGACGAGCTGACAATTCAATAGGAGGTGACAAGGCATATTTAGTGATACTTTCCTTAGACCTCCCAATGCCACCCACATACACAAAAATGTCAAAAACATCACTCATGAAATACAGTCTTTTGTGATTCAGGCGGGCAGCAATTAGTTCGGCAATCTGAACGACATCTTTTTTGGTCACTTTCTCCAGAGCCTCATCGACAACATCTTCAGAAGGAGGTTGCATCATCAGGTCGGTCCATGAATGGCCTGTTTTGCGTAGCACTTCGCTGCTGAAGATGTACTCTAAAATTTCCATTTTAGTGGGACGATGTATGACGAGATCGATAACGTCGTAGCTGTACTTCACACCCTCATCAGGGAGGCCTGCTAAGTAGCCCTTGACACTTTCTTCGCAATCTTCACGAGTGGGGAATAAAGTGTGAGACTTCATTCCACGCTTCTCAACATTCCACTGATAAGCCTTGACTGTTGTAGCCTCCTCGGGATTCAGAGTCTGTCCCTCAGCATCCTTGGGTGGTGTAATGATGACCTGGTGAATTTTCTCCATAGCACCATGTAGTTTTTCGTACTCTTCTTTGCGTAGATTAATAGTCTTGCTGTGGTGGCATTCACTGACATCGGTGAGTTTTTCCTGTTCAGTCTTCGGGTGTAGAAAAGAGACATAGTGCACTGCCTCCTTATCGCCCCTCTGAAACTTGGTGATCATGGCAAACTGCCTCTTGGTAAGCCCCACTTGTTTCGATTCACCATTCAGAAGGGCATTGTAAAGTTCAGTTGATGCCTCCTTCAGCTTCTCAAAGGACTTCTTGGCAATATGGACATTCCTCCATTTGGAGGTGTCACAGCTGTAGCGTGACACTGTGACATATCCTGACTTGTATTGCTGTGCAGCATGAGCTATAACTCTTGTGTGCTCTGACAAACAGAGAGTCATTCCACTGGATCCCTGAGGAGTCTGAGTGTCAAGTTGGCTTGTTGTCATGATGTAGCTTGTGTGGTATATCTTTTTCAGCTCTTGAGAAATGCTTGATGGAAGCTCTGGAGCTCAGCATTTATACCAGGTAGAGTACATTGCCCTCAGAGAAGCCCACCATGCATGGTATGGCATCATGAGTAGTATCCAATCATCGATATCGCTGAGCGACCTTAGGGCACGTCAAGTCAACATCGCACAAGTGATGAGAGCTTGGCCCAATCATAGGACAAGAATGAAACTCATATGCCCGAGGGTTCACTCATCAGCTCCTCCTCCTGGACAACGTTGGAGCGGGGAGCATTATTCCCATTGATGAGGACAAGAGAGCGGTCCACAAATTGCTGTCTCCATTACCGAGAGACAAATTGACTATGCAAGTGATGATGACGATATATAGAATCACAACTTGACAAATAAAAATCACTTAATTTTTCGGTATAGTTTTACCGAATATCTTCCACAGCCTACTGCTAATACTTGTGCTACTCATGGTAGAGTTAATGTCCACATTGTGCTCTATTAATGGATCCCGGAAATGTTCGGTATTTTCAGGTTTAACCTCTGTATGAGCACCTGAGATGTATTTTTCGGTGATATCCTCACCCTCCATGGCTGCAAGGTAGACTAAAATAAAATACCCCATAGCAGGTATATTATTCTTTTTAATTTTCAATAAACATACACTCAGCGCCACCTGTATGTGTAACTGTCTATTAGCACTGAAACACTTAATGATATGCAATATAGCTCAATTTAGTAAACGTTAACTAAACGTCGACGCCTGAGGGTGTGAACATCTATCGACTAAACGTCAACGCCTGAGGGCGATCATGCCCATTGACTCCTTGTAGTGAGCCCGGGGGGCACAACGTAATACCTTTGATCCAACAGAGCTATATAGCCCCGGGGGCGGCATGATCCTCTGATGCCATAATGGTACTATTGTAGTTTCATCAATGATGACATAAATGAATAGGATTTTATGAATATGTGGACTCTAACAATTAGGAATCACACAACGTTCATTATATGTAAAAATTTTATGGCGCCAAACGCGTCGGCAACATCAGGCTAATTTAGAGGTCATGATTCATGATTTTATTAGTATTATTTTTATCGGCAAAATTCGATATGAAATTCTTACTCCGATTGTGAGAACATCTTTCATTTGCCTGTTAACTTGTTCAGTGACAGGAGTAATGGCAATCAAGATCGATGAACTTGTCTTGTTTCATAATTATGATATATTGGAGATAATGGCAAAAGATCAATAAAAGATTGTGGGAGAATGTGATTTATATGTTTATAACATTATTTTAGGTCATGCAGTGCACAGATGTCATGGAATTTAAGTAATTTCAGAGACTTAAAAAGTCCATTTGTGTGAACGTTGTAATTACTATTTGTTAGAATCCTCACAGCTTTCCTTTGTCATCCATCAAATTAAAAAATATCACAGTATATACAATATATAATAATATATTTCCTTCAACAGTCTGAAACTATTTTAAAGCATATCACAGCTCAGTTTATGTTTACAGTATTGTTTCTGACTATATTTTATTTTTTATTCTATATTTATTTCTTAAGAGACAAAAGTACATCAATTCAAATTTATAGATAGATCAACAACGTACTATACACGGCCGAAACAGTCTAGGCCTTGACCCTCAGGCTTCGTCGATATCAAAGCATTGTGAGATACACCGCGGAAGTAGGTCAATCACTGCACACATTAAATTTAAGCAGCGAACAAAATAGTTTGAGACGTATCGTCTTGTTTAGTACAGACTTGGCCTTCTATTATCTTATTAATATCAACCTTTCTACACTATCAAACTGCTTGCTCCCCCACTGGGATCCTTGCTCCCCCGAATTCTCCAAGACCCTAAAGGGTCTTGCGTCAAGACAGCAGCCGAAATAATCACACATGAGACTCCCATTGGGGTTCCTGATTTATCTGCAAAGAAAAGCTTGACCCATTTAATTTTTACTAATATGTTTTATTCGTATTTAATTTTACCTTAATAATATATTAAAACAATTTAAAGAATAAAATCACACAATAAAAATACATTATTTCCAGGTTATGTTTTTTTTTTTTTTTTCAGATTTGTTGGATTGCCCCACAGCCAATATTTACATGTAAAGGCCCCTAAAGCCCAGTTCTGATGACGATCTCAAAATCGTAGTCATTCTTGGCTTTAAATTAGGATTAGACCCGAATTAATTACCTATGACCTACCACGACACTTAAGAACATTTGTATAAGTAGTGCTACGGCTTAGCTACGAATATCTATGATGGCAAAGAACACAGCTGGTCGTAGTACCTTGTCAGGTCAAGCTTAGCTACGTAGCATAGCGGTTGATTATGATGCCATCTACGATAACCTATGACCCGTGTCATCTTTCGACAATCTACGACGACCTAAGATGAGCTACGCTGCACCCACTGTCTTCTGCAATACTTCACGAATTTGGTAATGGTGACAATTCATTGTCAAAATCGTGATGGCGTGAACTGGGCTTTACATTCAAAAACGTTGATTGAATCGCCGATAATGTAAACATTTTATGATTGAATCAATTATGTGAATTATACGGTGGTGTATTTAGAAATTTTTTAAGGGGGCCCACTGACAAGCTAAATCCAGGAATCACTAATTGTGAGCTCGGAGAACGCAGAAAAAGCGGACCGCACGCTTTCCGTAATGCACATTTTTCCCATTTGGATACAGTGCCTTAAAAAGACAAGAAGAGAAATATGCATTTACATAAATTTTCAACATCAATTTTCACAAAAATTGCAAGAAATTGTTCCAATTTTGGTTCGATTTTGCTTGCTTCCAAGCATATTTTAAAATATTTTTGGGCCTTACTGGAGCCCCCGAAATATGATGCCGAATTTATAGATCAACTAAAATTTCTAATCTCCGATTTTTTTAAAAAGACTTAACCGAAATACCCCAAAAAACATACGAGACTGCCAATCTAGGGCGGGGGCCTAGCTCAGAGGTAGCGCTCTGGGCTTTCAACCGCTGGTATCCCGGGTTCGATTCCCGGTCGAGCCTATGTTGGATGGCTGTTTCATCCTTCGTCTCATTGCCATGGTCTCTGCCTGTCCTAATTAGCCCAACTGGTGCAGAAATACAGGGCGTAAAGCCCAAATAACCCACCCTCCCACCCATGTCTAGAAGATGAGACATGTGTTATCTGGTTAGTTTTGCTTTTTCTACTAAAATTTTATGGCCCCAAACATGTCGGCAACATCAGGCTAAGTTAAAGGTCATGATTAATGATTGTATTAGTATTATGTTTATTTTGGTAAAACTCGAAATGAAATTCTTACTCTGATTGTGAGAACATCTTTAATTTGCCTGCTAACTGGAGTAATGGCCTCAACCCATCCCATTTGTTGATTCCTGTAAGAGAAGAAAATCAGCTGAGTACAATGTACAAACCATTTTTTTCTTCTAAATGTTAGGCCAAAAAAGATTAAGCTGTTAAAGCATATTTTACATGTCAAAAACTAAAATTTCGAGAAACAAATGTGCAACAAAGGTCACAATGGGGTAAGATGAGCCACAGCAGATAGTGTAAGTGGAGCCATTGATCAACATGCCATTTTTATAATCATGATATTACATAAAAAGTTATATTCCAAATAGTCGAGCGTTAACTAACATTTTTGTTGGTTATATCCCGATGCCAAATAACTTATACTCCATTAGAAATATTTACTAAATTGCTCGATTGTTTGTTTTGTTTTAATGCCTTTATTACTCAAAACCAGTTCAATTTCCACTCAGGAGCCAGGGGAGTTATTGCCCACTCAGAGCAAATGGAAAACAGTCTAAGTAGTATAATTCCAAGTTATTATCATGAACTCCATAATTTCAATACAGAATGTGAAGAGCAGCTCTGGGCCTCCACAAATATGGTGATAAATATCACTGCCTTTGCCACATAATTTGTGAACCTTTTATTGCAATATTAAGGCTTAGCTCAACTTCTCACATGTAAAATTACTGGGTGACTCAACTTACCCCTTTCATTGGCTCAATTTACCCCATGACCATGTAAACCTGTTAGGGTACTTACGGAGTATCACAAGAAAAACAAAATTCAGCCCGTTTATTCATGTGATTAAGTAAGAAGATGAGAAGGAATAAGTTTTGGCATCCTGCAGGGGGACCATGTGGCAGCCATTGTTTCATGTTGGTTTTATCAAGAACTGTTGCTGTAACGACATTTCGACCTGCATAGTCAATGACTTGCTTCTCGGATTTCTTGCTGAAGGAATTGAGAAGAAAATCATTAGAATGACCAGGCATATATCAGAGGTGATTGCACAGATTTTTCTACAAGCATTAAATTTGGGACCGATGTAGACAAGGACATACTAAATCAATTTTTTGAGGGCGCTGGAGCAGGCGCTCACTAAGGTCCCCAAATTGGCAAATCCAAAATGGTCGCCAATCGAGATTTGATATTTTGTCATAGGATCATGAGCGGCCATTTTGGATTAGCCAATATGGCAAACCACATGGAGCGCCTACTCCGGCACTCTCAAAAAATAGATTTACTATGTCCTTGTCTACATTTGTGCCCTCCTGCTGGATCCTAAGGGCCTGGACTAACACCTGAAATCACTTTCAATCACTGTTCCATTATAACACCAACCTCTCTCGAGCAACGACAACAAGGTCTTCAAAGAGATACAGGTAGAGGGATTCTTTTTTCTTGTTGCCAGGCACCCTACTTTTATTGCCGATGAGGATTCTAGTAAGTTTGGCATTCCTGAGGAGTTTCCTTGATGTAGAGACGATTGGCATTTTCTGAAATAAAAATAATATATTTTTTCCACCTCTACGTTTTTTTTCTCTTCTATACATAAATGAACTCCTTGTTTGAGCATCCAACCTCAGATTTGGGGTTGGACAGATGCCCCAATCTAAACTTGTGGGAACTCTGTTATGCCCCTATTTTAGATCTTATGTTAATTTTTCTCTGCAAAAGTTTTTCTAAATAATTTTATCTGAAACTTATTGGAATGGTTTACTGGCTGGAGGTAATTATTGTATATATATTTTCGAATCTAACTCTACAGTGTTTTTCATATCACACCAGGGAATATAAATCAGTATTTTATGAAGGCATCTATCCAGTATGTGTTCAGAAATTGAGTTCCCACAAATTTAAATGTGCTCATCTATTTGTCTCTCAGCTTTAGCGCAACAGACGAGAACATTGTCGAAGTGATCCTTGTTACAACATAAACTTTGCCAATGGGATTTTACTTTTTCATGAACACCTACATAGAATGAATTTGTTGCTGTACTACATGTATAGTGTTATGACTGGCATAAAGTATTGCCAATCAGTCTCTGACTAATCAATGTGCTTATAAACTTGTATATTCAGATTTTGTTTTATTCATACATTGGCTTATGCATGGACTACCTGAGAAAGTAGGAGTCTTTAATTCACATTACATCCTCTGGAGTTTAGTTTCCAGTTCAATCAGTTCTATTGCAAGTAGTTTCCAGTTCTATCAGTTCTGTTGCAAGTAGTCTCCAGTTCTATCATATCTGTTGCAAGTTGTTTTCAGTTCCATCAGTTCTTTTGCAAGTAGTTTTCAGTTCTGTTACAAGTAGTTTCCAGTTCTATTAGTACAATTGCATGTAGTTTCCAGTTCTGTTGCAAGTAGTCTCCAGTTCTATCAGTTCTTTTGCAAGTAGTTTTCAGTTCTATCATTCTGTTGCAAGTAGTTTTCAGTTCCATTAGTTCTGTTGCAAGTAGTTTCCAGTTCTGTCAGTTCTGTTGCGAGCTTTCTGCAGTTTTGATCAAATTTAACTGGTTCTAATTACGAGAATAATCCATACGCAGTTATGCAATGAGTATATTCAGATTAAGTAGGGGAAAAGAAATTCTAATGCTGATATATGAGCACATCATATCTACCTGAAAATCTTTTTTTACAAATGCTATCATACAAGTTTTAAGTGGTGAATAACTTGGAACCAACCTTCAAATTTTTGAAATTCAGCTCTTTATCAAGTTTCACGTTTTCTTCGATGGTTCTAATCAGCCCAGCTCTTTCATTGCACACTTGCTGCAACTGGAAAAAAATCAATGCATGGTTGTTTAATGACATATATGTGTCATTTATGTTTGAAATCACATTCTCAGTATAAACACATAATGAAATAATTTTCATGTAATTGGTGGTCTCAAAATAACTTTGAATTAAGTTCTGAAACCACCAGTCACAGTTATTGTCAAAAAAAATGTGTTCCTTATTTCCTACAATAAAGAATCATATAAACAAACGCTAATAAAACAGCAATTAGTATTTATGCTAATCAACAGAATATCCTATATTGTTCAAAGATTCAGATGTGCGATACAAACTTTGCGAAGCTGATTTACAGCCTTCCTGGCAATTTGATAAGCAGTACCATGATCGTCCAACATCTTGCATACTTTTTCTACCAGGAGTATCATTCGCTCTATTCTTTGCAACGGCATATTCAAGTAACTGACAATAGACTTGCACTCAGGCCTGGACTCAAATTCAGATATTAACACACTGAACCTCTGGTTTTCACTTCTGCAAAAGAAAATATTAAATAAGTTTGTTAATGAATTATTCTAATGCGTCAATATAATAACTCAGGCCACAAACTAATTTACAGACAAGGTTTATGACAATAATAGTCAATATTATACACCTAAATTGTAACAGCCAATCAACTCTTATAAATGAAAACTAATATTGGTAGGTGAAATTGCCTAAACAAAACAAATATGAATCCATTTCTCTTGTATTTTTAAGAGAAGATTTCTCAAGTCTACACACAGCCTGTAGGCTACATAGTTTATTAGGTCGCAGGGCTGTTAGGTGACAGTACACAGTGTTAAGGCAAGAAAATCCAAGACCATTGATTTAATTGTGAATGTTTGGTTGACTCTTGAGTTTTGGCTTATAATCATAGGCTTATCTGCTCCTGAAGACATAGCTTCAGACAATCGGAGAGACGAAAACAATTTACAAGTGACACTTTACCTCAGTGCTGCAAGTTTTCTTTCTTGAAAGACAAAGTTGGTGCAGTAAGTCAGATATGCCTTGAAGTCTGTTTGAGCAAATTGATTTAGTACCTCAAAAATCTTGGTAGACAATTTCGGATTGTTTCTCCATATACATTCCATTTCTTGTATGAATCTGAAGGATATGGGAATCATTTCAGTTGTTCCATAAAGCAAACATAATCAGATCAGGTAATAATGCTGTCTAAAGATAATTTTGATGTATTTGATACAATAAAATTTCATCAAACTAGATAGGTAAGTGAAAAACCTTTTGTGGACTTCTGAGGTGTACCAATATAGGGATCAGGTATCGGTATTGGCCAATACTGGACCTTGAGTATCGGTTTGGTGGATCAGTTTTAAATATAGCTAAAAATTGACACGATAACATTTCATCAAACTAGATAGGTAGGTGAACAACCTTTTGCTGACTTCTGTGATGGAATTAATGTTTGAGAACAGTTCCTTTCTCTCAATATCATTAATTATGGGTGCCTGTCCTTTAAATTCCACATGGTTCACAATTTCACTGAATGTCAGAAGGCTTTTCAAATAGGATGCCTCAGAGGTCATTATTTCAAACAGACTCTGAATACAAAAAAAATGTCTTTTAATAGCATTTATTGATTTCAACAACAAGTTACTATAAATCCAGCGAGAGATCAACATATTAGCTTGCATTCTGGTTCCAGCTTGTTATTACATGTGCCATTTGCTCTGAAGAAAAATTTCACTGACAGAGCTTTTAGCCTTTATGGTCCTCACTTATGGAACCATTTACCACTAGACATTAGAGTCATTGACAACTTTTGGGCTTTTAAAATAGCAGTGAAGACAATTTAAAAAAAAAAATCTTTTAATTGCTAAACTATATCTATATTACTGATTTGCAACTTTTTGTACAGGGCACTAGATTTTTTTTTATTTAAAATACATGTAGCGCTATATAAATGTTATAAATAATAATAATAATAACACCAACCTGTTGTATCTTTTTCTGTCTCAGAGACATATTCTCCAATATTCTTAGTTCTCGCACCTGGACAAACAGAAATACGTGGAATCTCAGATAGAATTCCACACAGGTCAGTTTCGTTTCTGTGTTGGCCGTCGTTGGTACAACATCGTTTCAACATCATCGACATCGAGCGATGTTGAAATGATTTGGAATGCTATGTAGGATACCCTTGCATCACACAAAATATATCAACCAAGACAAAATCCTGCCACAATGTGAAGAAAAAATCAATCAAGTAAATTTAGTCAATGCAGAAAGTCAGTGTAATTTTGAAAATAGCAATTTGGTAAGTTACATACATATTATCCATGTTAGTCTGCACTGTCATCACTTTAATATAAGATTTGTATCCATTGAAACTATGTGTGTAGATTTTTTCTAATATTCTAAGGCGTGTTATTGAAGATAAATGGATGTTTGTTTGACATTTGGCAAATTCATGTCTCACAATGGGTAGTTTTAGATTATTTGATTCCTTAGTTTAAATATCCATTGGTTCCTTTTTGAAAAAAATTGTTCATTTCAGTTATGAAATAATGCGTAATAATGAATGTTCAAATTGAAACAGAATTTATATTCTTGCAGTGCACAGCTCAGTGATTGGGGCAAAGAAATACCTAATGCACTGATCACTTTATAAATAAAGAGAATCAGATGATAAAAACAGAAGTAAACACCACATTGTAGTGAAATGAAAACTCAGTTACATCATTCGAAAGTAATATATGCCCCCCCCCCCCCCGGACAATACACCAATTCAGATTAGTATTGGTGGAAGTACAATCACTACTAGGTCTTGTGCACTGCACTTGGGACATTATGTTTATTCAGATCCCAGCAAAAGTGACTTAGACAGTGTGGTGAAATTATTTCAAAAACAATTGAACTTGTTTCTCTCCAGATTTGCATGTGTTCCGCCTACTGTCAGGAATAATCTCTACACATCACATATCGCAAGAGCATTTGAGGACTATGGAATGTCCCATTTAGAACACACTGTCAGCTGTTGCCATGCCTGACTGGCTCTCTCTGCTCAGATTGGTGAGATACATTATGAGAAATGCTCTAAGTCTTTCAAACTCTGTATTTGCAAGGAATTGCTTTTATTCTCTGGAAAGATGTGGACCAGATTTGCAAAGGGGAGTCATATCAGATCTGTTCAAGTTTCAAAGTATTACACATTGGATTGCCAAGAGCACTGTGCCACACAGGAAGCCAGAGTAACAGCAGGAGTTATTAAGGAGTTGCTGCAATGCAGTCATGGAGAAATGAACTGTGGACTAGCCAAATGTATCTATTGTATTTGGACTTTTCCTTAGCTCAATTTCATAACTTTTGGATTTCCAGTCCCAATGGCTAGTTGTATTTCCTGAGTATGAATAAACATAATAATAATGAAATAATATATCAAGATAAGTTTCTTACCTCTGGCATATCACTCCAGAGTGGATCTAACTTGTCTTGTCCAGGCAGCAGCTGCTCTATCCACACAAAAGTGCTGCTGCTGATTGACCATGTTTCACAGTCCCCGAAACTGCTACAGTCCACATCAGAATCAAAGCTGCTATCTGAATAGTAAATGTCACCAGAGGGGGAATCTTGGAAAGAAATTTAGGCAAATCAAAAACCAAACAGATTGTATAATTAATTAAGATTATTGTATAGTTCAATTATCCAACAAACTAAACAGAGTCGTTTAAATTCAGATAACTTTGAAATGAAAATTGTTTTTTATTCAGAAACCCTGGTACAGATGTTCAAGCCTGGCACATGTTAGTACAATTAACAGTAAATACCGAAGTGAAAATTTTCAATTTTCAAAACTAACGGGATGTTCACACTGTCACAGATAGGATCATAGTTGTTCATACGTAATTCACTTGCTGGGCATTTTACCTATACTCGTGCAAATATTAAGAAATTAAAAAGATTATAATTCTTTTAATATATAAAGATCGATTTTTGAAATATTCATAAAGATATGAAGGAATCTTACCACCACAATGCTATTTTAACCGGAGGACCACTAAATATGTGTGATATTGGGAAAAAAGTATGGAAGTGATGGTGAACTCTCATGTTGGTCAAAATTACATTATAATAAAGGGCTTTTTGCACAATTGCATATTATTTGTCTTTTTAAAACTACTCTGGCTTCCATCTTTTTGCAAATAAGGTGGTTTTGGCCATTCATATATGTGCAGGTGAACCATAAGAAGCAAGAAAATAAATATGAGCTCTTATTCTTGCATAGATTCCACACAGCCCTGCAAAATAAAAAGTCTCGTTTTGCAACATTTTCGATTTTTGCCCTTTTTCAGAGCATTACAGTTTGATAAATATCACCAATAGCCCTGATGTAACAGCATACATGGACTCAATACAATTTCTTTACCCTAGGTACAAAATTTCATGCCTACATTATGAAAAATAAGAGAGATATGGACGTCTGAACTTGCAAATTCGTGCCGTTGTGCTTTTCCGCAAAAAAATTAATAAAATCTCAAATTGCTGTATCTTCTAAACCATTCACACTGGAGGTCTGAAATTTTGGATTTTCCCACTAATTATATAGTCCTACAACTGGTATTTTTTGCAGAATTTTTTGAGATGGTGACCTGGGAAGTTTGTCTGAATTTCGGTGAATTCATATGGATTTTGATAATTGTCGTTTGTTTTGTGACATAATTCATTAAAAATCAAGCATTTGACGTCACAGGCATGGCAACGAGGCGCGCTAAATATGGTAAAACATTTGGGTCTGCTATTTTGCACTTTTTCCGAAAAATAGTTTCTGTTATGCTAGTGAACTCTGAACTAAATGCAACCAACCTTGTCCACATGTCATTGACGCAAAGCCAGCATCTGATATTTTGTTAAGATCAATAGGTACAGATGAAGCTAAAGCATTCCTTCTCAATCCTGGAGAGCAGTTTGTGAATGAACTAGTTGCAGAAAGTCCTGGCAAAGCAACACTGTGCCTTTTAGAATCCACAGTCGTGCCATTTTTCCAAAAACGTTCCATTGACTGTACATTGTTGTACCGAGGTCCCACAGGAAGTGACAATCTATTTCCTGGTAGGTTGCTGTATTGATGGGTTCTGGTCACAAAACCTTGGCTAGAATCGACATCATCCAGGTCCATAACATCATCAGGGTTAATTTCCTCATACACATGATATTCAGGATGATCGGCCCAGTTTGATTCTTCTTCCTTTATGTACGGCAAATTACTGCATACATGTTTAGCAGATGATAGTGTAAGTGTATTGACTGGTATAGATTCACCATCCTGCCTTGTCTTTAGCTGATTTGAATAAGCTGAGCATTTAGCCATTTGTGCCAACAAGGACTGCTTGTCTAGCTTCACTTTTCTCAAGATCAGACCTCCTGGATTACTGTCAAGACTATTGCCTAGTGCAAGTCTATGATCTGTCAATTGTGACTCGGATTTAAAATGTGGTTCAAGTGGAGCATGATCGGGTGCTGTTGGACCCTGATAGTTGATTGCACTTCTCCTGCTCAGTGAATGTGGAGTGGAGATATCAGGCAGAGTGTGGTTTTCCATGTTGAATTGTTCAGCATTTGGCAGTTTTGCAGTTGACCCATTCTCATAGATACAATTATCAACCAACATCGGTGGCAGATAATCTAATGTGGATTCTTTGAAAGTATTGAATCTGCTGTTGAAACATGTGGAAACTGTTCTCAGGTCAGAATGCTGCTCTCCAGCCTCATCATTAGGCTGTATTCCTGGATAGGATGACCATGATCTTGAATGCTGGTTGCTACAAACCCTAGATGAGCTCATTGCTGGTATGCCTGGTGCTGCTTGCCTAAACATAGCTATCCTTTCCGTGTTTGTTGTTAGTTCATTATGCGCAAAATTGCGAGCCATGTGATGCAAATTTTGTCTTGTGTGCATATCACTTGACACATCTCTTAAATGGACATTTTGTCTTGAGTGCATATCATTTGACTCATTTTCACGGATGCAACCATCTGATGCAGACATATTTGTGGACCATCGCCTATCAGACATCAGTGTTCCATCTCTTGCTGGAGGCTTGGATGCCAGTTTAGGTTTGGGCCTGGTCTCTGGAGGAAGTTTGATTTCATCTGCAGAATCAGTTACATTTTTTCTTGGTAAAGTTACTGGAAATCCTGCATCAGTGTTTCTAAAATCTGATGATTTGGAATTTTCATTGTGAGGTTTAATTTCTTCATGTTTCACTGTCTTTATTTGCTGCTTTGAGTCAAAATCTTTAGACTTGGGCAAACTATTAGCTGGATTAAACAATGGAAATGACATTCTTGATCTTGCCTTTAAGTTGAGGAGAGTATTGGATGATTCCATGTTAGCAGTTGGTTGATCTTGTTGGAACAGTTGCAGCATTTCATGCACAGTTTGTTTTGAGTGCATGTCACTTGATTCATTTGTTGAATGCACATTTGGTCTGGAGCGTATATCACTTGACTCATTTCTTCGATGCCAATTTTGCCTTCCGCACATATCCCTTAATGCATCTCTTACATGTGCATTTTGTCTTGAGTGCATATCATTTGACTCATTTTCACGGATGCAACCATCTGAAGCAGATACATTTCCCGACCATCGCCTATCAGATATCAGTGTTCCATCTCTTGCTGGAGGCTTGGATGCCAGCTTAGGTTTGGGCCTGGTCTCTGGAGGAGGTTTGATTTCATCTGCAGAATCAGTTACATTTTTTCTTGATAAAGTTACTGGAAATCCTGCATCAGTGTTTCTAAAATCTGATGATTTGGAATTTTCATTGTGAGGTTTAATTTCTTCATGTTTCACTGTCTTTATTTGTTGCTTTGAGTCAAAATCTTTAGATTTGGGCAAACTATTAGCTGGATTATACAATGGAAATGACATCCTTGATCTTGCACCTAAGTTGAGAGTATTGGATGATTCCATGTCGGTAGTTAGATCATCTCGTTGTAATTTTTGTGCGATCTTATGCACAATTTGTTTTGAGTGTATATCACTTGACTCATTTATTGCATGCACATTTTGTCTTGAGTGTATATCACTTGATTTGTCAGTTGGATGCTCATTTTCTCTTGAGTTCATATCACCTGACTCATTTCTTGGATGCAGATTTTGTCTTCCATGCATATCCCTTGATGCATCTCTTAAATGTGCATTTTGTCTTGAGTGCATATCACTTGACACATCTCTTAAATGGAAATTTTGTCTTGAGTCAAAATCTTTAGATTTGGGCATACTGTAAGTGGCTGGATTATACAATGGAAATGACATCCTTGATCTTGCCCCTAAGTTGAAGAGAGTATTGGATGATTCCATGTTGCCAGTTTCTTCATCTCGTTGGAACTTTTGTGCGATCTTATGCACAGTTTGTTTAGAGTGTATATCACTTGATTCATTAGTTGGATGCTCATTTTCTCTTGAGTTCATGTCACTTGACTCATTTCTTGGATGCAGATTTTGTCTTCCTTGCATATCCCTTGATGCATCTCTTAAATGTGCATTTTGTCTTGAGTCAAAATCTTTAGATTTGGGCATACTATAGGTAGTTAGTTGATTGTGTCGGAACTTTTGCGCCATCTCATGCACAGTTTGTTTTGTGTGCATATCACTTGACTCATTTATTGAATGCGCTTTTGGTCTGGAGTGTATATCACTTGATTCGTTAGTTGGATGCTTATTTTGTCTTGAGTTCATATCACTTGACTCATATCCTGGATGCGCCAGTGGTCTTGAGAGCATATCACATGACTCCTTTCTTGGATGCAGATTTTGCATTCGGTGCATATCCCTTGATGTGTCTCTTAAATGTGCATTTGGTGATGTGTGCATATCACTTGTCACATTTCTTGGATACAAATTTTGTCTTGTGTGCATGTCACTTGACACATCTCTTAAATGGACATTTTGTCTTGGGTGCATATCACTTGACTCATTTTCATGGATGCAACCATCTGGTGCAGACATATTTCCCGACCATCGCCTATCAGACATCAGTGTTCCATCTCTTGCGGGAGGCTTGGATGCCAGCTTAGGTTTGGGCCTGGTCTCTGGAGGAGGTGATTTCATTTCATCTGCAGAATCAGTTACATTTTTGCTTGGTAAAGTTACTGGCAATCCTGCATCAGTGTTTCTAAAATCTGATGATTTGGAATTTTCATTGTGAGGTTTAATTTCTTCATGTTTCACTGTCTTTATTTGTTGCTTTGAGTCAAAATCTTTAGATTTGGGCATATTGTAAGTTGCTAGATTAAACAATGGAAATGACATCCTTGATCTTGCCTTTAAGTTGAGGAGAGTATTGGATGATTCCATGTTAGCAGTTGGTTGATCTTGTTGGAACAGTTGCAGCATTTCATGCACAGTTTGTTTTGAGTGCATTTCACTTGATTCATTTGTTGAATGCACATTTTGTCTGGAGCGTATATCACTTGATTCATTTCTTGGATGCACATTTACATTACTTGACCCATTTCTAGGCTGCACATGTTTACTTGAATTCATATCACATGTTTCATTTCTTGGATACACATTTCGTTTTGAGCTCATATCACTAAACTCATTTTTTTCTTGTGTATATTGTCTTGATTGCACATGACCTCCAAAATGTCTAATGTCCTTTACATTATGTGATGCCATTAATCTTTCATATTCTGTTCAGCAGGATGCCGGATTCCTGACAACTTGTCATATACCATCACAGTTTGCAGTCAAATGGTTTGTTTCTGGTCTAGTACTGCATCTGGAAGAGAGGTTATATATATTTAGTGTATGAATAATCTTTTCTTTTTAAACATTATGATTCAGATATGCAGTATGTATTTATCAATCAACTGCTAAAGGAAATCAACTTTATTACTGCATGATGATCAAGAAAATCTTATCACTGATTCTCACAACATTGTAAACAATGGGCAAAGTATTTCAAAAATTGGTTAAATAAACCTGTGGAAAAATAAGAGAAGTATCACAAATTCTATAATAAAATTATGAGCAAATAAAACAGGATACCTCTGAGTGTTTCGATAACCGCAGTTATCAACCTTAACCTATTACAGAACAAGACGTCAAATACCTCATTACTGATATGAATAAAGCAAGTGGCTATGATGGTGTAGACTTAGAACATTTAAAATATGGAGGTAAAAAAGTTGGTAACAATTTTGATGATACTATTCCATGAATGCATCCAGCTAAAAATGTTCCCTCAAGTTTTTAAGACTGCTATTTCAGTCCCTATCCCTAAACCTGGCAAAACAGACTACAGTGATATGACCAATTACAGGGGCATTACATTGCTAACTACTATATGAAAAGGTTTTGAAGAATAGACTAACTGATAACTTTCTATATTTGCATAAACCAGTAAAATGTGAAGCAATTTAAGGTGCTGGAAAAGAAGGCATTTCATAAAAGTTTTCTATTGAGGGAGATCATGCAAAAATCCGTTGATAGAAATCCGGTTATTGCTGTAGTTCCGAGTTTGATACATATAGTTTTTGTATATATTGCCCCAAAAGATAAATACAGAAGTTGTTGATAAAATGCAGGCAAATATTGCAAAGAATATTTTTCGTTGGGACGAAATAGTTTTATATATATATATATATATATATATTCATATGTTTAATTTCAACTGATACGGCTTATGTATATGTACACATGCTCATGCATGATGTCAAAAACTAGATTGATGATGATCATATAACCAATGCGTTCAATATCCGCAAACAGACAGGTAAAGAGTACTTGAGCTTTCGACGGCGACACTGAGAATACATCATGTGACCGTTACGTGTTAATGCAGAGATAAATCTGTCGCCATGACAGAATTGTCTTCAAATTTATTTATTCCCTGCGCATTATCCATAAGGTTAAGAATGTGCACTTAAATCTTCTGACCTTTTTGGACAAAGCATTCTGTTTCATTTGTCATCATAAGTCTAACAAGCAAAGCTCTCATTAAAAAAGAGACCTGTACCAGACTTGTGTGATAGCATATTATAATAGTCAATTATAGATAAAGTTTTGTAGAATAGCGAGAAATTATATTCTTCTCTTAAGATGATATATATTATAAATTATATATATATACATAACAAAAAGAAAATCAAAAAGTTTCCCAGGGTTGGATTCGTACCCTAGTTCCCCCAGCCATCTATATAGCAGATTAATGCTTCGACCACTCAGCCACTTTTGCAGGCTATAAATAGCCCAGTGTTTCTGGAAATTTTCTGAGTGTATGTAGGTTTATAAGGCCAATCCTAGTATGAACTAAATTTCACCACCATGTCCTCAAAATTTTTAAACTTATCTCAGAAGTACTCCTAAGCAGTAACGTATCTTAGTATGAGGTGTTCTATAGATTGAGATTTAAGAAGCACAGTTCACAATAACAGTTTTTATTTTGTATGCCAGAGATTAACTTAATTGTTTTTATTGTTTAAATCGAATGAAAAACGTATATTGCTTTGCTCAAGATGACCAGATATAAGCTACAAGAGTTTGGAAAGACAACAAGAATATTCTATCATACGCGCCCCTGTGAATCCCTATATCAGTTCTTTAAAGTATATTTTTCTGCTTCGTTCTGAATGGTGGTTTTTTTTAGAGACCTCTTTCTGATCCTATCAACTTTTGAACCCATCACTGATAAAATTGTCTGCAGTCTGTTGAGATTAAACCTTTCAACGGGACACAGAATTCTTAAATTTAAGTTTTAAATAACATGTGCTAGTAAGACGTAAACTTTTTAGCCCCTTGCTTGATGCCTAATATTCCCAATAATATTTACTCGCCAACAGGAATATTAATATTCTCAACCAGCCTCAGTATGAGAATAAGAATACATGAATAAGAATAAACGTTATCAGTTTTGCTCGACATACAACATAATAAAACACAAAAGCCTGGGCCTGATAGTAAACTCAGACTGACAGACAGAAGTCATTTATTGGAAGCAAGAAAGGCATTGCATGCTGCTGGCACGTAAAAAATTTGCTTTAACTTGGATACCAACTTTGTTGCTCTAGCTGGTATGTATCACAAGCTTGATTCAGTCCTCTTACCAGCTGATAGTACAACACTTAATTGTTTCACGTTTGCCTTGAGGCAGCAGTTTTCAAGGGGGCATAACACAGAACAACATTTGGAGACACATAAAAAAGTAGATAAGGCAATGTTTATGTCATTAATTTGACATTAGGTTCCTCAGTTCACTTCATTTGGCACATGTTTATCCCACAACCCCAAATGGCCCCATGCTATTTTCATATTCTCCAAGACCAGACCCTAAATGTTGGTTAATGGCATCACATATGTTGGACTTGTGGTTTCACCCTCTTCTAATCAAACTTTTTAACTGTCTCTAAATGGTTTTCTGATGGTCCAGTCAGCGATGCCCCCTCGAAAACTGCTGTTTTTCGTAACCTCCACGGGTATATGGGCATTTAGTCCAATTTCAAGAATTTACAATATCATAATTCTGATTTGGGCTCAAAGTAGTATTTAGTTTGGTACAGATATTTCGATCATATTATAAATAGTTTTTAAGGCCAGACTGAGATTTTTCATTTTTTATTGTGACCTTGATACATATTGGTGTATTCTTCTTAATTTCAAACAAAATTGATTATGATCTGATGAATTATTAAAAAAAATGCTGGAGGTGGCTTCAGAAAAGTCATTAATGCTCCATTTGTTCGGGTCAATCTTGTGCGCAGTGTAATTTAGGACATATAGCCATTAATTAAAATTTCTAAATATTATGAAAATAAAAACTACTCAATAATTTTTAATAAATCTATATTGAAATCTCCTTACATAGTTATTTCTCCCCTAAAGGTATTCAATGCTGTGGTGGCGAGATAACATCTTGTCCCAAGGAAAAACTATTTTGTCCCAACGAAAAACTATCTTGTCTCAATGAAGAACTATCCTGTCCCAACAAAAAACTATCTAGTCCCAACGAAATACTATCTTGTCCAAACAAGATAATATCTCGTTTTGGCGAGATAACATCTGGTCCAAACGAAAAACTATCTTGTCCCAACGAAAAAATATCTTGTCCAAATGAGATAATATCTCGTTCAAACGAGATAATATATATAATTTTATTGACATGATATTATCATAATTGATACATGGGTCAAACATACAAATTACATACAATAATACAGTACTTTTACAGTAATAAGAAAATAATACTAAAAGTGTTGAGCTAACAGTCTATATTAAATGTTGTAACTCTGTATTTTACAGCAAGTTGGTCCCGGTTGTGACTAGTAAAAATACTAATAATACAAATAAAAAAACAGACAAATGTATACTGCTTGTCCCAGTGGTTTAACCAATCTGGCTATCCATGTATGATTTATAAATAATAGTATACGGAGCCCAGGGGAAGAAAAACAACTAAAATAAATAAATTTATAGGACATGGTTTAGAAATATGCCAAGAGCATTAATTACACCTGCTTCTTTGCTGGACATTATTGCTTGAAACTGTTCAGTTGGGGTTAGATTATTGAAGTCAGAAATATGATAATACACTCAGTTAGGCTATGTTCTGGTTTCCGAGCTACAACCTCCAGAAGAAAGAAAGGCCTATAGGCTATTTTCTTGTTAGAACGAAATGTTATCTCGTAGAACGACTTAGTATCTCTTTTTAACAAGATAGTATCTTAAGTTACAGGGCAGACCATCATTTAGCATAGTTCATGCTGATTCCACACATGTTTTCGATTCGAAAATAGACCAAATATTTAGCCAGAAAGAGGCAGGAAAAGGCGGAAAAAAGCAATATGATTTTGAAACGAACATAATTTGTTGTGGGGTGTTTTAGTAGGAGGATTTATAAATGAAGAGGCCTATGTACATAGACACGGTTTTCAAACTTGTAAACACATTGGTGTTTTTTAAATGCATGTTTATTTTTATTTTCTTGCTCATGGCTGTTATGTTGCTCACAAGCCTGTGTAATACCCATACACAGAATGCTACATCAGTTATTTAATATTCAGTACTTACAAGTTAAACTCCACACATTTTCTTGCGATTCTAAATTAATTATTGTATATTGTTTTAAAAAAAAAAGGCCTAATATATTGAAAAAAATGAAAGTCTAGTGAGAAATGATGGCACTAAGTGAATTCATCCCAGAGAGCCTCTTCTCTGTCTCTGATTCAGAGTTAGTTTCATGTTTCAGATTGTCAAATATCATTAAAATCTGTAGGGCAGATTGGTCAACAATGTTGTCTTTCTGCATTTATCATAAATACACAGATCCTTCAAAACACTAATGCATATTTTTGTACACTCCCTATTTCTGCTTTTCTCATATTGTTACCATATATAATAATATGATCTGGGCTGACTTGACCAGACTACCACGCCAGAGCCTGGGCCTAAAGAAATTATTCATAATAATTTTATTGCCTAGGAAGCACATTCCATATTTTTTTGTTACTGAGTACTGCACAAGCACTTGAATTTATATTAGTACAGCCTTACTATATATGATACAATATATTATATATATGAAGGTACCCTGGTTTGGGCAAAAAAATTCAAGTGCTCGTGGAATACTAAATACTCTTTACAGAACCATACTTATGGGCACATGTATCTCTGCAAATGCATCATATTTTGAACACATTGTGCATGGCTTGCTGATGGAAGAAATTTCCAAATGTAAGCCAAAATTAAATAATGGAAATGTCATCGCATGCATATTTTCAATGTATTCGACATGAAATAATTTCACCTTTTTTTAAGCATATCATTTGCATTATTTCAGAATTTATTTTTTGGGATTTACACTTTTATATTGCGAAATTTGTTCTGAAATATTATACGGGTAATATTCTTAATATATATTATAAACATTTGGGTAATGTCTGATGGAGAATATTATCTCGGATATAATTATTTAAATTACTGCCTTGTGACAAAGTGCTCCACAATTTTGAATGTTGTCAGAATAATCTGGCAATTATTTCTGGGCATATTATTTGAAATATAACTGCAAGGTTTCTGACCTTGTGACAATATGAATACATTTTATATGCAGCAAATTGAGCAGGTTTTGCTAAATAGATTTTTACACTTCTAAATGCTTGGAAAAGTTCTTTGACCGACTTTGAATTTTTTTAATTGCCACGTAACGTGCCAAAGATGTGGAACACTTGCTGCTACAAAGTGAAAACACAGTAGCGTCTAGTCAATATCACTGAAGGAGCAACAAACAATAGTTAATAAACCAAATGCATAATAAGTGGTGAAGTACTTTAGCTTGAAAATCGGATTAATATAAATGGAGCAGCAGCCACCGCAAGACAACTGCCTTCTCAGACAAATATCTCGCTTAATATTCGGTTTTTTTTAAATCCGAAAACACGTATGGAATCAGTATGAGCTATACTGCCATGCAGTCTTTATTTGAGGAAAATCGGACTAATATTAGAGGAGCAGCAGCCTTTTGAAGTATATACCTCCCTGCCTACGCTGACGCTGGTAGCAAAAAGTCGGCGGGTTACCCGTGAAAGCCGGCGGGTTACCCGTGAAAGCCGGCGGGTTACCCGTGAAAGCCGCCGGGTTACCCGTAGAACCCCTCAACAAGCCGCCGGGGTAAAATTAGGAACGAATAATTCGCCGGGTTCTACGGGCCACCCGCCGGCTTCTACGGGCCACCCGCCGGCTTCTACGGGCCACCCGCCGGCTTCTACGGGCCACCCGCCGGCTTCCACGGGTCACCTGTCGGCTTCCACGTGTTTTTTTTTTTTTTTTTTCACCCGTGAGATTTCTACGGTTGTGCCATGCAAGCATGGCACAACCGGCTACCGGGGCCGGGTTTCGCGGCTGGGCCAAGGGTCCCACGGGTGCTTGCCGGGTATCCACGGGTATCCACGGGTGGCCGTATTGGGGCCGCCGGCTTGGAGCCGGGTAGCGATTTCCGCAACTATTACGTAATACTACGGCTTCACTACGGCACAACCGGCCCGTGTGACAGTGGCTTAACTACTACTACTGCTACTATAACTGCTCACTACTACTGCTAACTACTACTGGTACTACTACTACTACTCCTACTACTACTACTACTACTACTACTACTACTACTACTACTACTACTACTACTACTACTACTACTACTACCACTACTAGGGGGCCTAGCTCAGAGGTAGCGCTCTGGGTTTCCAACCGCTGGGTCCCGGGTTCAATTCCCGGTCAAGCCTAAGTTGGATGGCTGTTCCATCCTTCATCTCACTGCCCTGGTCTCTGCCTGGCCTAATTAGCCCAACTGTTGCAGAAATACAGGACTTAAAGCCCGAATCACCCACCCCCCACTACTCCCACTACTACTACTACTACTATTGCTACAGATACTACTACTACTACTACTACTACTACTACTACTGTTTACAGATTGTGTAATCCAAACAAAATATGTTTTTAAATAAATAAATAAATATTACCATGGAAGACCGGGGGCAGTTGCATGCAGTGGAAGCAAATTTAAGGTTTTGGTTTTTTGTAAACTAGTCAATTATTTAAAGCAGTTAGTATTAGTACTTTAAACAAGCAATGTATGACCCTGCTATCGCAAAATTAGTTTTTAAAAGTTACTTTGTTGGTGAGGTCTACAATTTACTGTGAAGGAAGCATATAAGAAACACCAAAGCTGCTTCAAAAGTTCAGACGTTTCACCAAAACATGTGCCAATTCACTATGATGTCATTTTTTGCTTCAGTATTCTATACACTGTGTGTTGTCACCTCACAGCCCAGTGACCTAATTATGTACATTTTTTGCTCGTTAAGTCATCTTAAGTAATTAATCAATTTCTCTTATAGTCTACGGGCTGGCTTATGGCATTAAAGGTCTAAAAAATGAAATTACAAAATAATTAGATGTTCATGTGCTGAGTTTATGCAATTTTTTGTTCTGACAAGCGCGCAATTGAGTAAAATTGCCTAAACTAAAAAAATATGAATCCATGTCTCATGTATTTTTAAGAGAAGATTTGTTAAGTCTATACTCAGCCTATCGGCTACATAGTTCAACCAATTATTATGTTTAACTAGGTAAACTAGCAAAGAATGTCCATAATTAGGTCACTGGGCTGTTAGGTGACAACACACAGTGTATAGATAGCCAATGTTAAAACTGCCCCTTTATAAATTTTTCCCGGTCTCTCCTACTTATACAGTGTTAACATAAAACACCCAAAAAAAGTGATATAAAATGATATATATGAATATTATGTGCAGATCAATTATATGTGGATGAAACAACCCCAACACTTCGATCAGTCAGAGCATCTGCCTTTTACTCAGTTGTGGTAAAACCATTACATCTTGACCATCAATGCAGCTTATGGCACCCTAGATACCATTATGTTACAGCATGAATTTTTCAATGAGACACAGCAGTTGCTGTATACTTACATAGTTCCAGGAGACCATGGTTGTACGAGTGCCAGCACTCGATTAAAAGTAATTTTTTGCATAGTCTCTCAAGCCTCTCACAGGGGGTATTTGGCTAGGGTCAACATTACCTGATGGAGTCTCATGAGATATGCTTGATGTGCTCACTAAACCTATGATGAATGATAGATGAAAATGAAATATTGTATTAACATATTCATCTGTAATATGTTACTGCATTTTATTTATTAAGACATTAAAGACCAAATATTTTTCATTCTAGGTCAAGGCATTAGACATTCTGGGAAATATGTCAGAGAAAGAAAAGAAATTCCAACAGGTTGGTACATACTGTTGACCCAGTGACAAGATGGTATGTATTTAAGTGTGCTTTTTTGTGTGGATAAGAAAAATTAATCATGGGACCTGCCAAGCCAATCCAGATATCCGAATACACCCTTAGAACTGTAAAATCATATCATAAGTAAATAATGGCCCCATTGCAATTTGAAAACAAATTTATTTTAGCACACATGCTTTTTTTTTCATTAACAGAGGACATTAGGAAATGTTAGATTAAGCAATCCAAAGGATAGGTGGAGGATCAGGATGGATACTACAAATCAAAAGTAAAAGAGTAAACCCGGAAATCAAGTTGGACTTACTGGTAGTACTGTACTTCGGGGGCTGGTTATACATTATACTTACATTTTTCAGAGTCTGTTTGAGATAATCACCACTGAGACTTCTTACCTCAAAAGCCTCATAGTTTTCTCAGAATGTTTCTTGGAACACCCAGATTTGGCAGGGGTCAGGTTGATTATTACTGAAGCAGAGAAAAATCAGTTGTTTTCAAACATCTTATCTGTGATGGATGTTAGTATGAGGTTAGTATGAGGTTAGGATAAGATAAGATAAGATAAGATAAGATAAGATATCATTTATTGATGAGGTATATTTAGAGATGTACATGTATGTATAAGAAAACATATTTCTTGTTTCGTTGGATTTTCAGTTATTTCTCATGTTATGAAGGGTAGTTGGGCAGAGAGGGGGAGGGGCTTGGGGCTCTACTTTTATAACAAACAAGGTTATGGGAAATAGCAGATTTCTCAAGGTCAGACAGCTAGACGTGCTTCTTGCTCTTGTGGCTGAGCTTCTTCCTCTTGTGGCTGAGCCTCTTCAGGAGCAGGAGGTGGACTTGCAGGAGGTGGACTTGGTGTAGGCTAAGTGTTGATGGGAGACAGCTCTCTGATGGAAGAGTTTTCATCACGCCCAGGAGAAATGAAAGGTGCTCTTGCAAGTTCTTCATGTCCATTTTTGGATGCTTTCTTTCTTGCATAAGATCTTCTGCTTTGTGGTGGTGCCATAGTTACGTCAGGAGCGGTATAATGCAGTGATGGGTTCTGGTTAAAAGACGGAAAAGAAGTGATGGCTGAAGACGTGACAGTGTGAATGCCCCTTAAGCCAATTAAAATTGCTAAGTCTTAGTCATTGTTGGATTTACAGAATTGTTGTCTGATGCAGAGTAATTTACAGATTTAATGGACACTAACAGACATTCCGTTTTTAGTGTAGGTTGGTCTATGATGCTCTGTCAATATTGTGGCAATAGAAAATGCTATATCTAAGATAATAACTCCTCCAGATGAAAACTTCACACAATACTTAACACAACCCTCAAATCATTTCGTAAGATTTAACACTGCAACTGAAAATGAAGTTATGAACATAATAAACAGTTTAAAATCCAAAGTTAGCTTTGGACATGATAAAATATCTACAATATTGATAAAAAAAAAAAACTCAAAGATTTAATCTGTAAACCACTCACCATTATAATTTAGCAATCTTTAACTACTAGTATATTTCCTTCTAAACTTCAGCTTGCAAAAATTTCTCCTATATTTAAGAAAGATGATGCTACCCTGCTTACAAATTATAGGCCAATTTCCTTACTAAATTCATTTTCTAAAATTTTTGAAAAGGTTATATTCAAACAGATCCACCATCACTTTAAAACAAATACTTCAGAGAACTTCACTCCACTCAACTAGCTGCTTTGGAATTAATAGATTGTACAATTATAGATATGGATAAAGGAAATACACCACTGAACATTTTTATTGACTTATCTAAAGCCTTTGACACCATGGATCACAGCAGTCTTTTATATAAATTTCAGTATTATGTCTTAAAAGAAAATGCTTATAAACTATTGAAAAATTATCTGAATGACCGAAAACAATATGTTGAAATAGAAAAATATCAGTCTGATGAATTGCACATAACAACAGGAGTCCCACAAGGTTCAATTTTAGGTCCCCTCTTATTTATCATTTACATTAATGATCTGTCATTCTCATCAAATCTCTTTAAAACAATCAGTTATGCTGATAATACTACACTTTATGTGTCTCTGACTCCTACTAGAAACCCAATTGAAACTAATCAAATAAAATTAGAATTGTCAAACGTCAGTAAATGGCTAGACTTAAATGTCCCTAAAACTAAATGTATGTTATTCCACTCACCCAATAGAATAGTCCAGCCTCCACACTTAGAAATAAATGACCAAACCATTGAATATGTGCAAGAATTTGATTTCCTTGGCATTCTACTTGACAATAATCTAAAAGGGCACGCACATCTGAACAAAATATCCAGAAAGATCTCAAAGTCAATAGGGATATTAGGAAAAGTTAAGAATTACCTACCTGTAAATACTATGAGAATACTTTACTTTGCTTTAATAAATTCACATATAGATTACAGAATATTATGCTGGGGCCATTGTGCGAACCGTCTATTAACCTCACAAAAGAAAGCAATAAGATTAATTTCAAAAGTAAATATAATGCTCACAGTGAACCACTCTTCAAAAAACATAATATATTAACGATTTCTGATATCTATCAATTGAGATTACTAAAGTTTTTGTTCAAATTATTCAAAAATACAGTGCCAGTTTATTTCTCCAGCCCAGAGTTCCTCTTTCTCCAACAAACTAATCATCCATATAATACTAGAACTCAAGCATATATCATCCCTAGAATACATCATGTCTTTGCTGAAAAGTGCATACGTCATCAGCTGCCAGGTCTTCTGAACATTACCCCAACATTTATCCTAGATAAAGTCAATACGCATAGCGAAACTGGTTATACCTCCTACCTAAAAAGATACTTAATAAATATGTACAATAGTGATTGTTACATAGCCAATTGCTATATCTGTAAAAACCAACATACCAGCAATATACAGTTATGAGCCCAACTCCCCCTTTTGCAGTCTTTGCTTCTCTCTTTAAGCTTCACCTTTCCACCTTTCCACTTATTATGTAAGGTTTGTAATTTTTTTTGTTTTCTTGGCAGTAATCTTAACTTGTAGTTTATGATTAAAACAGTGGGTGCTTATGGCAGCACTTAACACTTAGGCAAAATGGGCATCGCCTGAGCCAATATTTATATAACAATATGTTATTGTATTATTATGATTTTTATGGCATAAATAAAAAAATTCTGTCTGTCTGTCTGTCTATACATTATTGTTGGTATAATTTGATATATATCTCAAATAATTTGAAACGACTATGACATTGATGATTTAATTTAGATTTATTCAGGACCTACAGGCTCACTGGATGAAAAGTCCTGTCCTATCTACTGAATTATGTGAAATGATAAGTCGATATGCTGAGGAAGATTTCAAAGTGTATCTGACTTACTGCCACAGAATTGCGTTTCAAAAGGTCAAACTGAGAGAACTCAGGTAAAAAGAAAATATTAATGAAGAGGCATGCACATATTCTAGCACAACAACTTAATAATGTGGCGAAAAAAATAATTCAAGTTCTTATATATTATGTAAATTTTTTAGAGACTATTTTGCCAGTGCACTTGATGGTTTCTACATTTTCAAGCAATAAATTAACATTATGAGGGTACAAAGTATATTTGACATGCAAAACATATTTTCACTGCTGTTAATGGAGCTTTACATTTAATGGGTTATTTTCTTAATGATAACCTTGCAGAACAACAAATGAAAGATTCAATGCACTTGTAGCTGAATTTGCGTCCAGGACTGAGGGTCAGCGTCTACAAGTTTGGGACTACTTGATACTTCCTATGCAAAGAATTACACGAATGCCACTTCTGATGAATGCTGTTGTAAATCAAGCGGAACATTTGGGTTCCACAGGATTTGCTTTGGTTAAGAAGACACACGATGACCTTAAAAAAGTTTGCAACTTTCCTGTATTTTTTTAAATGTCAAATATTCTCTCACAGTATTTAACTCGAGGCAGTTGAAATATAATATCTGACATGCCGGACAAGTAAACGTCATAATTGGTCGTGGAAAGAAGAATTAAACGAATCAGGCCATGCATTGTTTCATGTTGAATACTATAGAATACTATAGAATACTATACATCAGTCTGATATTTAGCATTAAAAAATTACTTAATCCAGCTGGGTTCAAGGTGCAATGATGTTGCTGATCCATTGGCAAATTATGAATGTTTGATGGATATTGAAAAGACATTGGACTTCAGTAAAGTAAAGGTGGGTTTTTTATTGACTATTTAAAATTTTAGAAATAACCTAATTTATATTCCACCTAGATTGTTTTCCCATTGTTCTGAGCGGGCAATAATCAACGAAAATGTTAGTTAAATTCCTCCTGAGTGCAAAATGTACTTTAATTGCAGTTAAACATATCAAACAATCAAACACATTAGTAAATATGTTTCGTGGAGTTAGTTATATCTCTCATAGTCAGGAGTTAACTAACATTTTTGTTAAGAAACCAACGGTGTCGGGATATAACCAACAGAAACGTTAGTTAACTCCCTCCTTTTCGGGATATAACTATTACTTAGATTGTAAACAGTTTACAATGGACAAGTGCAATATGTTTATTTCAGACAATTTCCGTCATCTCATCATCAAGAAAACTTCTGAAATCAGGAAGTCTTACCAAAATACTTGGTGACAACAAAAGCAAAAAGAAGGAAATAGTGGTTCTGCATCTTTTCAATGATCTTCTTGTCATTAGGTATAAACATTACCCAATATTAGACACGTTTATAAACTACAATTTAGTTCCTGCGTCATTTAATCAATTGTGATATCAGATTTGATCTTAGTCTACAACAAATCTCCATGGATAAGGAAATTGTGTAGTGTACGAAGCCCGGAGAGAAAAATTTGGCAGATGTTTCAGTATTTCTATGAACACACATAATTCTTCGTCAAGACAAGTTCATAACTTCAGGCCTAGTGCAACAATAATGGGAAAAAAACTGTGATGCTCAGCAGGTGTGATACCATGCCCACACCAAGCAAAGCCAGTAGGACTGGGGTGTGATATCACCATTTACGATTTTTTCTTTTGCACTTGTTTTGGGCCCCCTGAAACAGCAAACATTATTGATTTAGTGAAACAAACTGTTAACTGCTGAACTGCTGTGATTTACAATGATGTCTTGTTTGGTTCGAGTATTGTTTTGTTTCATTAGGAAATGAAGCATGAAATATATTCAAACCCCAGTGAAAACTGTGACATCATGCTCTTAGAATCAAGAAAAAATTGAAGAGTGATTCTATGTAATTATCACACGTCGGCTTCATTATTTTTGCACTAGGCCCTTCACGATTATTGTGCCAATCAATGGTGAACTCTATATTGTCATTATCTTATGTTGGTATTAGCTATAATTTTGTACGAATATCCGCAGATTCATCATGCATCGTTAGACATCAGCATCAATTAATCGTAGGCAGTCCTGGTCAGTCCTGGTCAGTCAGTCCTGGTCAGTCCTGGGCAGTCCTGGGCAGTCCTGGGCAGTCCTGGGCAGAGGTTGGGGAGTGCAAGAAAAATGTTGAGTCTACTCAAATCTATTTTTCCAGGCCTACGACTCTTTGTTTATAGTTACGAGTTTGTAGGTCTAGGAATTTTAATTGTGTGTCCCCTTTCCTTTGGTCATTTTATGTGTCCTCTTTCCCCCATCCTATGGCTCCTTACTGAGGTTCACAATTGAAATGTGACCATCCATGTTTTGTTCACTATAATCAGTTAACCAATCAGCATTGACTGCAGTGGTTTTATTTATCTAGTTATTCATGCTTAGCAGGTATATTCTGATCAGGTTTCCTGTGATAAAAGCAGGAACTATGTAATAAACTAATATCCCATTGTCTTGCTTGTGTTTTGTAGTGCAAAATCAACGAATGAGAGAAATCTGGTTATAGACTATGCCAGCAATGATGCCATCAATGCCTCAGTTGTCAAGGATTCCATAATACGGTTGGCACCAAATGAATTTCCTCCAGGATGCAACATTCTTTTTGTGCTTACTCTGAAAAAAAACTACAAAAATCAACAGGCAGTCTTCTGCCTCGCTTGCGAAGATCGGTAATTTTTTTTTTGAATTTGAATTTATTGCCATTTACTGTTTTATAAAATTAAGTTCACAAAGATGCTGTTTTTGCGTAAAATAAATATAATGCAAATAGGAAGATTGGCATAGATGTGGTGCAAACGACAACTAATCAGAAAAAAAAGGAGCAAACCGGCTCAAAAAGACTGATACCAGCTCAAAACAAACAAGGCGTCTCTTGAAAGCACAGAAGATCCCAAACTGGTCCAGTTAGATCGTTGGAAAAACCAAATTTATGAGGACGCTAGTGACTACTTTTCTCAAGACGATGAAAACTATGTCGGACAAAAGGAACAGCAAATTAACACTTCCCCAAGAGGAAAGCAAAAGAGAAAAGTTTCCTTTGCTGAAACATCCAAATTTGATGCAAAAATTTCTCCAACATCTGAGGTCAAACTTATTGCCAAAAAAATGAGAAAAAGGATAAAGGAACCTATTTCAAACCAAAACCCTGTCAGACAATGGACCTCAGTTTACTGGTAAAGGAACAACAAAATATGCCAGAAAGTGCCAAAATGGCTGCTGAAAGAAAATGCCAAAATAAAAGACCTGAGGCACCTGTAATAAAGAAAATGGAACCATCTCCTTCCCTGAAAAAAAGGCACAGCAGGACCAAAATGCAAGATACCAGCCAGTGCCAAACTGAGGAAAGAAGCAAAAAGTGAAGCACATGGCCCATCAATGATTATGACATCCAAAGACAGGGAAAAAAAATAAATAATAATAATAATAATAATACACTACTCACAAAATGTTAGTGATATTTTAATATGAAGTGAAATTTCTCAAAATTCCTTTAAATGTTTATAATTGATTTAGACGAACTTTAAATGACCTACTATGACTATTTAAGTGCATTAGTCCCAATGTTTGTATAAGTAGTACAAATAACAGTTGGTATTTACCTTGTAAGCCATTAGAAGTTAATGCTCGGCCTCTGTTTTTCACACTGGTAAATCATTTCAGTTGGGATCCAAATCCTGTGAAAATTTTCACACTACTGTCAATCCGCTTGGAACTTCACTTCCATAAAAGCTATCATGTGCATTGTCATGTAAATTGTCATCCACCCTTTTACAATACTAGTAACCAACTAATGCTCCATGTTTGTGGTTTACATGCTTCAGTGTTCGTCTAAGTCAGTTGCAGACCACGGGGAGACGATATGGAATGATATGAATCCCATATTGTCTCTCTCTAGGTCAATAACTAACACATGCTCATGAAATTAATTTGACTTAGTCAAATCCTATCAACTTAAAAGCAATTCATGGGAAATAGCATGAAAAATTAGAAGTGAACCCGAAAAATCCCGGGAATTCCAAAAGGGAACCCGAAAATTTAGAGATTTTTCATCCTCTTTTGTTGTTCCATTACCATAATTTAATGGTAATTCACCGCTTGACACATAAGGAGCTCCCCAGTTAGCGACAACTGATTGTCTTTTGGGGAGCTCCCTCCACAGCAAATTCATATGTTATATCCTATATAGATTTAGTTGTTTATATAAATGTTTTTCTGTGGAAAAAACTATCTTGAATCTTGAATCCTATTTCCATTGGAAACGCTAATCATGGTTCATCTTTGGCAATTCTGATATGAACTCACTTTTCAGGAAGCATATTTTTTTTTCATATTTATAGTGACAGTAGTTTAATGGATGCCTTTACTACTACAGGGATCAGAGACAGAACTGGCTACATGCCTTGAATTCACTGTCACAACAGGTTAACTCCAAACTCCAGGATATTGTGACAACTGAGTCACCACAAAGCACTGTGACAACTGAGCCTCCCACAGATGTGATAAATGAAGTGCAGAAAGGCACGCCGGCTTCAGATTCTCAAAGAAGTTCGACCGACTTGAGTCCACCTCTCAGAAACATTGCCACACCATTTTCTGAGGAACTCAATGCAGAAATCAGAGGGGCATTTGCTGCAGGTGTAAGTAAAGTCATAAATACACATGGAATTCATTAATTACACTGCAACGTTATTTTGTTGTGACAGGTCAAATTTATGTGAAAAATGGCTCCCAAAAGCACCAACTTTGAGATGCTACTGTAGAAAAGCTAAATACAATTTAAGAATTCTGACTTCATTTTACATGGTTTGGGAGGTCAGCCTTTGGAAGTGTAAAATTGCATGGTTTTCTCTGAGACATTAACCAATAGGCGGTTGCAATTCAGCTATTTTCCTGCTCTTTCCAGAGAGCATTCCAAATTGGCCCAGCATCATTTCCATATGGGCCACTTTCATTACTATCTGGGATGTTGTCGTTCTTTGCACATTGTTTTTATTGTCTTTCAGATTGCACTTAGGCCAGTACGCAAATCAGATTTGACGAGTGTTGAATGAATCTTGCCTTCATGTGGAATTTATATATCCTTATCAACAATTGTTAATAATGATTGTATATTCCTTTTTTACCAAGGATTTTTACGAAAAATAAAACTTTATGCCTGAGGATTTTCATGCTATTTTTCTTTTTGTCTGACATTTTTAACCTGTCATTTTATCATCGTTGTAAAACACACAGCTCTTGCATCTTTGTTTTATAAACATTCACCTTTTATCTCATGTTATAGAAAAATTTTCTTTTTAGATCAAACAGTGTGCACTAATTACACTAATTGAATGAATCTTGCATTCATGTGGAATTTATATATCCTTATCAACAATTGTTAATAATGATTGTATATTCCTTTTTTACCAAGGATTTTTACGAAAAATAAAACTTTATGCCTGAGGATTTTGATGCTATTTTTCTTTTTGTCTGACATTTTTAACCTGTCATTTTATCATCGTTGTAAAACACACAGCTCTTGCATCTTTGTTTTATAAACATTCACCTTTTATCTCATGTTATAGAAAAATTTTCTTTTTAGATCAAACAGTGTGCACTAATTACACATTGAATAAACTGATGCTTTTGGTTGCATTTATTTATTGTTTTATTATTTAAGTTATGCTATTACACATCATAATACAGATCACATTCTGGACGGGTTAGTAGCTGGATTGGGGCTTTACATCCTGCATTTCTGCACCAGGTGGGCTAATTAGGGACCATGGCAATGAGACGAAGGATGAAACAGCCATCCAACTTATTAGGCTCCACCAGGAATCACATTCTGGATGTTGGATCCAACAAAGTAAGGAAATAGATAGATGTGTCTCACTGGTAATTCCCAGTGCCCCTAATATCCTAAACTCCCTCAAGAAACATCCAGTATGTGATGTTATGCCCAATTTTAATATTACTAGAAAAGCCCAGAGATTTCAGAATTTTACAGAATTATTTCAAAGTTATTATATCATTTAAAATACTTTTGTAGCCATTTGAATTGAGGTCAGACAATAGAAACAAATCCTATAGTAAACAATCACATTCTTGTCTACGTTAGTTCAACAACTAAACATCAAAAAGATCAAAATAGTTTACCTACATACTCTAGCATGCCACAATAGACTGAGTGACTGACTGAATGACGGACTGAATGACTGAATGAATGACTGACTAGCTGTCTGACTAGCTGTCTAACTGGCTGACTGACTTCCTGACTGGCACCCCAGGAGGTTGCTATTACGAAAACGAATACCAGCAAACAAGTGACCCTGTTTTAAAAGGGACCAGGGAAGCTACAAGTCTCCTATCCACAGGACAGGGTTACAACATCCTAGATGAAAAAATATGGACTTTCGGCTTGTGTAGGAACTAGCCTTGTAATAAACGTTTGCCACTTTCTATTGTATCGCGCTCAGATATGGTTGATTTCTTCCAATATTAATCGATTTCTGTGCCATTTTCGAATACACATTTTGTTGATAAAGCTTGACAGCATGGACGCCTAGTTCCGCCGAAACTAACAAGAGGGCTCCGGTGACGTTTCAACGCCCCTAGTGGATAATAAGATTCACACAGATTAGCGCTGCCAAGTTCTCATTTCTGTCAATTTGACATTTACAATACATTAAAATCACACCCACATGATTTCAATTCAATAACAAGCAAATGGACCAAATTATTCATTGATTTTTAACGTCAACAAAATCTGAACAAGCACAGTAGCAAAAGCATGAACTAGCCAACGTAAATTTATGGAAATGCTTCTTAATACGACGTTTCTAATTACTTTTTCATGAATATGTAAGTGCGATGCAAAAGTAAACAGAGCAGTCCTCCAGTACATAACGACAAAATAAGGTAATGCGTTTGTTGAAAAAACTATGTCAAAAATGTCAGATTCTAAGAATTCCTATACAAGTTGTTCCAACCCTCCATTGCATGTAATGCAATGCAATGTAGGTCGGTTCTGGCTAGGACCAGAGTAAAGGGGCGGCGTAATTCAGGTCAAATGATTATAGTGGGGAAGGTGGGAGTTTATTCAAAATAGTAAGCAATTTTGCATCTTATCATTGATTGATGTATTGAATCTGATTAAGCTAAATAACTATAGTATTGTAGTAGAAGATGGATAAGAAGATGAATAACTGACTGACAAGCTAAATTTGACTGATTGATTGACCGACTGAATTTTTAACAAATTAAAATAATACAACGGCCAGGGCTGGTTTTTGGGCGCCTTTATTCAGCCTCATTTCACAGGGATCAAACTTGCCAGTATTATTTAGGAGGCTTTAGAAACAACAACAAAAATGGTGTTTTACTCGTATGAAATCGGAAGGAATGGATTTTAATCACTTTTATTACAAGATAGTATTTAAAATGGTGATTCTTAGAATTTTTCAAACAGCAGTTCTTAACTCTTCGGTTGGTTAATTATACTTGTTTTGATAAAATTTCAATTAACATGTTATATATCACTTGCTGCAGCTGGTGATTGATGGAGAGTGTTGGAAACGTACCAAATTTACTGTTTGTTTTACATCAGGATTTTTGAATTATACATCAATTAGGTCAAACAAATTGTTAACTGCTAAACTGTTTAGAGTTAGCGTTAGAGTTTATTTTTACCAATCTCCGCAAATACAATTTTACAACTTAATATTATGTAATACATGAATACAAAACAGACTGGTAATGGGGGTACACCCGAGTATAACAGTATACAGTAACCCATAGGGTGGATGCCCCCCAGTAGAAGAAACAATTTTTTTTTACTCAATCAAAAATATAGAATATATAGAACAAGACAACAAGAAAAATGAAAAATAAACACTGGACTTAATTTTCTTATAAACAACACAATTTTTCAATGAAAAAAATATATATAAATACATATAGATATATAATGCTAATAATAATTGAAACGTGATTTTGAATAGGTCTTTACAAAAGATATTTTAGTATTTACATTTCTAAATTGCTGTGGTTTATAAATCTGAAGGGTATGAATAGGTGTTTGCAAAATATTTTTATTTCTAGTTGCTAGCTTATGCGATGGAATTTCAAATAAATTGGAAATACGTTTTGGCAGAGTATCATTCACATACCTATATGAAAATACCTAACAGAGACAAATCTACTAAATCTTCTAACACAAGAATCTCAGCTTTCTTATAAAATGGGCTCAGTCTGGTTCTTCTTGTTAATTTAAACATTGCTTAGTTGGAGTATTGTTTTGTTTCATTAGGAAATTAAGCATGACATTTATGCAAACACAGGAGAAAACTGTGACATCATGCTCTTGGAATCAAAAAGAAACTCAAGAGTGATTCTACGTAATTATTACAATGATAATAATATGTAATTTGGCATTTCATTACAGTGCGTCTGACATTATTATGCAAACATGATTATTTTGAACATCTTCTGAGTGGACTCTCCAAATCGGTTAATAATCAGACATGTCAAACATGACAGAAAGAAAACATTCTGCAAGTTTGCAGTCGTTTTTATCCCTTCAAAGGAATGTTACAAACAAAAATGCGATAACTGAGGCACATCAGTGAACTGTTGTTAAATGCTAAGTCATTGGATGGTTGTAAGTTGTCTATAGTTTAAAGCTAAATATAACAAAATTCAGTACATTATTCAAGGGTTCATATTTCTATTAATAGTCTTTAAAGATGCACACCAGCGCATCACTGCTTATCTATGCAGATTAGCATCACCCCATCTTTGGGGTGAAAGTTTCACCCCTTGTCAGTGCGTTTGCAGCAGCAGCAGTGTTAGCATCACTTGTGGCTTGTTTGTGTGATGTCTTTAAAAGTCCAATTGAATGTAATGGAGAACAGGATCTTTATGAGGAATGATGCATTCTCAAACGTTTCTCCGAGTATATTAATGCGTCCCTAGCATGAAATAGCTCTCTGGAGGGAAGCTGATGACTTGGCTGTCATCATCACCAAGTCTGAACTCCACCAAAAATGTAAGGTTGCTAGAAAAAATGAGCTGGACATGGCTGCACAGCAATACCAGAGTGTACTGGAACTACTGGATGACACTTAAAAATGGTTTTCGGACCAATCAAAGAACACAGTGCTTTCTACAATTTTTTTTTTATTAAAATTTTTTCTTTAAGAATATCGCGCAAATTATAAGGATTTGTGAGGGGTTTATTTTGTTTATAGGTGGAGAAAAGACTCTAAAATTATGTTTCTGGTTATGATAATTTTTGCTACTTGTGCAATAAATATAATATGTAAAATTACTTTTAAATTGCCAGAAATTACTGCAAACTGGCAGAATTTTTTCTCTCTCATGACGATATGCACAATAATCATGTTTCCATAATAACCTCAGAAGCACTGTAGTCCTTATGGCCTGCGTGGGCCTTTTGATGGTCTAATTGAGAAGCAAAAATCTGATATTTTGTCCTTTTGCAAACTAAAAACTCTCAGTCCAAATCTTTTACCCCAGATTCGGATAGCTTATTGAGGTATAGGATGGTAACTACTATTTCTTGAGCAGTTCACTGTCCCTGCTTTGTTAATGCTACAGTGTAGTGCAGTCCTCTTCATCAAGTCCGGAATGTTTTCATAGACATTTGGCTTTTTTTCTTACTCAAATATCTGCAAAAACAATACAACTTAACGATATAACAACATGTTTTCATGTCTTGATTAAATAAAAATTATTTATTAATTACCATGAAGCATTTGACAAGTGTTGCTGCCAATATCAAATGTCTGCCAAGATTGCATATTGGGCTGGATAATGTGTCAATAGGCAGGTCTTTGGGTGATGAGCTAGCCTTTGGGCAGGCTCACCGAAAACCTTTGCTTAGTACGTTCGTAAATTGCGGACCATGCAGACCGTTCGGACCAAAGATAGACTTGGGATTGCTCGATAACCATTACATTATAATTTAACAGCAAGGATTAGACCCGACCTCTTACAAGCTATAAAATCAAGTTCATGAAAAAAAGAGAATTTCATGTTTGTCGCAAATTCACAACCAGGACCGATGTTCTGTAAAATATACAGTTACAATATGTAGTATAGTTTGTTGGCTTAACTTTATTAGAATTATGATCTTTATTATTGTTGAAAAGATTTATTGTATTTTGTACAGCTATTTGTATGTTTGACAAATGTATCAGTATGGTGATAATATCTTGTCAATAAAATTATATATCTAAACTGCTGGACACAGAACCAATTTTGGCCTAGATTGTGTAAATATCTGATTCTATATTTGTACAATATGCTAGAATTAATTAAAATTAATTATATGATTTTTAAGAAAAAAACTTTTTTTTAATAAATGTGTGTTGTGACAATACTACAAATATTACACCACAATGAGAATGATGAATATATGCAACTAAAGACAGAAAGTGTTTGATTACAATTACTGGATTTATGACATTTTATCATATATTACATGATTCTTTTTTAAATATTTTGGGAGAGCAAAGAATCAGTGTTCACACCTGTATTCAGAAATTAGATTTGCTGTACAAGCCAGCTTAATGAACTTGATAAATGTCCTGTGATATAAAACCTTAGAGATTAAACCATGATATCCATATATCTGATCTGGCGCAATACAAATTTATTATTATTATTACTGTCATCATCATTGTTTGCAAATACTTAAATCTTTATTTCAAAATGTGATGTTAATATGCTTACTGGGTCTTCATTAAAACTAATCTTAAGAAAATAATTACTTGTAACTGCATGGATTGTTTGTACCCATGTAGGCCTACATTTATTTATTTAATAATAATAATAATAAAACAGGTACACAATAAAAATGCACATATTGTGCAATAAAATCCAACTATTGCAATAATTATTAACAGGACAAATTTTCATCATTAATTTTGGAAAATAAATAATAAATTCATTGCAATGTTTTCAAATCAATTTTTTAATTAATTCAAAACATTGCTATGATTCTATTGACTGAATTTAGGCATTTCACACATAAAGCACAATTTGTTATCTTAATCCTCAATTCGTTATTCTTTTAACCAAATGTTGAAATCATTCAAATCACTATTCTGGGTTGAAATCCGCCGTTCCGCAACTGGTAACATGCTGTTTAAGGCCAGTATTGCAGCGACCTCTCATGGGACAGATAAGAACTAAAAATCACCGGCGAGCCAATTTTGGATTATTTGATAGGATCTATTTCTTATTTTTTCGCTCAGACACCTACTTTTGGAAATTTTGACTATTTGGATATTGGCATGCAGTCTTTCAGCACCAGGAACCGAAATCCAAGTTTTCAAGTGCTTGTTGATGAGTTAAACTGTCTAATGTAATGCTCATTGGCTCATTGAGGCTGCACTGTCTGGCTTTATTTGTTGTTCTAATCAATTAAGTGACTGCCCTTAACAATCCATTCAAGTATTGGTAACTAAATGTACTTGGCATTGAACTCGTTTGTCAAGTTTTGAACCTTTGGTGTGTGATTGAACCGTATGGTTCTCATATTGAACCTTTAAGAACCACTCGGAACCTTTACATGTACCATAGAACCTTCAGGTTCCATAAGGAACCTTTAAGAACCCTTTTTTTAGAGTGTGATGCAGGCTACATGAAGTACATGCACAGATTTTCGTTTAGAGTAACATGGTCATATCATTGCAAATCAATAATCTGATCTTGATGCTTTGTGCAGACTTTTGAGTATTTTACAGGAAGAGGATATTGGAGACGTTGGCACTTAGCAGTGACCCGTCAGTGTTTACTTAATCTGTGGCGGTCGAACAAACCATTGCATTCCAGCGCCACCTAGTGTCAAAGAGAGGACCTATTTTTTTCTGATTTAAGGGTAAATAGAGGTATATTGTTAACTTACCCAGCAATGGCTGTGCTATTCACTGCAAAAAACCATGGGTAGCCAAGGTTACCCCGATTTTGTTAAATAAATCTTTTCTGATTATGTGTTTCAAAAAGCTGTCTGGTGTATGTATATACATAAAATTCATTAATCTTTCTTTGTTTGTGAGCCAATAATTACAAAACGGGTACGTAAATCATTTTTCATGTCAAAATATATTTTGACATTAAAACTGGACAGCCATTCATGATCTAGACTGAATAAAGCTTTCTGGCTTTTGAAAAACTAGAAACTTCATGTTTTTTTCACAAGTTCACACCAGGTGTCATGTCAGTACAATTCAACTACTGGACAGCCACCTATTGGATTGAGCTACAACTAAACTAAGAATATTAAAGAAAAAATGAATTATGTTTATCAATAAGGTGATCAATTATCAAATCCCACATATATGCACTTAAATATCAAGAGTTAAACTCTTCCAACATATTTTAGCTAAATGTGAAGTTCATCTCACAAATGAAATAAATACAGGCAACTCCAGTAGTTTAATTTTCTGTTGATTTATTCCTTCATATATATGTGTGACAATAATTTCCAGATTCCCCAAATATTCATGGACAAATTATTAAGGCAATATAAAATAAGTGTGTGAAATAGATAAACTTATAAACAAGAAATAAAAGATAAATTATAATACCAATGTATTACAACCACAAAGAATCAACAATGTTTCTGATTATTTTTGTACACCATTTGTAAATTTTTAAAACTCAAAATTGCCTCTATTAAAACCACAACCAAAGTGATTAGGTGAGAAATAAAATAAATCATCATTATTAAGCCTTATTCATTCAATGCTTATCTACATAAAACCATAATTCCCATTCAAAAATATGGAATAGTCAACATGTAACAATAATAGCAATTAAAAATGTCATTTGAAAACAGTTCCACTTAATGCTAATCTAAAATATTTACAATTATCACAATATATCATAGTTATAATAATTCTCTCATTTGTCACATTCATTCGAATCTTTTACCGCATTGTGCGATTACCTGTCACGGTGGTCGATAAATTATTCTCAGCCATCAAGTTATTGCATTAATTTTTGTTCGGTGTGTCATTGATGTTTCATAAAACTTTGTCTAATATTATTCGACATCCAGCAAAAATAAATAAATTGCAAGATTTAAAAATAAAATTGAATAAAAATGTGGACTATCTAAATGTGAAAGAAATAAAAATTTGAAGATCCGCAGAGAGAACTAAAAAAAAACAAAAGATTTAATTTTTCTGAAAAGTTGACCACAAGAATTTGGTATGAGCCAACGTTGTGGGCACAATTATTTTTCAGTTTAACGTAACACCATTATTACATTACGTGAACATCCACGTGGTAGATGTAATGATGCTACGTTAAACTGACCGAAGCTTCCCTTTGGTTGTAGTGCTGAGATAATACAATACGATAAAACGCAAACCAAGCTGATCCACCTTGGCAAGTAATCGGAATAATACGGTAATCGTTAATTATTGGAATTGCAATATACATTCATTCGTAGTACGATTCGCACTTTGGCATTTGCGGAGTCAGTTGAAAGATCATTTTGCCATTTGAAAATCAAATCATAAAATCATTTATCGGTATTCGATAATGGCTAGCTATAACCGTAAACTATTTTCCTTTAACCACAACATCAATATGACGGCTGTTAACCCCTGACTCGTTCCCGTCTCAAGTAAGGAGACAGGTTGGGTCTGTCAATCAGAAAGTGACGTCACAATGTGCAAATGCTAGATATCAACCAATCAGATCACAGAATTCGCCAGACCCAACCCGAGTGTAAATACACTCCGGGAACAAGAGAGGTTAACCCCGGTTAGGCCAAACATACTTGATCTTTGGCTTCATGGATCTTTCCAGTGCAAAATTTAAGGGTTGGTTGGTCCAAAAATTAAAAAAAAAATACAATTTCATATCAAATAAAATTGTGATCATTAATTTTAGTTTCTGTTCCCATATTTCTAGTCATATCCGCAGATCCAAGAAGCTAAAAATTAAGTAAGTGTAGCTTAGCGGAAAATGACATGCCGTAGGTCTGAAGCCATCGAGCACTGTGATTGGTCAATCGGTCAAAATAGCAGCTAGGTCGAAAGGTTATTTATGCACGAATGATATTGAATATTTCAATGAACATGCAAATTATTTTTAAATTTCATTTCATTTCAACCAAAAGTATCTCAGTAAATTTTATATCCCCAGCAGCTATTTTTAATCATTATTTAAACTTTGTACATGAATCAAAACGTATTAGGCATGGCATCATCATTATATACATAACTTTGGACAATACAAACCCATAAAACAGCAGAAAATTTATCGATTAAAATCAAACTGACTCACGTAATAAAACCGACGACAAGAGACTAAGATTTACGAAAAAAGATACACGTAAATAGAGATAAACAAAACCTCATCAGTCAAATAATTTACAAAATTTGTTTTCTGTAGAGCCCTGGTCCCAAGAAATACCCACAGTTGCAAGTAAAATTTTAAAAATTATCTTATCTGTGTTAAAATTTCTGGCACATAGTGTTAAGGAGAAGCTCACTTTCATAACTCAGCTTCAGAACATTTCAACATTATAATATTTTCACAATGATTAAGAGATTTGATAATTTGCAGTTCTTTTACAACAAAGAACTGAAATAAACGAGATAAAAGAATTTGTATACAACCATTTCATGTAAAGTGCTCAACTGCGATATATACAGAAATCAATCCTTCGATTTCAAATTTGGCAATATTCACCATTGTAAAATAATACAACTTTAAATGACAAATAAGTATCATCATTTCTTCGTCGTTCACATATATCGTACAAGAAACACTCATGGAGAGAAAATAGAAGTGCATATAAAACTAATATCAACATAAGATGGCATTTATCTGCTGGTAACAATTTTGCTTTTTGCTTGCAACATAATAATCATTTTGTACCTCCAACACTTTTGCTTTGCAAAATGCGTTAAAGAATTAAAAATTTTGACAATATAATATCACGGTTACAGCGTAACAGTTCAACATAATTTTAGAAAATTAAAATCAATTCAGTTGTGTGGCGATCTCTTTCCTTTCATGTAACCGGTCCATCGCAGCGCCGTCTGCTCAAAAACTGGATCATCTTCTACCGTCGCTAATAGTAACAACTGGTTTATGTGGGTCGTGTGGTAGTCCCACCTTGCTAAATTTGGTGCGACTCCGAGTGTGAAGTGTCGGAGATCGTATATGGACCCCGCCCCGGTGTCAAAGAGGGGTAACAACGCCTTCAACGAACGAAGACCAGTGTCATAAAGTCTTTGGGCATCCTCTCTCTCTCCTTCCGGAGCAATAGTTTTCAAATCGTACAATCCGATCAAGCTGTAAATGAAACCATTGAGAACAAAACAACTGGGCGTAGTGGGGTACTCCTCGTACCAGGGATAAGTGTTCGAAAACTGCGCTAACACTCCTCCATCTTGGCTTGGCACATCGAATAAATGCGTCGCTCGTAGAGCCGACTCTAAATATTTTCTATTATTTGTGCGCACGAAAGCCCTAACCAGCAGACTCATCGCTTGGCCTTGAGCCATTGAGGAGTACCACCCTGGGTCCAATTCCAAGACTCCATTGGCTAAAGACCGCTTCACTTGTATCGGCCATCCGCCTTTATCGTCTTGGTTCAAGACCAGCCAGTTCGCTGCGTAATAAAACTGGGCTAAATGCGCTTGGTTGGCTAATGTTATATTGTCCAGCCAACCTTTCCCTCTAAATGTTAAGGCCACCAGTTTCTGTATACTTATAGGTTTTCCTTTTGTTTTCTTGCGTATTTTTAGTCCTTTTATCAAGTCTGTCTCTAGATCGCGGTATATCCGACTCCAGTGGGGATGGTCACCGATGCCGTAATACACATGTTGACCGTTGATCTGAATTAAATTGTTACTCAGCATGTAATGAATATAATAAGTATGCGTTGGCGATTTCCCTTTTGGCTGTATCACTACAGTTATACTGCCATTGCCTAAAAATTTAAAGTCTAACGACAAAAAGAAATTGTTTGTAGCTCCGATTTCAAGTGTAACCCCAGGGGACTGAAGCGACTCTGAAAAGAAACATAAAAAACAAATATTAATACATTTACAAAACACAAATTTGAACCAACTGCACTCGCATGCACAATTTAATACAATTATCTTAGTTCAGAAGCACTTGAGCCTAGTAACAATAATGGGATTAGGGTTGGTAAGATCAATGAACAGAAACTTCATTTCATTATGAAATAAATAAATTATACATTTTATACATTAAGTAATAGTGGATTTTCACGGAAGGTTCTCTGTATTTCCACCAGGTGGCTAAACAGAATACTGCAATACTATTGGCTGGGAAAGTTCCCACCCTTCACTGTGATTGGATAAGGCAAAGTGCATCCAAGAAGCAGTATTTTTAGTGCATTTTAATGTATATTTAACATCTTATTGTTCATTTGGTATCTGTTATTTCCCTGAGAAAGTTGTATTTATTCAGTAGGTTAGTTATGATCTTCTTTGTCTGAAAAGCAAAATGAGTTATAAGAGGAGAAGAAAGACTTATGTCTTGTTGAATTCAGGACTGCTCAGTGAAAAGACTCTATTCATAACTTAATTTTTAGCCTCACAGTGACCGCTTTATTTTATGTTTTAGCCGTGGTAGCAGACTATTGTTAGCCAGGCCAGTTGTGCCGCAATCTTTTAGATGCCACTTTTATGACACCATTACAAAACTTGACTTTCCAAAACCTGACATATCTAACTTTCAATGTGACTGACTGATTACACATTAGTTCAAGAACAACCATGACTTGAATTTTTCTGTTGGCAAAGATCGCCATGCCTGGGAGCTGACATAGCGACCTTTGCCCTGAATGGCAGTATTTTTTTGTGGCTATTCATCTCCTTTCTTATTAGTTGATACATAAACTTATTGCACACTCAGAGAAGGCCATAGAAAGCACTAACAAATTTGGAAAATGCACTAACATATTTGGAAAATGCATCATTGCGTCGCCGTGTAAACTGGCATCTTATTGGCTTAAACACGGATATTATCCACCAGAGGACAGCACCTACCACTCGTATCGAAGTATATCGCATGCGTATTCTTATCTCTCTCGAGCACCACTTCTGCGTTGGATATAGAATCCGGGATCGTCCATTTGTTCGTTAGCATTGTATTCTCTTCCTCGCCATCTTCTACGATCAATTTGTTTCTCGTATCCTCCGACAGATATTTGCTGTAGTGGCTCAGTCCGTATTGGGCAATCTGAATCGGATAAAAGTAGCCTTCCGGACCCCATTGGGTGGAGATTGGGACGCCTGAAACATACAAATCATACATTAGTAGATGGTTGGGCCGATTAGGGCTTTACGTGCTGTATTTCTGCACCTGATGGGCTAATTAGGACAGGCAGAGACCATGGCAATGAGACGAAGGAGGAAACAGCCATCCAACTTAGGCTCGACCGGGAATTGAACCCGGGACCCAGCGGTTGAAAGCCCAGAGCGCTACCTCTGAGCTAGGCCTCCGCCTATTTTATGGAACTAACTGTATATACCCTAGATTACATATTTTGATAAGGATGCAGATATATTTTCATTTAACATTCTATAATTCTTGCCTTAGCTACCAAAGAAGGATACATGCTACAATGCAAGATATTTAATTTTATGTAGATCCAACAGGGTTTTGTATTTCATGACTCCTATAATTATCTCTCTATATTCCATTAAAAGTAAAGAAATGTGACTTAAATTACTTATATGATAAGATCATTTCTTAATTGCTTTCCATTATATGACTTAATGACATTACCCATTAATGTCTCTGTACAACGAATAGAAAATAACACAAAGATTCGGCTAAACTGAATTAAATGTCCCACATATCGTGACTACTATAAAATAAAACATTCTTGTAGAACAGCCTTAAAAATGCACATGGGGTACTTTTAGGTAAACTGGGGGAGCTGCATACCGGTCCTCACAACCTTTGTGACGTCATTAATACCCTCAATGACCCGATTGTGTGATTATGACATCAAATAAAGGTCGTAAGCTTAGACCGGTATGCAAACTAAATGGAATGTTCTACCTCATAATTACTGAAAAATACACAATACTTAGTAGCAAAGCCTTGAAAATTCACTTCAAATACACCCTTTTCACGCAGCAGCCATGTTGGCCTTTTTGCTTCATTGCACTCAAATATAGTATTGTGTCGTCATCAGAAGACAATGGCCATGGTGAGGTCACAGAGTGCAAGAACAATGGAGAAGTAATGATGTCATAATATATGACGTAATCAAAATGAGGTCAATAAGGCAAAAATGCCAACATGGCTGCTGTGAAAAGGGTGTATTGCACAAAAACTCCCAGATAATTTGTGGAGCGCTGTCTGATACACATCGTTGACGTATATTACCTTCAATGCCGCTGATACACTTGACCCTGTCGCGGACTTCCACATTGTAGTGTTCGAAGGACATGAAGATGCCTTGCGCAGAGTACGTTCCCTGGGGTTTGTATATCCGCGAATAACTGTGCTTCCATTCGAACCTTTCAAATCCATCGTATTCAGCTATCTTTCCATACACCTGTAATGAGAAAAAATATAACAATGAGTAACACAACCAAATTTTCAAAAGAATATCTTACCATACAGTGGTGTACGAAAATACACAACAACTTGTTGACAACACTATGTCCTGCATACTATTATCTCTCACATATTTGAGATTTCTGAAATGCTGCAATATTGCCACAAATCTGTGGAAACTTATCACTAGAAAATGAGGCGTGGGGCCTAGCTCAGTGGTAGCGTGCTGGGCTTCCAACCACTGGCTACCGGGTTCGATTCCCAGTCGAGCCTTAGTTGGATGGCTGTTTCATTCCTCATCTCATTGTCATGTTCCCTGCCTGTCCTAATTAATTAGCCCATCAGGTGCCGAAATACAGGACATAAAGCCCCAATCCACCCACCAAACACATACAACACAACAGCAACCAAAAAGCAACATAGCAGCTGTAATGTTACTGTGACGTTGCATCAACGTTGCAGCGACGTAATACTGACACCACAGCTACAGCACAATACAGTGTCCCCCACTACATATTGCTTTGATTTCGCTGTAACTTAACAGCACCCAAAAATAACAATGCCATAACATTACTGTTAGTTACGTTGCATTAACGTTGTAGCAACGTACTACTGACGACATAGCTACAACATCACACAGTGTCCACTAAAGATATGGCTTAAATATTTCTATAACATTACAGAATAACGTTACAGTGACGTTGCGTCAATGTTATGCTGACTTTTCCCCATCCTTCACATATCAGACCATCATAACACATCATATCACATCTTTACTGCAAATTGTAGTGAAGTGGGGTTATGAATGTTGACTGGTTCTCTTCCTCAGTAAATTGCATATTGATCTTAGAAGGGGTGTGGGGGGGGGGGAGGGGGTTATTCAGAAGGGGTATGGAGGACTGGGGGTAGACTGTTAAGTGTTGAGTCACCCGTGAGAATAAATACATTGAATACTATTGTGGGAATTTGACTGTAGTGGATGATATTTTGATGAAGTCATAGATAGATAGATAGATGATAGATAGATAGATAGATAGATGATAGATAGTCTTGGTACTTTATTTTGGAAGTCATATTCTAATGGATATTACATGAACAAAATATTATCAAGTCTAGTTATCCTGCCCTATCACAAAGTACCCATCCTATCCTATCCTATCCTTTCATATCCTATCCTATCCTATCCTATCCTATCCTATCCTATCCTATCCTATCCCCAGATAGCACGCCAGCTCAGGTCAACATTGTTTCAACATTGGCCGCACCAGTGTAGCATCCCATCCCATCCCATCCCATCCCATCCCATCCTATCCTATCCTATCCTATCCTATCCTATCCTATCCTATCCTATCCTATCCTATCCTATCCTATCCTATCCCCAGATAGCACGCCAGCTCAGGTCAACATTGTTTCAACATTGGCCGCACCAGTGTAGCATCCCATCCCATCCCATCCCATCCCATCCTATCCTATCCTATCCTATCCTATCCTATCCTATCCTATCCTATCCTATCCTATCCTAATTCACCCTTCTCCCACAGACCTCATAACGTTCAGCCACTTTATGGCTTGACAACCTTTTGAAGTGATCTTTATGAGACACTCCGTTGCACATAAATCTCTCTCACTCAGACAAAATAGGTTGGAATTCCATAAAACTACAATAAAGGGGGCCTAGTCAAGTACTACCAAACTACAAGTAGTGGCCCACCATTGCTTACTGCTGGGCTGATCACTAGTAGTGGCTTTGATGACAAATTTGGGTGAGTAGTTGACATTGGTTTGTTAGTTAATCATTGTTGGGCTAGTGCTGTTTAAAGCTGTTAATATCCTGTTGATATTATTATAAGTTAACTTGGTGGCTGGAACCTTGATTATTGAAATTTTATTGCTTTCTGTACTTACATTAATGTCTCTTTCATGTTATCTTTTAACTGAATGACATATGTATCATTTATGATATTTTACATGTCAATAAAATCTATATATATATAATATCACCTCACTAATAAGATCACCTTATTATCATGATTTCAAGACTACCTTGCTGATCAATATCAAGACCATCTCACCCATTAAGACCACATAACTATTAAGGCCATATCACTATTAAGGCCATCTCACTATTAAGATCACCTCCCTATTAAAAACACTTCACTATCAAGACCATCTCACCATTAAGACCACATCACTATTAAGACCATCTCACTATTCACTTCATTGCAGAGATCACCCATTTTGGATTCAATCCTTGCTCCTTGTGACACTTATTCTTATAATTATATTGCACACCTCTAATAGACCACCTGACCATTAAGGTAATAACATGCACAGCAATGGTGGTCTTCTTGGTTCAATGCCACTGCAACCGAAGTGATATTGGGAAGTGCTGTTGAGTCTGGAGTTTGTGTGACACTGGTCCATTGAAAAGAACACTTAGGGTGTGGTGTTTATTTGGTTGGTCAGTTTGCATTGTCAATGAGTCATTGGAATTCCTTTTATCAGTTTCTAATTCTCAATAGGACAAATGATTTGACTGATGGTGAGGTTAATTGGATTTAATGGTTAAGTTGATTGGCCTTAATGGTGAGGTTGATTGGCTTTAATGGTGAGGTTGAATGGTCTGAATAGTGCAGTTGGCCTAAATGGTGAGGCCAAATGATCGTCACATTGAGGTTGATTGGGCCCAATAGTGAGGTTGATTGGCCTCAATAAGGACTCTATATTAGTGAGGTTAAATGGCTTTAATAGTGAGGTTGAATGGCTTAATAGTGAGGTTGACAGGCCTCAATAGTGACTCTATATTAGTGAGGTTAAATGGCTTTAATAGTGAGGTTGAATGGCTTAATAGTGAGGTTGAATGGTCTAAATAGTGCGAATGGTCATCACATTGAGATTGAATGGCCTTAATAGTGAGGTTGAATGGCTTAATAGTGAGCTTTACAGGCCTCAATAGTGACTCTGTATTAGTAAGGTTAAATGGTTTTAATAGTAAAGGTTGAATGGCTTAATAGTGAGGTTGAATGGTCTAAATAGTGTGAATGGTCGTTACAACAAGATTGAATGGCCTTAATAGTGAGGTTAAATATTCTCATCAGTGAGGTCGATTGGCCTTAGTATCGAGGTTGACAGGCCTCAATAGTGACTATATATTAGTGAGGTTGCCCTATACAGCTATTCCCATCAATAAGGATGACAGCTTGGCCAATCTTCTGGCCGAGAAGTCTGCTTCATGTTGTTGCATACACAAAGAAGTTTAGCCCGGTTCCATCTGGCAGTCAGGGCCTAATTAAGTTATTGGTATTGTGAGCAGGACAGTGCCGGAGAGTGGTCAGCTGTCCGCTGTATGGCTTGACCCCTGAGGTCATCTTCAAAGAAACCAAGCACCAGGCCCCGGCTAATCTGTACATGGGCTGAATTTGCTTGGTGACCTTGCGAGTAGTTTATGGTGATTGGTGATGCTTGTTATAAAAATGGAGCAGATTTACCTTGTTGGATATAACAAGCATCTTATAATGACACTTTGGTTATACCAATCATGCTTATAATGAAAGCCAGGATATAAAAAGCATGCTTATAATGAAATTCGGTTATACCGATCTGCTTATAATGAAACTCTGTTTATACCAATCTGCTTATAATGAAACTCTGGTTATACCAATTTGCTTATAATGAAAGCCAGGATATAAAAAGCATGCTTATAATGAAATTCGGTTATACCGATCTGCTTATAATGAAACTCTGGTTATACCAATCTGCTTATAATGAAACTCTGGTTATACCAATCTGCTTATAATGAAACTCTGGTTATACCAATCTGCTTATAATGAAACTCTGGTTATACCAATCTGCTTATAATGACACTCTGGTTATACCAATCTGCTTATAATGACACTCTGGTTATACCAATCTGCTTATAATGAAACTCTGGTTATACCAATCTGCTTATAATGAAACTCTGGTTATACCAATCTGCTTATAATGAAACTCTGGTTATACCAATCTGCTTATAATGAAACTCTGGTTATACCAATCTGCTTATAATGAAACTCTGGTTATACCAATCTGCTTATAATGAAACTCTGGTTATACCAATCTGCTTATAATGAAACTCTGGTTATACCAATCTGCTTATAATGAAACTCTGGTTATACTAATCTGCTTATAATGAAACTCTGGTTATACCAATCTGCTTATAATGAAACTCTGGTTATACCAATCTGCTTATAATGAAACTCTGGTTATACCAATCTGCTTATAATGAAACTCTGGTTATACCGAGCATGCTTATAATGACAGTTCATTCATAATGGGCAAGCTTATAATGAATTTCTGGCTGAAAGTCAACGACCAGAAACAGATTAGATCTTATCTATCTATCTATCTATCTATCTATCTACCTATCTATCTATCTATCTGTCTATCTACCTATCTATCTATATATCTATCTGTCTATCTATCTATCCATCTTCTATCTAACTCACGCAGCGTTTCCTCGAAATCTAGTTACATCCAATAATTCTGCGTGAAGGGCACAACATCATTTCTCATTTATCTTTGGCCGTAAAATAACAGAAGAATATATGCATAGCTGATAGAACTCCATTAATATGGTAATTGACCAGGCATAGTCACATAGATGTTATATAGACTATAGTGAACATAACTGTATATTTAAAGAAGCTGGTTTGGGTGTTAATTCATATTAGATGTTTCCTGATGATGGCTGATGATGGAAATTCTTCACAAAGGTTAAATTTATCTGATGTTTTCAATGATGAATTATGATTTATAGTTTGGAGAGTATATTATGAACAGTGAGATCCCTCTTTTAAACTACCTCCCTAGTACACCGACCTCACAATTAATAAGGTCAAAGTATGTCAAAGTAATCGGCTTAATAACCTCCTGTTAGCGGCAGATATAATGATCAGATGACAATGCTTGAAGTCTACTCTATATGACACATTTACGCCATGAGTGGGTTCTTGTATGTGCCTCAGCACAGACACCGAGTACAAGGCACCACTAGTTAACATCTCATGCGACTGACATCCAGCAGCTGAGATGTATCTCATGAAGTGTAGCTGAGCCGGGAATCAAACCCGGGAACTTCACGGCAGCGAACGACACAAAGTTTATAGAACCCCGCTTTAAGACCAGTTCATTACTAAAACAACCTCACTATTTAGACCACCTCACTATCAAGACCACCTCACTATCAAGACCACCTCATTATCAAGACCACCTTACTATTAAGACCACCTCACTATCAAGACCACCTCACTATTAAGACCACCTCACTAAGTATACAGCATTACCTACCAAATAGTGGACCAAAAATACTCTTAACCAACTTAGGAATAATGGAGGTTATCCTAAAAGCTTCAATAGTCTGCAGGCTGTTCATTAAATGTCATCAGCCAACAAGATTGTTACTTATTAGGCCATTTCCTTGGTGTTATCTTAAGGAAAAATCCCCTCTAGCAGTTTTTTTTTAAGCTTGGAATTGCTTCAACAGCCACAAAAGCAACCCAACATCAATATGTAATTTTCCAACATCATATCAGATTTTGAAAATTCCCTCTAGCGAGGCACCGGAGTCAATTGCTTCAGTAAATTGGGGCCAACAAAGAAGAAATAAGGAAAGAATGAAAGTCTAGAATGAAGAAAAACCGGTACAATGGGTGGAATTATCTATATATGTAAGTAAAGTGAAAAAATACATTCGAAATGTTTTGAGGCAAATAAGAAGATTAATTTGGGTGTAGCATAAAATAAAATGCTTCATTGACCTCTCTTTGTACTCAGATATAGTATTGTGTCGTCATCAGAAGAAAATGGCTATGGTGAGGTCACAGAGTGCAAGAACAATGGAGAAGTAATGATGTCATAATGACAATATTTATTTGTTTAAAAGATACAGTGGGAAGTTTCTGTACAGTAATGCGCATTAATAAACGAAGCATATATATAATATATTCATGTTTCTTCATCACATAAGTTGAGCAATACACACACCCTGCATTAATACCTTAACAAATAAAATTCTTTCTGAAGATATTTCAGTTAATGATTTGGCCTTAAACCTTAAGGTGAGATTAAAGCTGATACTTTACTGTATTAATTCAGACTTAAGTATTAAGTAAGACATACGGGTCTTTTGTGACCTCTACATGTCGTTATATTCATTCATTCATGCATTCTATTTCATGTTGTGTCCCTGTCGAGTTAAGACTGCATCAAGTAAAAACAAAATCATAGTTTTGCATGCCATATTTAAAAGAAAGAAAAAAAGTTCAAAAGATTTTGTGATGTAATATTTGGTTCTATACTGTCTCCCTGTAGAACACCAGCACAATAATGGCATCATTATCCGCAAACATAAATTTTTTCCTTCTTTTACACCAATCCTTATTTAACAAAACCCGGGTACAATGGAGACTCTTCGACAGTTGAAAATAGTTCATTACAAACGGGTGGGACTGTAGTTTGCTTTCGTGTCCTCTGAGACATTTTCAAGGACTGAGAAGCCTCCTTTAAAATAAGGCTCTGAAAAAGGCCCCCAAAAAGATGCCATGACTCAAGATTTTTGGAGTTAAATTCTAAAGGGAGGTCGTGAGTAGGGTCCATAAACTGAGGGGTTATTATGGCGGGGGTCATAATCCTCTCCCCCTTGTATGGGGTCTGTAATAACCCCTGCCCCATCAATGTGGTCCGAACAAAAGCAGGAGTGCGGCAAGGAGCTGTGCTGTGACCGCATTAGTCCTCATCAGAATTTACACAGCTAATAAAGGCATAATGATAGAGTAATGATAGCATAATACGACAGGGGGCGCTAATGACAGTGTAAGACTATAGAGGGAGCTGTTGGCCACTGACCAACGACCCGGATGTTGTACTGCGGAGTAATGTAGTCTCGCAGCTAAAGGTGATTTTGTCACGCGCCCCTGTTCTGTTAGGGTCATTACCATCCTAGAAGTTGAGTGAAAAAAGGGCAGGACTTTTTGTCTGGATTTGATCACCAACCTTGCTCTCTGCAGTGGCGACCTCTGGTGTTGCTAGCATTGTGTGAAGGTGTTTCTTCCACCAGGATATATTAATGGAGTTTAATGGTTAAGGTTGAGGAAAATTTGCATGCCAAGCTGCAAGGGCAGATATAGGGATGATATGCTAAAGTTGGAGTCCACACCATGTAACACATTTGTCCCATGAGTGGAGTCTTTCATTTGCCTCAGCATAGACACCGAGTACAAGGCACCTCAAATTTAACGTCTCATGCGACCAACATCCAGCTGCGATGTAGCTCATGAAGAGTGCTCTAGCCGGGAATCTATTCGATCATGAGACAGTGCAAATTCACTATGCTCATGGTTTTGATGCCACGATTTAAACATCAACCCATCTTCCAATCCAGCAGTTTATTCTTACTAAGATTAGCATTATGCTAATTCAATAGCCACGTGGCTAACCTAATTTTGTACTTTATCATTTACTTTACAATCTATCCAACCGTGGCTAATCATTTTGGTGGGTAGATGAGGGCTTTATGTCCTGCATTTCTGCACCTGATGGGCTAATTAGGACAGGCAGGGACCATGGCAATTAGATGATGAAGGATGAAACAGCCATCCAACTTAGGCTCGACCAGGAATTGAACCCGGGACCCAGTGGTTGGAAGCCCAGCGTGCTACAACTGAGCTGGGCCCCCAACCAAGATTAGTGATCTAGATTGCAAGATCTTAGAATACACATCAGGAAAATCCTGAGTTCGAAGCCAAACTACCATAATTTCGATTCTAACAAACTGCGACTTTTGCTCTGTATCGACCGTGTTTCCAAGTATTACGTACATATTGCGTTATAAGTAGATTAAGGTCCTCCGCGACTATGTCGCAAGTACCGGGTAAGTACTTACACCATATCATCATTACATCGGCCTCTATTACTAACGAGCAACAAAAAAGAAAACGGTATCAATATAAACCAAAAAGCTTGGCTATCACGAACTGTCAAAACAAATATTTTTCACCCATATTTACCACTACAAACACAGCTCCTATTTACATACTAAAAAACCCCATTAAAACAATCAAATTTATAGCTAAAAACTCTTTGAAAATAGCATTTGTATGAAATTCAAACGGTCAGACTCATTGTGAAACGTCCAATCACTCTAGTCTGCAGAACCTAGGCATGTTTTGGCATTCAAGTGGGATAGCCGGTCCCATCTGTGGTGCCAGCTCTTTCATTAAGTCTGACAATCAGCCTGTCATTCTGGGAGACTGTTACTGGTCCACTTATGGCAGTGGTCAGTGGAATGGTCCATCCAATATCCAGTCGTGGTCATTCTATCACCTCTATGTTCATAAATGGCCACCTCTCAGTGTTAAAGTCACTGTTACAAGTACTAGTGCTGGTGACCCATCTATGACGTTGTCAAATTGAGGTGTTTTTATGTATTATACAGTGGGGCTTCAATATAAAGACCTTCGTTGGTTCAAAATTAACTAGATGTAATAATATGAGTGGTCTTAATGACGAGGTAAATTACAATGGCTAAGATAGGGTCCAATATTTATGGTCTCAATGAGTTTACAGTGGTGAGGTGGTCCTAATTGGAGTAAAATTACACTGGCAAGATTGAGTGTAAATGTCTGTCATAATAGGTCTCAATAGTGAGGTGGTCTTAATAGCTACGTGGTCCTAAAGCTATGTACTCTACTAAGGGGCCTCGCAATTAAGACCACACTGAGGGCAAAGTTTATTGCCTTAATGGGGAGGTGACCTTAATAGTGAGGTGGTCATGATAGTGATGTGGTCTTAATAGTAAGGTGGTCTTAATGGTGAGGTGGCCTTAATAGTGAGCTGGTCTTAATAGTGAGGAGGCCTTAATAGTGAGGTGGTCTTAATAGTGAGGTGGTCTTAATGGGGAGGTGGTCTTAATAGTGAGGTGAGGTGGTCTTAATGGTGAGGTGGCCTCAATAGTGAGGTGGTCTTAATAGTGAGGTGGTCTTAATAGTGAGGTGGTCTTAATAGGGAGGTGGTCTTAATAGTGAGGTGGTCTTAATAGGGAGGTGGTCTTAATAGTGAGGAGGCCTTAATTGTGAATTGGTCTTAATAGTGAGGTGGTCTTAATAGGGAGGTGGTCTTAATAGTGAGGTGGTCTTAATAGTGAGGTGGTCTTAATAGTGAGGTGGTCTTAATAGTGAGGTGGTTTTAGATGGGGTTGTACACAACTTCTGGTACAGCTAGGTAGTACTGTAACCACTACGCCGAAAACGAAATAGATATTTCCATGCCTAAGTCAAGTCTTTGAACACACAAAACAAGCTAAAAATAGAGTACTACCGGCCAGCAAACACGATAATTTGTCTTTTTCTCCTGGTTTGTTTAGTCTTTGTTTTATCTTAATTGTATTATTTCATGATGTTTTTCCAACAACAAAAAAGGTACAGAATTCAGGTGTGTTGTGTTCAAAAGAGCTGATTCTGTTGGTAATTTTTATTTTTATTTTGGTGAAAAAAGATCTGTGTCTGCACTTGGATAGAAACCACGAAAACACGGGTATCTTTTTAAAACCAACTTCATAGTTAATTATCACTATGAGGTCCAAAAGTCCAAATAAAATAAAAGTATCTAGACATGTTAATTAACGAAACTGATTACCAATAGCTGTGTAGCCGAGAGGTTAAAACTAACCCTGACTGTTTGGGTCCCAGGCTCAATTATTGGTCAAAGCACTCTTCATGAGCTACCTCCCAACTGGATGTCGATCGCATGAGACGTTAAATCGGAGGTGCCTTGTACTCGGTGTCTATGCTGAGGCAAATGAAAGACTCCACACATGGGTGGAAAATTGTTTCATGTTGTGGACTACAAGCCGTATCATCTCATCTTTACATCTGCATGATAATATAAGCTGACTGCGACCATACTTAACAAAAATACAAGACTGAGCCAAACTGCCTCGGAATATTGCCACAAATTTATGTCGTTTTCACCTCTGAAGAAATTATCCATAATAGGAGAAAAAAATATCTCAGTTTGAAAACGAGGAAGCCATTTTCTGGCAATGGGCCTTATATAGCCCCAATCGTAATAGGGGGCGCTACTCTAGTTACACTACTAGACACCAGGGGGCCATAACAAGCCCATTACGCTGACCACTGATAGAAATACGAGCCCATAGGGTGGAATCATGGCCATGCCAAGGTCAAGGCTACAACAGGAAGACATGTGGAGCACCCTATAGTCTGAGAAGAGAAATGGAAGATTAAATAGATGTCACAATGTTGATCTTGTTATCGGCAATGCCGTGACCAACAAAAAAAAAATTAAAGAAAAGAAGAAAAAAATAAAATAAAATAAAAATATATATATATGTATAAAATAAATACAAAAAAGAGGAAAATCTGCCAAATTTAATGACAATCAAAGCCACAATCTAAAGACCGTCTAGAAACCAATAGTTTATTACAATTCACAGCTTTTAACAATATAATGAAATAGTAGTTTTTTTGTTCTTTTTTTTCGAGAGGGTTCACTTACTGATGCACGGCACTGTATTAGTGTCTTTGTATGTTAAACTGATATTTAAAAAAATATATATTTAAAGTGATAGAGTGTATTTCAGCACAGTCAACCCTGTGTTAAGGGACCACCTCAGGTGGTCACTTAACAGAAAGTGTAACACCATGAAAATGTAGTCCAGGGTAGTAGAAATGTAGTGGTTGTTAATAGCAGGTGGTCCTTCTATAAAGGTGGTCGTGAGGGCAGGTTTGGATTATCATAGCAACCTTACTTTTATAAGATAGCCAAATAAAGCATGGCCCTCATTGGCGTCCGAGTTTTCGCAGATTGAGGGCCATGCAGCAGTCTTTGTATTTTTCGTGGGATTTTATGTGCACGCTGTTACAGAGCCTTCAGACCTACCTGAATCTGTTCTATACTGACAAATAATGTGTGCACACACTATTAATAGCCTTGACATGCTGTTATTTGTGCACAATCATCATTTTCATGCAGTGAATCTGCAATCTTAAATGCGGCTTCATAAAAAATGTTATCACTGAATGACTTAGTCATCTGATAGAAACCTAATTACTCATTTTCAATTATGTGAAATGTAATAGTAGGCACAGAAGCGTTTATACTGTCCAGACAATATTTATTCAACCCGTTGCAAAATACCACGGAAAATGACAGGACTGCTTCCAGGCTACTTCTAAGACTACCAATTGCAGCTTTATCACTTGAAATACCGGGTGATACGGGCTGGGTGATCTGCATTTCATACCACACGGAATGACCTTCATGTAATACCCAAATAAGGAAACTCAAGACTGGTCTTAATGGCGAGGTGGTCTTAATGATGAATTGAATTATAATGGTAAAGATATAATATTATGACATAGTGGTCTCAATAGTGAGGTGGTCTTAATAGTTAGGTTGACTTCACAGTGAGGTAGTCTTAATGTGGGGTTACACTGGAAATTGATTTTCAAAACTCCCGAAATACTTAAGTTAAAGTAGTTTAGCAATTGCTATAATGGAAGCAGAATATGATGAAATGAATCTGTGTTAAAACTGCAGGAGATATGAATAATATTTGTGACCCAGGATGATAATATTTTTTGTGTAAATAAAATATAATAATTATTTAGAGTGACATGATGCTTTTAACAGGAAACTGCTAGAATGAAAACAAACATTTTTATTCCCCCAACTGCAGCTTCAGCACTTGAAATACCGGGTGATACAGACTGGGTGATCTGCATTTCATACCACACGGAATGACGTCCATGTAATACCCAAATAAGGAAACTCAAGACGTTGCTATTTCCAAATAAGGACGAAACGCGAACGGCCGTAAATATGTGGGGGCGACTAAACTTGATGCTATATATTGATACCAACCTAATATTCTAAAAGGGGATGAATGTAGCTACATAATAGAACCTAAATTATGAAAATCGGACCATAATTTAAGGAGTTATTGTATCAAATAACCGCGAATCGAAGACGTCCATGACGCTGGTGACGCTGCATTCAGCTTGTTGCCATTCGAAATATCGCCTAGCTTTTTGTACTTTTTTGTTCAATAACTCCGTCAATTTTTATCCGACTTAAAAAATTTAAAGTTCAAAATTGCTGAAATTAATTGGGAAATAACAGGAAAACCACACTTGTCCCAGAACAGGGACTTGTGTGGTTTTTCTATACAAAATCATATGCAGTAAACCAGATAACATGATAAATTGTCTCAAAACAATGTTGTCACAATTTAGAATGCTTATCTGTGTATTAAATTATATAGTAGTCTGAAATTTCAGTCAGCTTACAGTGACCAGAGGATGTGGTAGGGTGGGTGGATTAGGGCTTTATGTCCTGTATTTCCGTATATATTTATTGCAACTAATTAGGACAGGCAGGGACCATGGCAATGAGATGACGGATGAAACAGCCATCCAACATAGGCTCGACCAGGAATTGAACCCGGGACCCAGCCGTTGGAAGCCCAGCGCGCTACCGCTCTGCTAGGCTCCCACCCCAATTGAGACGACAAGACAACAACATTAGAACCACAAAAGCCCACTAGAACAACTGTGAGACCAGTAATCTCATAGGGTCAAGAGGTCTTATTGAAATGCCAAAATCCAAGCCAAGATGTCTTCACTTTTACATATCACCCAATAAAGATCAGACTTAATCCCCATCAGAGCCTCAGAAGACATGTAATCAACCCCACTGAGGCCCCTGGATGGAACGTAGCTGTCCGAAGGGGATTCCTGAGGGGATTCCTTTCTAACTGACGTCATTGTTTGCCAAAAGAGACGTCTGGTCTTAGAAAGAAAAGCGGAAGACTTCAAACAGTGCTTTGGCACTAAGTAACTAGTACTTTATATAATTAAATGACAGGTAAATGAAATGTTAAGCTTTGGTATGAAAAAGTAAAGACAAATTAGTCATTGCCTAGTATATTAACTCACTGTTAATCAATCGATTGAATATCAACTAATCAATCAATCAATAAATAAATTACAGAAGTTAATCAATGAATAATTTATTCTTTAATGAAAGACTGACTGGATTAAAGTATCTATCTGAAGATACTGTCTGTCAACCTATCTATCTATCTGTCTATCTATCTATCTATCTGTCTGTCTGTCTAGCTGTCTGTCTGTCAACCTATCTATCTATCTATCTATCTATCTATCTATCTAACTGTCTGTCTGTCTAGCTGTCTGTCTGTCAACCTATTTATCTATCTTTCTATCTAACTATCTATCTTTCTGTCTATCTATCTATCTATCTATCTATCTGACTATCTATGTAACTATATATCTGTCTGTCTGTCTGTCTAGCTGTCTATCTATCTACCTATCTATCTATTTATTTATGTATGTATCTATCTATCTATCTATCTGTCTATCTATCTATCTATCTATCTATCTATCTGTCTATCTATCTATCTATCTATCTATCTGTCTATCTGTCTGTCTATTTATCTATCTATCTATCTGTCTAGCTGTCTGTCTATCAACCTATTTATCTATCTTTCTATCTAACTATCTATCTTTCTGTCTATCTATCTATCTATCTATCTATCTGACTATCTATGTAACCATATATCTGTCTGTCTGTCTGTCTAGCTGTCTGTCAACCTATCTATCTATCTGTCTGTCTATCTGTCTATCTATCTACCTATCTATCTATCTATTTATGTATGTATCTATCTATCTATCTATCTGTCTATCTATTTATCTATCTATCAAGCTAGCTATCTATCCATCCATCCATCCATCTATCTCCCTGTCTACCTATCTCACAAAACTCACACAGCTTACTAATGTAGTTAGATCAGCCAAAACAGCCACAAATATAGGCCACCTTACAAACGTCTTCAAACCACTGACCATTGCTTAATGTTTTCACACAACAATGCATCTTCAGTAACCATGGTAACCCAATGCTCTAGTGTTTTCCATCAGTGTGATTATACATGATATTGGCCAAGATTATTCCTTCTCTTGGGCCCTTGTGAATTGATGTTCTACACTGGCAGTCGTTATTGCATCCACTTGCCTTACATAGATATTGGACAGTGCTGAAAATTCCCAGCGTTTTGCCCTCATCAATCATTTTCACAATGTCCAGCAGATAGGGCCACTGAGATGGAGATGTCCAGTGGATTTTTCCCCATGTTTGCTGGCTCCGCGGGATGTTTATATCCACACTCTTTACGAGCTACATCTCAGCCGGATGTCGATCGCACGGGACGTTAAACTGGGAGGTGCCTTCTATTCGGTGTCGATGCTAAGGCAAGTAAAAGACCCCACCCATGGGGTCAAACATGTGTATCTCATCAAATTAAGTCACTGATAAAGACAGTTATGTAGCCTGTTAGGTCAGTTTGAAATCATGTGTCCAAACAATAAACATACATTGTATGTCTTGAGTTCAAACTGAGTGACTTTATCATCTCATCATTACATCTGCCACAGGTTGATGGTCATAACAACTGAACACAATAAATTGTCGCTGAATAGCTCTGTGAGCTAATGTTTGTTGTAATCTATCAATCTATCTATCTATCTATCTATCCATCTGTCTATTTATCTATCTATCTATCCATCTGTCTATCTATCTATCTATCTATCCATCTGTCTATCTATCTATCTATCTATCTATCTATCTATCTATCCATCTGTCTATCTATCTATCTATCTATCTATCAATCTATCAATCTATCTGTACCAAAGCTGAGAATAGAATAATGTACAAAATCACTGTAATCAGGAAGATATATTACCCAAAATAAAGCTGACATTTTCCTCAGACTTTCCATCTGTAAGCTAATGATATGTACACTGTACCACACTTAAACATACTTTCAAAGAAAACTTCACAATTGTGCAGAGAAAGCTAATTACCCAATTGTAGGGCAAACGATGTTAATTTACCCTCATAATAGCTCATATAGGGTAGAATGAGTCTGTGAGGTTTGTTTGGAAACCCTCTGGAGTGGCTCTGTACACTTAGACATTATATATGGGCCCTAGAACTGCTCCTTGAGGTACTATTGTCAGCATAGAGTGTAAATCAGACTTGCACAAACATCATCCATAGCTTTATGGGAGTCTGAATATTATAGCAGACAGTATTCATGGGCCATGGTGGATGCTATGAAACATTACTCCTTCCTCTAGATGTGATATTTTTGTGTTATTTGGGAAAACTATTCATTGCATCTTGAGTGATTTGGTGTCATTGTGTGAAGAGTATGCGAGGAATTTGCCACTAATTGGCATTTTATGGACTTGATGGTTGTTAGGCATTCTTTGTTGTACAAAAAGGTTAATAAAGCATGAAGTGACATGTTGTAATATAGTGGAGTGCTGTAAGATGGCCTCACTATTAGGACCACCTCACCATTAGGAGTGCCTCACTATTAGGAGCACCTCACTATTAGGATGACCTCGCTATTAGGAGCACCCCACTATTAGGAGCACCTAGCTATTAGGAGCACCTCACTATTAGGAGTGCCTCATTATTACCATCCACTATTAATATAGCACATCACTAGAAGTAGCACCTCACTATAAAGATCACCTCAATATAAGCTCCTTGTTATTAAGAGAACCTCACTATTATTAAGTACACCTAACTATAAGATGCACCTCATTATAAATAACACCTAAATATCCAGAGTACCTCACTATTAGGAGCACCTAGCCATTAAAACACCTCACTAATACCAACAACTTCCGATTATGAGGACAGTACATCACAGTTGCATTACTAAGAGCACTTCAGTAATTGGAAAACCTAGTTATGAAGAGCACCTCTTTATTAAAGCATACTTCACCAACAGGAGCATGTCATTACTCCATCATTAAGGGCACCTTACTATAAGGAGCACCTCACTGTTAGGAGCACCAAACTATAAGAAGCACCTTACACTATCAGGAGCACCTCACCATTCAGACCACCTCACCATTAAGACCACCTTACTATAAGGAGCACCTCACTTTTAAGACCACCTCACTATAAGGAGCATCTCAGTATTAGGAGCACCTCACTATAAAGATCACCTAACTATTAGGAGCACCTTACATTAGGAGCAAATTACTATAAGGATAACTTCACTATTAGGAGTACCTCACTATTAAGAGCACCTCACTTTAACTAGCACCTCACCTATGAAAAACTCATTATTAAGAGCACCTCACAATTACGAACAACACCTTCCAATTTTTGACACAATTTCTTGACAATATTTTAACTCACAATTATGTCCAAATCAACATTAAGGTCATTGAAGTTTGCACTAAGAGAGTTGGTCGTAATAACTGAGTACAAATTCAAGGCGAAAACAATAACGCAATCAACCAGACTTTACCATGCAGTGTTTTTAAAGGTCGAACAAGTAGTTTTCAACACTCAAACTACGTGTACTTCCAAGGCTCCAACTCCAGTAAACACCGCCACGATTTTAAAGTGAAAAGCCTAGTGTGAACACCATGCTAATGAGAGTCGTGAAGGTGTGAGTTATGACTCCGCGAGTGACAGCCATCAATTGCCCGTGACCCGCTCATGGGGTAAATTAATTATCCCCCCCTTACAAAAACCCCACTAGCTGCAGATTCATAGCAGATTTGGCTTGATTGATAACTGCCAGCTACCTGCTCAAGAATGCTAACCGTCAGCGGCTTGAATATGTAGTGCGTATCAAGGGTGTTGATTCAAGTTGTATTACAGCTGTTCTGTGGTAATGCGGTGATGGAATACAGCTGAACTGTGTTCATGTAGTGCTGTAATACAATCAACTGCACTGCGGTAATGTAATGTTGTTATATACTGCAGTAATGAAGTGCAGCAAAACAGCTGTACTGGGGTAATGTAATGTTGTAATACAGTTGTACTGGGGTAATGTAGTACAGCAAAACAGCTGTATTGGGGTAATGTAGTGAAATGGTAATGTAGAGCTGTAATACAGCTGTCATGCGGTAATGTAGTGCAGCAAAACAGCTGTTCTGTGGTAATGCGGTGTTGGAATACAGCTATCATGTGGTAATGTAATGCTGTAATACAGCTGTGTTGTGGTTGGGTACGTTGTAATGTAATGTACAACCAAAACTGTGCTACTACCAAGACAGAATGCTGAATGTCTTTGGAATACTAACTGGTTACTGCAAGCGATATGTTTCGTAAAAATAGTCTGACACGATTTCATTATCAAAACTAATTTCTTCCCACATTATACATATACATTAACCATTTTTAACACCTCTACATTGAACATATCCCACTTAAAGGAGCACAGAACGTTCGGCCAATTTCATCCACCACAGGTGGTCTATAAAAATAAATATACAATAGAACCACCTCAATATTGTGCAAACCTTACCATTAAACACCATCAATTCTGATCAAAATTTTCCATTCTGACCAACCATGCCCATCTTCAATATGGTACCACCACAGCATCATCCCCGATTGGATGTGAATTGCATCTTGGAGCCATGGCCCCCTGCATCCCTCTCCATCATAGTGTACAGAGGGATGAAGCAAGGATGCAGTTATCCATCACAATCAACTAGATGGCCGCATCCACTGACCCTTCTCAGCATCGGATGGTCACTGTAGAGACATGGTGTATAACTGAATGTGCCTGTTAGTTAGGATGGTAATTTGAGGATGAGGAGGTAGAGGAAGAGGAAGTGAAGTGCTAGTAGTGGTAGTAGTGGTAGTAGTAGTAGTAGTAGTAGTAGTAGTAGTAGTAGTAGTAGTATTAGTAGTAGTAGTAGTAGTTGTAGTGGTAGTAGTAGAAGTAGTAGTAGTAGTAGTACTAGTAGTAGTAGTAGTAGTAGTAGTAGTAGTAGTAGTAGTAGTAGTAGTAGTAGGAATAGGAATAGTAGAAGTAGTAGTAGTAGTAGTAATAGAAGTCATAGTAGTAGTACCAGTAGTGGTAGTAGGAAATATGTACTGGAAATGAACTGGAAATTTTAACTAATCTTCATCGATCATTTAGTCTTTTCTAATTCTTTTTTAAATTTCTAATATAAAGAATTGTTATGGATAGAATTTTGGCCTGTTAAGTACAATTACTAACATGCCTGAACACACATATTGAGTTTATACCACTTTCCTATCAAACCAATGCTGGCATTTATCCATAATAACATTAATGGCAAACATTCAAACTATCCTCTGCTTCTAACTATACTGCTAGTTCAGCTTTTGAATTCGTAGAAACACAACATGAGAAAAGGGAATATATCCAAAAACTTTGAAAAGAATGAAAAAAACCAAAACCAAACCTATGGATTGGCTAGAGTGATTGATAGTGTTAAGGTCTTGTTAAACACTTCACATGTCAAGTGGCACCTCTCAGTGAGGTTTCAGTGTTGGAGCCGTTTATTAATGTGCAAAATGATTTATAGCTAAAAGTCAAGCATGGTCTGAGGCCAATGTTGCAGCAACATCAGAGTGCCCTTGCTGCTTCTACAAAATTTATAGAATGGGTATGATAGAATAATTCTCTTATGACTGGTCTATATTAGATACCGATTAAACAGAGGTAAATTACCGAGTGGTCGAGTGGTTAATGTATATGCAGTTCATTCGTGGGTTCGAATCTTGGTCCCTGCATTCCTTATAAACTACACGGCCAAATGTGCCACGCGCGTTTTCTATGAGAAGGACGCATGGAAAACGCATGGGTTTTAGCTAATTATAATGAGGCAAAAACCATGCATTTTCCATGATTTATCCAAACACATGGAAAACGCATGGGTTTTAGCTAATTATAATGAGGCAAAAACCATGCATTTTCCATGATTTATCCAAACACATGGAAAACGCATGGGTTTTAGCTAATTATAATGAGGCAAAAACCATGCGTTTTCCATGCGTTTATCCAAACGTATGGAAATTGCACATGGCACAATTGGCCATGTAGTTTATAAGGAATGCAGGGACCAAGATTCTCAGCTGGATGTCACTGGCAGCTGGCCATGTTGGCAAACCTCCATACAAGTTGCAGCAATACAGTAGTTTTAAGGGATAAATACTCATACGATTGCTATACTATATATCCAGATATATTCTACGACCAGCAGCTGTGAGCCAATAAGAATGCTTCGTTGCCATCCAGCAGGGGTGTATGTTGTACAGCAGCAGAGTATATTGGACAGCTGGGGTGTATGTTGGACAGCTGGAGTGTATGCTGGATGGCTGCAGGGTATGCTGTACAGCTAAGTGGAGAATGTAAGTAATGGTAGAAGGTAAGTTGTCCAACATAGATGGGGACTCGGAAAAAATCTATGTTGGACTCACCATCCGCTAATATAAACAGTGTTACTATACACATTACCACTACACATATGGATATCCCAAACAAATAAACAGTAGGGGAAACAATATAAGAGGAACACCTCCTCTTAGGCCTCCTGTGTATTTGCTTGTAGGATAAAAGGCAAAGGGTCAAACAAGGGGATGAACTGGGACCCTTACTTCTCCTCAATCACTCTTAACTAGGTCAAGGGTCAGATCGAAGGTCAAGGAGGGTCATGTGGTTTCAATGGGGTCGCTATGTCAACAGAAAAAAAACATAGGAAAGCAAGTTCCTGTTTTTTTTGTGGTTTTTACGTTTCCTTGGTAACATATAAATCATCCCCTAAACAATGTGAATAATATATATTAGGGAAGGAGCTTTTGAAATGGAATATCTTTTGCTGGATCTAGCACTTATAATTGAATACTGTACAGAGAAAGGCCCCAACCATGGGGTAAATGTGTAACATGGTGTAGGTAGGGTCCAAGCCTTATCATCTCATCATTACACCTGCCTGCAGCTAGTTATACATGTATATCATTAAGCTAAGCTCCAGACAAGTAGCAACAATAGCATTATAACAAGTAAATTCAATTACAAAGGCTTTATTAGTGATGCGTATTGTACATGGCCAAATGTGCCACATGCGTTTTCCATGAGAAGGATAAACGCATGGAAAAATCATGGTTTTTGCCTGATTATAATGAGGTGGAAAAACATGCGTTTACCATGCGTTAATCCAAACTTATGGAAAACGCATGTGGCACATTTGGCCATGTAGGAATGGTTCAAATTTTGTGGGTCATAAAAAATTGGCGATTTAAAGGACGAGGCAGCCTTAAAATTAGTTCCATAGCATAACACTAACATAAAATATAACCACAAAACCAAACACACCCACATATAGAGCACCCCAAAAACCCCTTTACACAACACTACAACATTAAACCAACCCTTCATAACCTATTACCATAACAGGGGGGTGAAATATAGAACCCCAAGAACATGATAAATTGCCGGATTAACCTCTTGTGACCCGCACTAAATGAAGTTGACTGGCACAGTATTTCATGTCCTGTGTCCATTCAGGCGTGACAAAACCAAGCAAAGGGGATTATGGGAAACCCGAGTGCAATGAGGCGTGGCATTTGTGGATTGTCACAAAGACATGTACTGACACAAGCTATTTTTACCAATATCTTGGTCCCCAGTTGGTTCAGCTCATTCAATAAGGTTGGATTGACATTTAGTACAGTTGATTTTCAACGTTAAGACCACACATGGTGCCGAATGGCCACTGCCAAATGGACATTTAGTGGTCTTGTTAAGTCTGAGTGTAAAATATCGTAGTAGTAGTAGTAGTAGTAGCAGTAGTAGTAGTAGTAGTAGTAGCAGTAGTAGCAGTAGTAGCCTAATGGACGTAATTCAATCCGGGACCCAGGGATTGGAAGTCCAGCACGCTACCACAGAAGCTTTCTCCTCTAAATTTACAAGATCGAGATGGTCTTATTAATGAGGTTGAATACAGGAGCATTCAAATCAACAAGGAATATAAGTCACTACATGAACATAGGCTGACATGCAGCACACCCTCAGCCAAAAACCCTTGCTGTGTGCACATCTAATACTATCATACTATGCAACTGTCTCTGTGTGGGATTGAGGGTCCCCCTCATTACACACCCAGCCACTTTTGACCTATGGTTCGCGTTTCAAAACTGCCTAATTTCATTCAGTGAAGCAAAAAAACACAAACATCAAGATTGTGAACAACGGACTCTTTTCGCGGTTAGCAATACACTTCCCCCTAGGTAGTGATTTAATCTAGAAGTTTATGTCACTGCAGGTTTTGTTGACAGCTCAGTGTTGCTAAATAATCAAGCAGTCAAATAGTAGACTGGCTATGTTATTTAAGAATAATTAATAACTCTTACCTCAAAATATTTTTGAATGAAGGAAAACGGTATGTAGACTTCATTTCCTTCCCTCCGGCAGTTGACAGTGTATTCTTCGTTGATGACACACTCTAGGGGGCGGTAGTTGATGGGGTCACCTCCACCAGGGGGAGCCACTTGTTGCAAGTGCGCATGCGCCATCTTTCCCTCCCCCAACGCAACATTGCTACTGGCATCTCTGAAAAATCAAATTTCATTTAATTATAAAAATTGCTAAATGCGATGGTTTTTCATAGACGTTTCTCACATTTCCACCAGGTGGCTACGCCAGAATACTGCAATTCTATTAGCTGAAAAAGTCCCCTCCTTTACCATGATTGGCTGAAGCAAAGTTCAACCTAGCAGAAGTATTTTTAGTGCATTTTAATGTATATTTGACATCTTATCATTCAGTTGAATTTTGTTATTTGCCTGAAAGTTATATTTATTGAGAAAGTTATATTTATTGAATAGGTTAGTTATGACCTTCTATGTCTGAAAAGCACAATGAGTAAATAAAGGAGAAGAAAGACTTATGTCTTGCTGAATTCAGGGCTGCACATTAGCACATTGGACATAATGGACAACAATTGAAATACCCAATAGTAGGTTACTAAACACCTTGATTTTAAAACAACGATGAGTTCAAACAATGTACAAACTATGTAATTATAAAAGCCACATATGCCTTTTGGCATCAGGCTGCCAAATAGATCTGTATTTATTAATAGTGACTATGTACATGTAATAAGTTGCAGACCACAATAAAGACCACATTGACAACACAACCATTTCAGTGATGTACCATGGACACAAGCCTTATACCCACCCACTAATAGTACCACTTCAATATTAGACCACACGTTTTTACCCAACGTATTATTGAAAAGGTATTTTACCTCGCTACCAAGACCACCTCATCATTGAGACCAGTACAATTTGCAGAAAATCTGGTCTTAAATGACTCCAGTGTAGTAATAAATACAGTGGAGTCACACCTCACAATTATGACCACACAATTGAGATCCTACTGTGTTCTTGTCATTATATTTTACCTCACTATTAAGACACCTCACTAATAGGATCAATAGTGAGGTTCCACTATAATGGGGCTGTGTTCAATTCAATGGTCTTACCAGTCACTGACTAAGGGCTTTAGGTCTTGTATTTCTGCACCTGATGGGCTGATTTGGACAGGCAGGGACCATAGCAATGAGATGAAGGATGAAACAGCCATCCAACTTAGGCTCGAATGGGAATTGAACCCGGGACCCAGTGTTTGGAAGCCCAGTGCGCTACCACTGAGCTAGGCCCCCACCCCTCATACCAGTCAGGTGGTCATTATAGTGAAGTGGTCCTTGAAGTGATGTTCCACTGTATTAAATAATAAACTTTATAATTATTAAAAAAATATTACCTTAACACCATATTTCACAATACTTGATAATTAACCCAAATTAAAAAATTCTGTCAATATACTTTTATCTCTTATCTGCTACAATCCCACAAATATTAGATTAAAGCAGGGAATATTAGATTAAGATACAGGACCACAGCGAATGCAACCGCAACAAAGATGATAACAAGTGAATAAACTCCTGTGATATTAGAACTGCCAACATAATCAGATTAAGAATAGACTGGGAGGCTATTCTAATCTAAGCTGCAGAAGCCAAAATCCCTCTGGGATGAGAAAGAGAGGAAAAAAGTGAGAGAAAAAAAGGAAGGAAGGAGCAGAAAGAGAGTAAAGACAAACATCAATGTTCTCACACACATCAGAGAAGCTTTGTCTGCGAGTTGAGCAGAATTCTCACTTTAAACAATCCATGATGCAGGAAGACTGAAACCTAACCCAAAAGGTCTAAGGTTGTAGGAGATAGTGAAGCACCTTGTGGTACTTTTTACCACACTCAAAACAAACTAATAGAAGCAAATCATACCTAAATAAAGTTTCATTTCAACCTAGAGATTACTAATATAAAGCTGAGGAAATTACTTCTTTATAACTGTCCATAATACAGAAAGCCAGAAATCTAACTCCTAAGGTTGCAGGCGATAGTGAAGCACCCTGTGGTACTTTTTACCACACTCAAAACTAAATATTATTTGGTAAGATATATACTAATGTATGCTGATGTCTTAATGCTACTGGGTCTGAAGCTTAGTCAGCTTATATGACCAGCTGCCAGAGGCAGACTTAATGATGACATGACAAGGCTTGGAGTCCACACCATGTGACACATTTACCTAGATCAAGTTTTATTGCAACATAGAAATTCCTAATGCAATATGGTGGAAATTACAACTATCCATAATACAGAGAGAGAGCCAGAAAGCTAACCCTAAGTAGGCAGGAGTGGGGAACCTTGAGGTACAACTGACATCCTTACGCCAATAGTATTTCTAATGTTCATAATAAATCCACAGACATTTTTGTGTCATATTTAATCATAAAAAGCGAGCTAGGTTATCAGGACATCTCCATGAAGTTATGAATGTTCCCAATAATTAGGCTAGGGGAGAGTGGGGCACCCTGAGGTACTTATTACCCCACTTAGAAGATTGCTCAAATACCAAGTAGTTGTGTTTCCTAGAAATTGTGGGGGGGGGGGGATGCTTGTAGTAGTAGTAGTAGTAGTAGTGGTGGTGGTAGTAATAGTAGTAGCAAGAAAACATGAAGACGACAAAAGAAACTAACTCATGAATGGAAAGCTTAAAGAAAGCAACACCTACATTTATCCACCAATCAAACAAGGAGCATATTAAAGAACCAAGGGAGCTCATCTAATCCTATTTCTACGAGGGCCTCTCGTTCAATACTGACATTTGCTGTGTCCTGAGCCGCTAGAGCCATGATGCTAGATTTGCTAAGGATCTTTTAGCCAAAATCCATTGAGGCAGACTTAATTGCGAAATCTCTCATCTCTTGGCAAAACAACTTCTGAAGATTCAATAAGAATTTCCACCACCACCACCACCAGGGGGATCGCATGATTCCTGGCTTTTCCTACAGATGGCGTCCCTGTAGACACATCACGTGATGGTCATGTGACTGCAGTGACAAGAACGTGATGAAATTTGGCGTCTCCCAAAAGAGCCGAGAAAGTATGTCTCATGGAATTTGGAGTTTTTGACCAAAAAGTGATACGAGAATCAGAAGTCTGGAATTACTCAAGATACAAAAGAACTAAGTTATGTTTCAGGCAGTGTCTATGCTGAGGCAAGTATAAAAGACCCAGGCGGGCATAACGTAAATGCGTAATATGGTGTGGACTCCAATGCTTCCTCTTATAAAGCGTATGTGCCATCTATCTATCTATCTATCCATCCATCTATCCATCTATCCATCTGTCTACCTGTCTATCTATCTATATATCTATCTATCTATCTATCCATCTGTCTACCTGTCTATCTATTTATCTATCTGTCTATATATCTATTTATCTATCTATCTATCTATCTATCCATCTATCTATCTATCTATCTATCCATCCATCCATCTATCTGTCTATCTATCTATCTATCTGTCAATCTATTTATCTATCTGTCTATATATCTATCTATCTATCTATCCATCTATCTGTCTATCTATCTGTCTGTCTGACTGTCTGTCTGTCTGACTGTCTATCTATCTATCTGCATCTATCTCTTTATATATCTATCTATCTATCTATCTGTCTATCCAGATATCTCTATCCAGCTATCTCTCTATCTATCTATCTAACTATCTATCTATCTTCACAATAACAATGTAACTTGAGACTAAATCTAGTCTTAGTTGAAAGAATTTCCAGCATGTTGAGCTAAACAATTAAAAATCCGTTTTGACCCACCTCAATATTAAAACCACCTCACCATTAAGAAAATTTAACTCACAATTTACCTCACCATTAAGACAACCTCGTTATTAGGGCCAAATATTCATTAACCAGTGTAGTTTTAAACATTTAATAAGAATTTCAAGCTAGTGTCTGTAATCAGTTATTGCTGTTATAAAGTAAATTTCAAAATCCATAATTCCATAAATATGCATATGCATATTTTCTCAAATTAGAAGCTAAATTTATCATCAATGCTCATCCTCCACAAATCTATTCTTTGGGGGATCCAACCAGAGTTATGAATATCACTGATAATTTCAACCAAAAGTCACACTTTTATCAGACATTGCGAGATAATTAAAGGCAGGCATATCGCCACAGATTATCCTGGAAATGTGTTTCTAGGCAAAACTGCTAGGATTTTGTAAAGTAATTAAAGTCTGTAAATTATTCTGGATGGGTCTAACTTGTAATGAAAATTTGGATTTGATATAATCATTACAAAAATGTTGCTATAAGTTTCAGCCAGTTTCATGGTAAGGTTATCAAAGATATGCATAAATTAATACACACATAGGAACTCTGCCCGACCACCTAAATATCAAGACCAACTCACAATTAAGACCACCTCATTATAAAGACCACCTCATTATAAAGGCCACCTCACTATCAAGACACCTCAATATCAAGACCACCTCATTATATAGACCACCTCATTATTAAGACCACCTCACTATCAATACACCTAAATATCAAGACCACCTCATTATAAAGACCACCTCACTATTAAGACCACCTCGCTATTAAGCCCACCTCACTATTAAAACCTCCTCACTATTAAGACCACCTCACTATTAAGACCACCTCACTATTAAGACCACCTCGCTATTAAGACCACCTCGCTATTAAGACCACCTCAATATCAAGACCACCTCGTCATAAAGACCACCTCGTCATAAAGACCACCTAATTATTAAGACCACCTCGCTATTAAGACCACCTGGCTATAAAGCCCACTTCACTATTAAGACCACCTCATTATTAAGACCACCTCATTATTAAGACCACCTCACTGTTAAGACCACCTCACTGTTAAGACCACCTCACTATTAAGACCACCTCACTGTAAAGACCACCTCACCATTAAGGCCAGTAAATCACATAGAGTGGACTTCAGAGCGAGGTTATACATTATTTATTATCAACATTAATTAAGCCCTATAACAGTTAACAGTATAATCTGCCAACCAACTTCAACCTATTTATTTATGGCGTGAGCACCGAAATCCCAGCTTTTGTAAAGAACCTAAAAATACAACACAACGTGGAAAATAAAGTGTTCTCGAACCGGAAGAATCGTTTGCCCTTTTTCCTTTGGCGTTGCAACGTCGTCACGTGCGTTGCCCCTGGCAACCTTCAGCGTCATGTCAACCTCTTAGATTGAAGAGTTCTTCCGATAGAACCTCTTCCAGAAACATAAGTTAATTGGCTTGGCCTGCTGGGTGGCCTGCACTACAGGCAAGGTAATAGGACAAGAAAAAATACTAAAACTAAAAAGAAATTATTCATTATATAGAATTTAACCATTTGAAGCTATTAAAAAAATAATAAAAGATTATTTAATTTATAACAAAGGATACAAAAATTGGGGGTTTTAATGGTGAGGTGGTCTTGATTGTAAGGTAAATTAAGACCGTAAACAAATGTTACCAATTCAATGGTCTTAATGGTAAGATGTCTTAATGGTGAGATGGTCTTAATGGTGAGGTGATCCTAATTGTTAGGTACATCAATATGTTAACAAGGAATTTTGTCAACAATTTAATGGTCTTAAAACAAGGTGTCTTAATAGTGAGGTGGCCCTAATACTAAATAGTAAGGTGGTCTTTATGTTAAGGTGGTCTTTATGTTAAGGTGGTCTTTATGTTAAGGTGGTCTTTATAGCGAGAATAAATGCAATAGTGGTAATAATATTGGGTTAAATATACAACGGTCATTTAACATTGAACTGAAACTTTTACAAACCGCAAATATTGTGTGGTTTTAATTGTGAGGTAGTCGTTATGACGAAGTGGTCTTAAAATGGGCTTCAACTATTATTGTACATCATACACAAGTTTCAAACATGGCACTCACCAGGAACAGAACTTAAAATCAACTTTACTTCCAGAACCGATCGACAAACCCAAAAACATTTCAACTTCAGGGAAACTCCACAAAATTGAAAGGATAACACCAGTAGGCAAACAATAAAGTTTGGCGTCAATGTCAAACAACGGACAGACGGAAAACAAACAGATATGATGCACGATGACAACACAAACAATCCCATTGTTTTCCTTTTGATGGAAACCATTAAATTTTAATGGGTCTGTTGTGGCTACCTCTCAAGTGTGAATATTAATGTATTTCGATGGATGGATGGACGGACGGACGGACAGATAGATAGATAGATAAGAGTGGTGGTGGGTGGTGGATTAGGGCTTTACGTCCTGTATTTCTGCACCTGATGGGCTAATTAGGACAGGCAGAGACCATGGCAATGAGACGAAGGATGAAACAGCCATCCAACATAGGCTCGAGTGGAATTGAACCCGGGACCCAGTGGTTGGAAGCCCAGAGCGCTACCTCTGAGCTAGGCCCCCACCCCGATAGATGGATGGATGGATGGATGGATGGATGGATAGATAGATGGATAGATTGATAGATTGATAGATTGATAGATGATAAATAGATAGACAGATGGATAGAGAGATAGATGGATAGATAGATAGATGATAGATAGATAGACATACAGATAGATAGATAGATAGATAGATGGATAGAGAGATAGATGGATAGATAGATAGACAGATATATAGATAGATAGATAGATGGACAGATAGATAGATAGGCCGATAGATAGATTGATAGGCAGATAGATAGATAGATAGATAGACAGATATACAGATAGATAGATAGATAGACAGATAGATAGATAGGCCGATAGATAGATTGATAGGCAGATAGATAGATAGATAGACAGATAGATAGATTGATAGACAGGTAGATAGATAGACAGACAGATAAATAGATAGACAGACAGATAAATAGATATGCCCTCATATAGTTTACATTGCATGCCACATAAAAAAAGAAACAAGGATAACAAAAATGAAAATAACAGATTCATTGTTCTACAAGCCATTGTCATAATGACATTGGACGAACGAGGTAGACTGAAAAAAGTAAGGAAAATACAGAGAAAAAAAAACAATATATATATATATATATCCCCCAACAATGGCACTACACAATCCATCCAAGGCAATAACATTGCAACAATTGCGCAACAATCGCAATATATTTGTCCATATATAATTTGATGGTGCATCAGTATATTTCTGACTTATCTGTGGCACCAGTCATGTTTTCACAAGATTTTCCATTATGTGGCTCCAGACCAAGATAATTTGGACAGTGTAGTGTTAATTTGTCATAGAGCTCAGCCTCTCTTGGGTAAATATTGCTCTAACAGATGAAATTGAGAAAGGCTTTTTTGTCCCTGCCCAAGACACACAAATGAAGTGGCAATATTTTTTATTTCTCTTTTTGTCATTTGTCTTTTCTGTATTATGTGGTGCCACGGTAGATAGAAGCTGGTCTCTCTTTATTAAGAAGTGTTTACAGACCCTATATGAAGGAACTAAGAGTATATAAGAGGGGAAAGAAAGAAAGAAAGAAAGAAAGAAAGAAAGAAAGAAAGAAAGAAAGAAAGAAAGAAAGAAAGAAAGAAAGAAAATGGATCTGCTGTGTGGCAAGCAAAAGATCCCACTCATGGGGGAAATATGTAAAATTGGGTGGGCTGTGAGCCTTATAATCTCATCATTAAATCTGCCTCTTACAGCAAGAAAGAAAAGAGAAAGAAAGAAACAAACAAACAATGAAATCAAGAAAGGAAGAATGAAAGAAAGATACTGACAGTCAGTCAGTCAGTCAGTCAGCCAGTTAGTCAGTCAGTCAGTCAGCTATTTCGTTTTCTGTGTACCTCTTATTTAGAACTGTGTCATGCTGCATTCTGGCATTTTTCCCCTGTATTCATTTCCTTGTGATATAGTTTTCTATATTCACACGAACAAGATTCACTATTCACCACTAGACCCCTTGAACAACAGACTACATACATTCTGCCTTTAGGTATTTACATGTGTACTTCCAATGCCCCTCTAAGGAGTCTGCTACGTTATCCTGTGGGATTTGTAAGCAATGCTATGCATATGGAAGTAATTGTAAAATGTACCGGCAGAGCATTGCCCCCTGAAGTACACCAAACTCGTACTAAGGTACATTGCCCTCCAGGGTGGATAGGGGCATTTTCTGCGTGCAGCTGAATCAATGTCTTGTTTTCTTTTTTTGTAACATTTGCTTTGATTTCAAAATTGTATATAAAAAAGATAAATATGGTGCCTATCTATCTACAGTATCTATATATCTACAGTATCTATATATCTACAGTATCTATCTATCTATCTGTCTATCTATCTATCGATCTATCTATATATCTATCTATCTATATATCTATCATATTATCTAGCTATCTATCTATCTACCTACCTACCTACCTATCTACCTACCTACCTACCTATCTATCTATCTACCTATCTACCTACCTATCTATCTATCTATCTACCTATCTATCTATCTACCTATCTATCTACCTATCTATATGTCCTTGCATTAGACACTTCGTTTGTCAGTAACCTTGGAGTGAACGACTTATTTGCTGTCAATAATTCAGATAAGACAAAAGGCATTTGTCATTCACAGCAAAATTGCACCTATAGAGTACACACATATATATATGTATATATATATGTATATATATATATATATATATATATATATATATATATATATATATATATATATATATATATATATATATATATATATATATATATATATATAGACTACATAATAGATATGACTTGATGTAATAGACATAGCCGAAGGCCTGACAGACCAATATTGGTAGAAATACATGTTGGCCTACCAATAATACAGTGTTGGTGAAAATATAACGTTGTAATTCAATAATATCATATACAGGTCTCTACCATAATATTAAATCTTTTTTTTTCAGGATTTGTAAATCTACAATTCAGCTAATAATGGAAAAGTCATCATTCTAAAATTTTGTAATCGTTTAGCAGTCTTATCTATGGTAAAGACCAAATGTTTTTTGTTTTGTTTTTTCTCAATAAAATAAATATTTCAGCAAAATTCATAATGCGAACCAAAACATATTTTGCAAAATACATAGTTAATTTGCAAAATTCTATAGTAATATCTGTCAAATTTTTTTTTATTAAAGTAATATTTGCACTACATGTGGATTTTATGTCTTTTCAACAAGCAAGGCAATGTTTAATTTATAGTAGGGCAAGGTTGAATTCGCATAATATTGCACAGGCTATGAATAATTTGGCAAACAAACTGCTTGTGAATAGCATAAATACAGCTTAAGCCAACTTTAAGACCACCTCACTATTAAGTCCACTGATTATCGATAAAATAATCAATTATATCCCACACAAAATTTTTCAATAATTTCACCTCAGAATATTTGTGGCAAAATGGACAGTACTAAGTACTTTCAATTATGAAGCTAATTCACAAAATTTGCCTGGAATATTTCTCGAGGTTACTAATTAGATACTTCATGACCACCAACCTTTTTTTCCCCAAAGTCCATAATAATTCACCCAACTATTTGTTTGTTTATCTAAGACCACCTCGCCATTAAGACCAGTCCAATTTGCAATAGTGTTCTTAATGGTAAAGGTTCACTGTGGGTCTATAACGACTGCAATACAGTGGACCTCTGCGTTAAGACCACCTCACTATTAAGACAACCTCGTATTGGAGATGACCTCATTATGGAGAGGTGGTCATAATAGTGAGGTGGTCTCAATTGAATTGTGAGGTAAAATACAATGGTGATGATACCTTTCTATAATACAAATTGAGGTCAAATATAATGACAAAGATCAAACTAGTGGTAGTAAGAGTGAGGTGCTCGCAATAGTGAGGTGGTCGTAATAGTGAGGTGTGTGTGTGTGTGTGATTAGGGCTTTACGTCCTGTATTTCTGCACCAGGCGGGCTAATTCAGACATGGCAATGAGACGAAGGATGAAACAGCCATCCAACTTAGGCTCGACCGGGAATCGAACCCGGGACCCAGCGGTTGGAAGCCCAGAGCGCTAATAGTGAGGTGGTCGTAATAATGAGGTGCTCTTAATGCCATGTCCCAATGTACACAATTCCTGGCAAATGACATTGTGTATTTACACTGTCACAGAAATGCAATCTGCATTGTTACATAAAGTGTCACCACACCCGTGACCTCATCAGCAAAAGGTCAGAAATAACACAAGCTCATTCCAATGTCCTTGAGAGCAGGTCAGTATGGTTTTTGCAAGGTCAACGCCATATTCTGCAACAAATATGCTGCAATATGTGCACAAATGTGCACACAAATATTGCATACAAATATTGCGCCTAATTTCATGAATAACATCTAAACATGCTGGCAGTTATCAATTGACTGTTGAGCCACAATTCCATGGACAATATGATCATTTAGTGAGTTGTATTTAGTTGTATACACTACAAAAACCTCGCATTTACGACCTCTTTTATTTGTCCTTAATTGTGGTGGTCTTTATAGCCAGGCAACACACTGTGAATAGTGTATAGTTATGGCAGAACACAGTTTGGAAACCACCTCATAATTAACGCCACTTCGAAATTAAGCCCACTTTAAAAATCCGCACCATCCCCACCATTGTCATTTACTTCGCTATTAAGACCACCTCATCAGTAAGGCCAGTAAATTTTGCACCATATTTAAAGTAGTCAATGTGAATGACCAGGTTCCAGTGTAGACTGTAGCACAAAAAATGGTCTTGAAATTTGTGAGATGGTCTTAATAGTGAGGTTGAGTACAAGTGCAGAATAATGTTGGGTCCAATCTGGTCTTAATAGCGAGGTGGTCTTAAGGCTGAGGTATGCTGTATTAGCGCAAAATATTAGTTTCTAGTCTAAACTGAGTTGTTAGGATAATTGTAGGGATATGAGAGAGCCAATTTGCTCAAAGCAATAAAGCTAATCCAATGACAGGGGCACAACTTCAAGATCGATTTAGGTCAACTTATGTTACTTGGGCCTCCAGTATGTACTGTTCCTGACAGTGTCTGCCTTTACCATAGGAAACTATTGGGGTAATAAATGGCCAGCTCTGCTGAAGGTCTTGAGTTCAAATTCAGCCCGGGCACTCTTCATGAGCTACATCTCAGCTGCTTGATGTCGGTCGCATGAGATGTTAAATTGGAGGTGCCTTGTACTTGGTGTCTTTGTTGGGGCAAGTACAAGACCCCACCCATGGGGTAAATGTGTAACATGGTGTGGACTCCAAGCAACCTTATCATCTCATCATTACGTCTGCCTCTGGCAGCTGGTTGCATAAGCTGACCTAGCTTCAGACCCAGTAGCACTCAGACATGGACATAGTCATATAGACATAGAACCCAGGTCTTTATAAAGCAACATCTTACCCATTTGAGCACTTTAATATTAACCACCCCCAAAATGGGGTGCGAACACAAAATATAAATCTAGATCAAATCTACCCTTTGTAGTCATTATTACCCCATCTTTGCTTTTGGTTTCAGCCCTTGAATCAATTTACCCCACATTCAATAACCCCCCAACAAAGCAAGATGATTTCTCACCCCATCAATAAAGATAATCCCTCGGCTAGCACCAAGGGTGCGACTATGAATACCAGTGGATCATTTAAGGCAACAGTACAACTCCTTATTTATGGTCAGTCTTTTACAAGCTGTCCATAATGAGCTGGACTGAGCTAGACTGAGACAGACTGAGCTGGACTGAGCTGGACTGAGATAGACAAGATCTATCTGGCAACACACTGTGAATAGTGTACAGTTGTGACAGAATACCGTTTTTAGACCACCTCATTAATAACACCACTTCAAAATTAGAGAATTATCTAAATTTATAGAGTGAGCTGGACTGAGCTAGACTGAGCTGGACTAGGCTAGACGGAGCTGGACTGAGATAGACTGAGCTGACTGAGCTGGACTGAGCTAGACTGAGCTGGATTAGGTTAGACTGAGCTGGACTGAGATAGACTGAGATAGACTGAATAGATGATGTTGACTCCAAGCAACCTTATCATCCCATCATTACATCTGCCTCTGGCAGCTGGTCATATAAGCTGACGACTGAGCTAGACTGAGATAGACACCCTGCTACCCGTAACTAAACCATCTGGCTATAGGCTGAGTATAGCTGTCTAAAATTATGGGTTTTCTTCATTTGGAAAAGTTGCACGAGCGAGTATATAAGAAAAGTTAACGAAATCTTACATTAAATTTGGGTAAAAAATACAAAAATATAAATTTTAGATGAATTTTCCATGATTTTTCCTCCAAACATTGAATTCTTTACAAAACCAAGATCACCAACAACAATGAATTTTCCCTGAATATTCCATGACCTTGATGAAATTTCACTTTTCTCTGATCGCTAAGTTCAGACTCTTTATGATATACATAGTAGTATCTTACAGCAGATTTCATAGACTTGGAAACAAAACTCCAGAGGACGTCACGTGAGTCAAGGTCTCTCGTCGGTCAAGGTAGCCCCTCAACCAATGGGAGTCCTAGATTCACATGACGTCCTCCGCTCTGGAGTATAGTTTCGGAATCTATGAAATCTGGTGTAGCGAATTAATATTTTAATGGACTAACCTGTAGAAGTTGTCATCGCGGCCGGTAGGGGCGCTGATGTGGCTGGCACTGTTGCATTTTGACCAGAAGGAAAACGTCAGGAAGAAAACACCCATCGTCAGTATCCATAGCAACAGTTTCAAGTTTAAACGCATCGTCACCCCTCACCTTTCAACCCTGAAAAACACAAAATTCACAAAAATGTTAAAATCATGATTCGCAAAACAGTCCCAACGAATACATTTAACAAGATATTTCATACGAGAATGTACAGCGTTTACTGGCGGTATCCACATTTCGGTGTCGAACGAGGGATTTCTGGATGTTCCTGAAAATCTTGGGGTGCTCCCTCCTCCAAAAACGGGCCTCTATAAAACCCTGAATGCATATATGGGCATTGCACCCAAAAGTTGACATACACTTGACCTAGACCGATTCATCAGTCCCTGCATCATCAGCAAGATGGCATAGATAAAACTGTGAATAAAATCATTTAAAGCAAAGGATGCCAAAACATTTGATAAAAGTAAGAAAAAAAGGTTAACACTACATGGCCAAATGTGGCACGTGCGTTTTCACCTCATTTTAATTAGGCAAAAACCACGCGTTTTCCATGAGTTTATCCTTCTCTTGGAAAACGCACGTGGCACATTTGGCCATGTATAATTAGAATGAGAAGAATGGTGATTATTCAGTCGACAAAAGATGTGGAAAAAAACTGTATTCTCATCAGGTGTACCATTAATATTCTATATTTTCTAAAAAATTATATATAATTTCCTTTCCCACAATGCAACCACATATGTACCACGACCTCTGGTGAGCAAGAAAATCCCACACATAGAGGGCGCCACATGGCATTATTCTAGCCATGGCGGTCCCGAGGGCCTGCCCTCCAATCTGAGGGAGCCACAAAGACCTTAAGGGGTCTTTCATGTACTGATCGGGTCCTCCTTAAAGTTGTAAGAAACAGGTCATTGAGGGCAAAACAGTGGCAAGTCAGTTCGTTTGAATTGTATGGTGAAAAAAAGAAATTTTTGCAAAGAAGTTAAGTCAGTAAGAATGAAATAGTTAAATAAAATTAATTTCCATTCTACACTACTTGAGATTGGTTACCATGTAATTTAATTGATCGTAATTTCTGCTAAATAAAAGCTTATTATTAAGACCACCTCACTATTGAGAACAATCATATCTGTACACTACCGCAGTTGAAAATATTTATAATTTATTGAATGGAACTTCGCTTAAATAAAAAGTCATTATTAAGACCACCTCACTATTGAGAACAATCATTTCTGTACACTACCGCAGTTGAAAATATTTATAATTTATTGAATGGAACTTCGCTTAAATAAAAACTCATTATTAAGACCACCTCACTATTGAGAACAATCATTTCTGTACACTACCGCAGTTGAAAATATTTATAATTTATTGAATGGAACTTCGCTTAAATAAAAACTCATTATTAAGACCACCTCACTATTGAGAACAATCATTTCTGTACACTACCGCAGTTGAAAATATTTATAATTTATTGAATGGAACTTCGCTTAAATAAAAACTCATTATTAAGACCACCTCACTATTGAGAACAATCATATCTGTACACTACCGCAGTTGAAAATATTTATAATTTATTGAATGGAACTTCGCTTAAATAAAAACTCATTATTAAGACCACCTCACTATTGAGAACAATCATTTCTGTACACTACCGCAGTTGAAAATATATTTATAATTTATTGAATGGAACTTCGCTTAAATAAAAACTCATTATTAAGACCACCTCACTATTGAGAACATTCATATCTGTACACTACCGCAATTGAAAATATTTATAATTTATTGAATGGAACTTCGCTTAAATGCCACCTCACTATTAAGACAACCTCGCTATTCAGGCAAGTAAAGTTTATACAAAATGTTTTTTAATGGTAAGTTAACATGGTATTAAAAGTCTACATGGTATTCTAACATATTGGTGTATCTCGGGGATCTTCCATATTTCCCTATACTACACGAATATAATCATATTTTCATGCAACAAAAAATAATACTGAATTAGTATTCTTAAATAAAACGAACACCATACCACTTACACTATTTATAATACCTTGGAAAACAATTTTGTTGTAATTCAATATAAGTTACTACATTTTTGCATACATTCTGAATTAATCAATAGTATGTCCAGATCATGAAATAATTTTTATACCATCACTAAAACAAAACATAACCTTTATATATATATATATATATATATATACCCTTCAGTAAAATCACTGCTACCTCATATAGTCAAACATACCCCTCTGTTGACCAACCCTACTGATTTTATTTGCCCTATCGCCTCCTTCCAGAGGGGTACTAATCACAGCGCCCCCAGCGGGCCCTCTGCAAACTAAAATACCCTGATATTGAGATGTTACAGGGGATCACACAGGATTTGGCGACTTTTATGTTGAAAATGACCTTTAGGGCATGTCCTAATAGACATCTTAATTAGAATACCGAATGACAAAGTCAGTCAAATGTAAATACAGAACAGCTAGGTGGGTAAGTCAGGCGAATTATCAAGAGTACCTCACTATTAAGGCCACCTCACTATCTAGACCTCCTCACTATTAAGGCCACCTCACTATTAAGGCCACCTCACTATCAAGACCACCTCACTATCAAGACCACCTCACTATCAAGACCACCTCACTATTAAGAACACCTCACTATTAAGAACACCTCACTACTAAGATCACCTCACTATTGAAACCATCTCCCTATCAAGACCACCTCACTATCAAGACCACCTCACTATCAAGACCACCTCACTATTAAGAACACCTCACTATTAAGAACACCTCACTACTAAGATCACCTCACTATTGAAACCATCTCCCTATTAAGACCACCTCATTACTAAGACCACCTCACTATTAAGATCACCTCACTATTAAGACCACCTTACTAGATCACCTCACTATCGAGAGTACCTCACTACACAGAATACCTCACTATTAAGAGTACCTGAGAATAAACTTTGCTTCACAATTAAAATCACTCAGGAGAAAGCTAATATTTAAGGCCACCTCACTAGTAGGACCACCACAAACGTATAAGATAATCCTTTTTCCCCAACACATAATTATATTTCCTCCACATTTACTTCTTTAATAAGACCACCTCGATAATATAGCAAAATAAATTAGCACTATAAGTGGTCTCAATGGTGAGGTTTTCCTGTATACCTGACAAATATAACAAGGAACCACTCTGACTAACTGAACAGATCCCGTTGACTCTGACAAAACAACTTTTTCAAATTAGCCCCTTTTATGTCAAACCAGACAGGCAAGTAATTCCTCAGCATGAAAGGATACTTAAATCTAGTAAAAAAAAAAATCGGGCGATAATCGATTCTAACATCGAATAGACGGCGATGATCGATACTAAGAACATCGAATAGACGATTATAATCGATTCTTAGCATCAAGGAAGTGTTGTTTCCACTTCATTAACAAGTGATCGATAATACATTAGGTACCACTCGGGACAAATAACGTTTCCGAAGAGTTATCAAGATGTTAAGAAATGCTTTTTAAAAATAAATCGAGTGATCCAAAAACTTGAGACAAAAACATACAGTGTGAGCCAGGAAATAGTTAAATACAGAGGAAACCATCTTAAAACCACCTCACTATTAAGACTAGTGCTTTTTAACATAAGCTTGGTCTTAATGGAGAGGTCCAACCGTAGATTTAATCAATAACATAAAACTCCTTTGAAGTAGTTACTAAAAAAAAATTCACCAGGAATTCTTAATGTACTACATAGGCTGGAAGCCATTAAAAATGCCATGCATGACTGACTTAGTGAAATTTGTAAATGTAAAACTTGACAGCTGATAATAAATAATTCAACAATCAAATTCCTAACAAATTGTTCAGTTGTGAAATATCACATTAATAATTAATAATAGTGAAACATCTCCATTAAGACCAAATATGGTGCAAAAATCTATTGCCTTTATGGTGAAAATGGTCTTAGCAGAGGTAAAATACAATGGCAAGAATAACATTGGCCAAAATAAGTGGGCTTTTGTTGAAGTGGGGTGATCCTCTAATCTGAACATGAATGATCTCCGAAGTTAACATATCACTAAACATGTTGCCTTTAAGGTGGTCTTAATAGTGAGGTGATCATAATAGTGAGGTGGTCTTAATTGTGAGGTGGTCTTAATTGTGAGGTGATCATAATAGTGAGGTGGTCTTAATTGTGAGGTGGTCTAATAGTGAGGTGGTCTTAAAAGTGAGGTGGTCTTAATTGTGAGGTGGTCTAATAGTTAGGTGATCGTAATAGTGAGGTGGTCTTAATTGTGAGGTGATCATAATAGTGAGGTGGTCTTAATTGTGAGGTGGTCTAATAGTGAGGTGGTCTTAAAAGTGAAGTGGTCTTAATTGTGAGGTGGTCTAATAGTTAGGTGATCGTAATAGTGAGGTGGTCTTAATTGTAAGGTGATCATAATAGTGAGGTGGTCTTAATTGTGAGGTGGTCTAATAGTGAGGTGGTCTTAAAAGTGAGGTGGTCTTAATTGTGAGGTGGTCTAATAGTTAGGTGATCGTAATAGTGAGGTGGTCTTAATTGTGAGGTGATCATAATAGTGAGGTGGTCTTAATTGTGAGGTGGTCTAATAGTGAGGTGGTCTTAAAAGTGAAGTGGTCTTAATTGTGAGGTGGTCTAATAGTTAGGTGATCGTAATAGTGAGGTGGTCTTAATTGTAAGGTGATCATAATAGTGAGGTGGTCTTAATTGTGAGGTGGTCTAATAGTGAGGTGGCCATAATAGCGAGGTGGGTTTAATAGTAAGGTGATCATAATAGTGAGGCGGCCTTAATAGTGAGGTGTTCTTAATAGTGTGGTGGTCTTAATAGTGAGGTGATCATCTTAGTGAGGTGATCGTCTTAGTGAGGTGGTCTTCAGGCAGGGTTTCCACTGCAAACTCAACAGCCCCCCTAAAGCTACTTTGTACTTGAGACATCTTGTTGCAAGTCTACTCACCATTGTACATATACCTACAGGAAAAACAATACCTATTTATAGCCGAATGGATGTGTACAACTTGAGGCTAAAGCAGTGAGATAGATCACAAAGTAATGCCACAGGAAAGAGAGACAAAGAGTTGCACAGGGTGGAATTGGTCCAATGTAATAGAATGGGGGAGCAGATTCATTGCAGAATGTTACAGACCTGCCTCAAAAATGTTTTCTTTAATTCTGACATTTAGGATAAAAGACAATGGATAGTATCAAAATTGCTGGATCCTGCTCTGTGAGTGGGTATATGGTCTAAATGATATTACAGGGTAAATGTGTAACATGGTGTGGACTCCAAGCTGCCTGTAATTGGTTATATAGTTTCAGACAATTAGCAATGAGACATTGAGATATTGAGACATTGAGTGGAATAGTGGTTAAGGCCCAAACCAGCTCAACAGAAGGTCCTGAGTTCGATTCCAGGGGATATGCTGTGAACTACTTATCAACTCGAATTCCTACCCATGATTCTTTATGCTGAGGCAAGTAAACGACCCCATCCATGGGGTAATATTGTAACATTGGTGGATTCCTTCTTTCTCTCACCCACCCATCGGGTAAATGTGTGACATGGTGTGGACGCCACCACAAAATCAGAAAACAATGTAATATCTGGTGGAATCGAAGCCTTATCATCTCATCACTACGTCTGCCCTATGCAGCCAGTCATACAAGCCAAGTTAGCTTCAAATAAGATACGAAGAATCGAGAAAATACAACATTATCATCCATAAAACTCAATGGAGACAACGATGCATTTGTAACACAGCGTAAAGTGCATCTCCCTGCTTGACTCCCTGGGTTTTAAATTACAGACAATTAGAGTGGTAGAGATCTCAATGACATGCAATGAACAGTGCAACCCCCACATTAAGACCACCCTTGGGGATTACAAAAGTGGTCTTAATATCGAGGTGGTTTTTATGAGAAGGTTAGGACCACAATTTAAGAATAATAGGTTTCTTTAATCTAAGCGCCGGTGAGCAGATATCTTTCCTGAAACAGGCGCTTTACAAATTTATTTATTTATAATTATTATTTATTTATTTAGGAGTTTAAGACCACCCTTGGAAATCCTGAAAAGGTCTTTAAAAAAAAGGTGTCTTAATTCTGAACATTCTGCCAGTGGATCTTTTCGCATTGCAGTCACGGTTATGTCCCGGTGAAGTGGTCATAAAATTGAGGTGGTCTTAACTGTGGTGGTGCTAGTATCGTGGTAAGCGCAGGCCTCTAATCAAGGATAGATTGATGAGGTGAGAGAAAGGAGGAATCCACCAATGTTACACTATTACCCCATGGGTGGGGTATTTTACTTGCCTCAGCATAGACACTTGGGTGCCTCTACTTTAACGTCTCATGCGATCGACATCCAGCTAGGATGTAGCTCATGAAGAGTGCCCGAGCCAGGGATCGCACCAGAGCTAGCCAGTGTGGAATTGGCGGATAGTTGGCGGATAAAGAGGGTGGTACCCTTTTATCAATACTATCCTTAAAATTGGGTTTCATTGAGGTCTTCTTAATATTGAGGTAGTCCGCATTCTGTTTATTTTCATCCAAATTGTAATCACACATTTTGAGACCTAGCGAAAGCTGCATCACATCGGTGTGGTCACAATATGAGGTGGTCTTAATCGTGGTGTTTCACTTTACTAAGACCACCACTGAGAACTAACTAATCTCAATATCGAGGTGGCCTGAATTCTGAAAATGTTTACATTATAATCACCACTTTTGGGCCCAGCAAAATGGCATTACAATCAGTAGTCTTCATATTAGGTGGTCTTAATGGTGGGGTTTAGCTGTACTTGGGTGGAATGAGTTCAAAGGAATGAATGTAAGCCACACAGGAAGTAAAATGCTGTAAAAGGAAGGGCAAAAGGGAGATTAATTGCATTGCATAGGGAGGGTGGAAATGTCATGCAGTTGACAGGGGTAAAAGTTGGTTGGTTGGTTGTTGGTTGGTCGGTCCGTTGGTGTGTGCCTTGGTCGATTGGTTGGTTGGTTGGCTGGGAGGTAAAAACCTGACTAAATGGTTGGTCAGTTGGTTGGTCAGTTGTTTGGTCAGTCGGTTGGTGTGCTGGTTGGTCACTTGGTCGGTCGATCAATCAATTGGTTGGTATCTCTCCATCCATCGAAATACATTAATATTCACACTTGAGAGGTAGCCACAACAGACCCATTGAAATTTAATGGTTTCCATCAAAAGGAAAACAATGGGATTGTTTGTGTTGTCATTGTGCATCATATCTGTTTGTTTTCTGTCTGTCCATTGTTTGACAATGACGCCAGACATTATTGTTTGCCTTCTGGTGCCTTACTTTCCCAAAGTTGAATTTTAGCTATGAGCAATGTTCTTTCAAAGTTTTGTTTATCATTGTAAGTTACTATAAACAACTAAGAAATGCAATGCAATACTATCTATCTATCTATCTATCAATCTATCCATCTATCTATCTATCTATCTCCTCTCATCTATCTATCTATCTATCTATCTATCTATCTCCTCTCATCTATCTCCTCTCATCTATCTATCAATCTATCAATCTATCTCCTCTCATCTATCTATCTATCTATCTATCTATCTATCTGTGACATCTAATGCCACTTTATTACAGCACCAACATTGATAACTTGGCTCTTAGACAGTGCCCAGCAATGGCTGCTGCATGTGGTTTAGCTGCCAGAACTTCAGTTGTTGATGATCTACACCAGCAGCTGTAGGGAGCCCATCAGCTGTATTCCCCGAGTTGTATCCCCTCTTGTGTTGTAGGACAGCTTAGGGGATGCACATGGCTGTATTCTCACGACAACAGCCCTTCAAAAAGCCTTTTGACAATAGGTTGTCGTGATAGACTTTCATTACAGAGAGCAGCAGGATCCGGCTTGTATTGCAGGGTGGTAACATGGTGTGATGTTGTGCGCTATGCAACCTTGCTATTAAGACCACCATTGGTGAACATGTTAAAGGTCTCAATAGTGAGGTGGTCTTGTAAGAGCAGGATCTGGTAACACAGTGTGGTGCTCTGCGCTATTAATACCACCATTGGTGAACATGTTAAAGGTCTCAATAGTGAGGTGGTCTTGTAAGAGCAGGATCTGGTAACACAGTGTGGTGCTCTGCGCTATTAATACCACCATTGGTGAACATGTTAAAGGTCTCAATAGTGAGGTGGTCTTGTAAGAGCAGGATCTGGTAACATGGTTTGCGCTATGATACCTCGCTATTAAGACTACCACTAGGATGCTACACATAGTAGTTCTCACTCGTGAGGCGGCCCTGGTATTAACACGTTATGATGCTCTTTACTATGCAACCTCGCTATCCAGACCACTAATAGTGGACATATTAAAGGTTTCAATAGTAAGGTGGTCTCATTAGAGCAGGATCTGTCTTGTCCTGCTATGCAACCTCACTATTAAGACCACCATTGGCGAACATATTACAGGCCTCAATAGTGAAGTGGTCTTAATGGAGATGGTAAAATGCAATAGCCCGAATAAACTCGGATCCATCAATTGATGGTCTTAATAGTGATGTGGTTTTAATGAGAGGTTCCAAACCGCTATTAAGACTATAACCGGTGTACAAATTACAGGCCTTAATAGTAAGGTGGTCTTAACAGAGAGAGTAAAATACGTTGGGTCAGAATAAACTAATGTGTAAATAGTGGCTTAACTGTGAGGTGTATTATCATGCAATGGACTGATATGCTTAATCATCTAGATTGATACCCTGAGGCTTTAATGGTGAAATGTCCTTAATAGTGAGGTGGCCTTTAAGCCGGGTTCTACTGCACTGGAAATGGACATAAAATCACAACCAAAACACTGCTAGATTCGTTTAGTCCTGCAATCCATCTAAAGGCAAGTTCTACCTGTACCCTACCTCCATTCCACCTTTGATATTGAATATAACTCATCCAATTTAGTGTCATCTCCTGGCTTGGCATTAATTTATCCTAATGAAGCTTATTTTGCCAACATGAGATCTGATACCTCAACCCAATCGTTATGGCAGAGATAACTTGATTGGACGTAGAAGCACTTGCTGCAGGCCCTGTCATTATAGATATGATCTTTATTGCTGCTGCACTTAATTGGTCTGCACTCAGCTGGGGGTGCACCTAAATTAAGTGCTCTTGATCCAAACTTGTTTGGCTACAAGGCTCTATGGGGTTATGGTGTGAGATGAGTCGAAAGCAAATGTAGGGCATCTGAAGGCAAATACAGATATTTATGCGCAACGTTCCGATAATTTGGGGATTTTATAGCGGTGTTCTTAATAGCGAGGTTGTCTTAATACAGTAAATTCAGACGATATGACAATGTTTGCCCCATTTCAATGCAGTAACAACGAACACGCCATATACTTATCATCTAAATTTAGAATTTATTTCAATAGATCAGAAAAAAAACAAAAGAATCCATCTTTTTCGAGTCATAAAATGATGCAAAGTCACTTGATATATATAATTGTTTGGTTTTACAAACTATCGTATCTTTCTGGGGTGTCAATAAAAAAACTAATATAATATCACAACTTATAACCTTAGCTTTTCCTCTTCACCTAAAACCCCCAGCAGGTAAAATAGTTTCCTTTTTTCTTTCACTGCGGATCCAGCAGTTTGTCACTGTGGTCTTGGGAGCTGAGCAGGTGCTAAGTCTATTGAAAACAAGTAGGACTATCTAGTATAGAGGACGACACCTCAAGAATCTTCTTCAAGTGACTCATCCAAAATTTTCATCATAGGCGTAACATGGTATACACCCATATATCACGGTAGAGGTGCCTTTTACTCGGTGTCTATGCTTAAGGTAAGTAAAAGACCCATCCATGGGGTAAATGTGTAACATGGTGAATACTTCATGCAGCTTCGGACCCACGAGTACTGAGTCATTAACATCGACCAAATAATAGAAAAGTAGGATGTTTTTGTCCCAAAAATAAGGGAAAATAGAAGTGTTGAAGACCACCAGACCTGTACCAAAAATACCGATTACAAAACTTCATGAAGTTGCAGTTTTTAAAAGTTAACTAATATTTAGGAATAATTACTAAAACTTTCCATTAACTGCATAAAACGGTAATAATGACTTGTTATGTCTGGTCTCCTGAGAATCAAAACCTCCGAAAGTAGTTGTAAATAAGTACACCTTGTGTGTAATAAATAAATAAATATGTATTAAATTTTATGAACAATAACGACTTACGTTATTATCATAAACAGCAATGCTATGGCTTAATCTTTATCACCATACAATTATTGGTAAAGACTTTATTGAAATGAAAGACTGTCAACTGTCTTTCTGTCCAACAGAAAGCAGTACGAAATCAAAACTTGCCAATGTTTTGTAGTAACTCCTGTATATGACATACATTTGTACATACCTGTAGCCTTGACAGACTGAAGTGGACATAGCCTGAAACCAATCATTCTACAATAGTGGATTTTCACGGAAGTTTCTCGACATTTCCATCAGGTGGCTACGACAGAATACTACATTTCTATTGGCTGAAAAAATTCCCGCCCTTAACTGCGATTGGCGGAAGAAAAGTGCATCCTAGCAGTTAGTTATGATCATTGCTGAAAAGCAAAATGAGTAATAAAAAGGAGGATAAAGAGTTATATCTTGCTGAATTCAGGGCTGCTCAGTGAAAAGACTCCATTGAGCAATTATAACTCCATATTTTAGATATACTGAACAAGGGTGGCCCAACATTTGTTAGCAGTTAGATATACCGCCTGTAACAAGGTGTATGTTCCTCGTTTCAAAACTACAGAATGGCAAAACATTCAGTTAATGCAATGAGCACAGTCATCTATGCTACTTACAACCTAGCTCTACATATGTACAGCAGACAGCAACGAACAATTCCGACAATGTAAAATGCACTGTAGCGTCAGTTTAGACACATAGTGTATCTCAGACCACTACACACTGAGTAACAGACATGTTACTGCTGAAAATATTCCCTAAGCTGATCTCTGAGCCTGCCATATAGCCTAGGCACAACTTAGTGCAACCAGGCAGAAAATTCCACAAAATTGATGCAGTCATCCAGCCCCCATACTGGCCACTGATACAGATAAGCCTCCCAGCCAAGGGTCAAACGCCTGGCCATTTGAAATTCATGAGAATTTGCTACAGTCTAAAAATTGCCCATTGCCTCTATGATGGTGAGAGTGTTTTTGGTGAGTATGGTTCAAGGGTGGATGTTACATCAGAGCTGTGTTTTTAGACTGTTAGAATATACAGGGCACAATATATGTGACTGGTGTTCATAATATATATACTATACAGGACAGTGGAACCTATAATTGAGACCACGTCACCATTAGGACTACAATATACCTCACAATTCAACCACCAAATTATGACTAAACTAAAATGATTTTCTTGCCATTGTGTTTTATCTTTCTTTTAAGATCACCCAACCAGTAAGATCACCTCACAAATTAACCACCAAATTACGATTAAAATATTATTTTTGCCTTAGGTTAATGATTTACCTCTCTTTTCAGATGACACACCAGTAGGATCACCTCACAAATAAATCCCCAAATTATGGACCAAAAGTGCATACTTGTCACTATAAATGACCTCTCTTTACATTAAGACCAGAAAATTTTGTACATCGGCCTTAGCAGCGAAGCTCGACTGCACACTGTATCGAAAAAACTCCCCATATACATAGAACATACGCACAGATCATTGCGCGTAACTTCAACATAAGCAAAACCGACTTACACAAACTCCCACAAAAACACTACAATGTAGTCCAATAGACTCGGTCCATCAAAATGAATTTCCAGTGCAATGTACCTCACATTCATTGTCAAAAAGTAGGACCATCCATTTGTGCACAAAGAGGTCTTAATATTGAGGTTTTATGTACTCCATACATCAATATAATACATATTGCATAGACATACTCCACACACAGATTTATGTAGATTTTGCAAGCCAGCAGATATAAATGTTTTCCAGTCAATATCATTCACATTCATTGCGGATATGTAGACCATACGTTGCTGTCCATTTCATATACAATATCTTCTCGTATGATCAGTTATACCACACTTAAAGCAAAACCACAACACGCGACCACATAATAGCATACACACAGAGCCGCACCAATGCAAAAAGTAATCATATTGCCTATAGTGTCTATAACCTATGCCTTTTTGAAGTTTTGCAAGTTGGCTCAAACTATACTCAAAATGGAAATGAATAGGATTGAATAGAATAGAACACAAGAGACATGGATGACTGTCATACAGACATGTCCTGTGTCAGTTATTTGAAATACAACATTGCATTGCGTAGTGCATTGCACAGGATTTCAATGAAATGGCAGTCTGAATGCAAACCCTCTGGCCGTGTCTGCAAGACGAGGGTCTGAGCGAAATGAATATACACAGTGTAACGTGCGTGATTAGGGCTTTACGTCCTGTATTTCTGCACCAGTTGGGATTAGGACAGGCAGAGGCCATGGCAATGAGACGAAGGATGAAACAGCCATCCAACTTAGGCTCGACCGGGAATCGAACCCGGGACCCAGCGGTTGGAAGCCCAGAGCGCTACCTCTGAGCTAGGCCCCCGCCATATACACAGTGTTACAAGCATGTTAATTTTAACTTTACTGCGAACAAAAGAGTTCTTTAAAACTGGTCTAATACGACGTTGCATCTTTTCCTGGCATTTGAACTCACAACTGCAACATATCATGCTACCACCCAAACCACTTGGGTTCTCAAACTTCTAGTGCATTAAGGCCAAAACATTACTCTACATGACTCACAAACCTCTAAAGAACAAAAATGCAGAGTGACAGCCAACACCCCTCACCCCGGGGTCAAATCAAGGTCAATTGTACAACACAGAAGAAGAAGGGTGAGGCTAAAAGCCCCTCAAGAGGGCGGAGGTTAGCTCCAGGGGTGAAAAGGGACACCCTCTCAATTTGTGACTGCATGGAAAGGGGGGGGGGGGTGAAAGCAGCTGTTCTAAATAGGGAGGCTTTATTTAACATTCCCACATTTTTAAGGTACCAGATATTTCCTTATTTTAGATTTTTTTTTTATATCAATTATGTTAATTCTGTTTAATGGTGTGGACTCCAAGTATTATCATCTCATCATTACGTCTGCCTCATGCATCTGTTCATATAAGCTGGGTAAGCTTCAGACCAGTTGCCCTGAGACATTAAACATTGAATATAATTCCCGAGGGTGGTCTGAGTTGTGGGTTTTTTTTGTATTGCAAAATTTCCTTAACATACATTGTGTTCAAATGAAGTTAACTTGACAGTCACATTGCAGATAGAATCACATTAAAGTGACAAACATATGTTATTGTGTTATTGATCAAAATCATACTCTGGTTCCCGGCCTTTCCTTCTGTATTCACAACCCTCTCTCTCTCTCTCTCTCTACAGCCTTCACTCTCCCTCTGTACACACCAATCCCCCCCCCCTCCCCCCACTCTCTCTCTCTCTACAGCCCCTTCCTCTACACTCCAATCCACAATCCACGTCCAGAGCTTACCACCAGCCAATATAAGTCCAGTCATGCGTGGAGGGCAAGGAAGTGTGTTTATTGAAGCGTAACCAAGGCCAGCTCCTGGGTCACCGCAATCGACTCAACCGGGGCCTACCTGCCAATAAACCTTTGTAGGGCCAAATGATGGATAGTTCAACTGCTCAACACTTGGGCCCACAGGGACAATGTTTGACCATGCTATGATTGTTCACGAGTGCCAAGAACACACTGGGATTGTCACAGTGGCGGACAAGTTACAATCTACATGTACTGCATACGAGGTAGTGATATGTAAAGTAGAGTTTTCGTTATTAAGGACAATATATGTGATTGCTAGATGATTAGGAGCAAAATTATTTAAATGGACTTTCTCTGTTCAAAATGACTTTTAGATTTCTTTTTGATTTATATTATTGTAATTAGCTACCCAAACTGATACTTCAAGTGGAAGAGTATAAATAAATATATATATTTTTTAAGACCACAAAGTCTTCTTAAAGGGGTTAAACTACTGCAAATGTACACAAAAAAATGACAGTGGAAACTTGCTTTACTACTCGATCTCATGAGACATCAGATTGGAAGTGCCTTGTACCCAGTGTCTACGCGAAGCAAGTATACGACCCCACCCATGGGGTAAATGTGTAAAATGATGTAGACTCCAAGCATTGTCATCTCATCACTACGTCTACCTCTGGCAGCTGGTGATAATATCATTGTTACACTCTGTGTTTTTCAAGTTGCGCTCATGTTCATAACACTGACAGGCTACACAACAGTCCCTTGAGTATGACCGGCTACACAACAGTCCCTTGAGTAACACCACAAGTCTGCACAATAGCATAACTGGCTTATTGAACCAAGTCCAAGTAAGCATACCAAATTGGCTGCTTCTAACTGCTAGTCTACGGATATTTAGGAGCGAGATCTGGAACTCCAAACAACATAACTACAACATTTACAAGCTAACTACTACATTTACAATGTGACAACATCATTTACAATGACAACATCATTTACACTCTTCATGAGCTCGATGATAAGCTGGCAGTATGCCACATGTGATGCTACAGTGCTTTTTATAACGAGTCTATGCTGAGGCAAGTGAAAGACCCACCCATGGGGCAAATGTGCAACATTGTGTGGACTACAAGCCTCATCAGTTTATCATTACGTCTGCCTTTGGCATAACATTTAAACATTACTGTTTACTTGGCATTTGTATCTAACTTTAATGTTGAGACCACCTCACAATTAAGGTTAACTAAAAATTTATATATTTTTTTAATTTTGAGGTTTTAGTAATTTACTGTAAGTGTGTGTGTGTGTGTGATTAGGGCTTTACGTCCTGTATTTCTGCACCAGTTGGGCTAATTAGGACAGGCAGGGACCATGGCAATGAGACGAAGGATGAAACAGCCATCCAACATAGGGTCGACCGGGAAACGAAAACCCGACACCCAGCAGTTGAAAGCCCAGAGCGCTACCTCTAAGCTAGGCCCCCAGTAATTTACTGTAAAAAATAAAAATAAATACATTATCAGAATTTCCGATTCCACAGAAAAAGAGCTAAAAATTGATGTTTAAAGAAAATCTGAAGCCTTCTTAGAAATTAATTATCACATTACCTAACATAATGGGACAAACTTGTGTTTCCATGGTAATTGTCAATTTTGTCTGCAAAAATAAAACACGTTTTCGTTTTTTTTGTATCCGTGCACAAAGCTTCCATTAATTAAGCACAACAATTAAGTTGAAAATCTAATTCAACGACATGTACTGCTAACCTAATGATTAAACTACAATGGCATCTCTTTATAAGACCACCTCATATCTAAGACCTCCTAATTTTGACAATATCCCCAGAGTTCAACTAACCTCTCAATTGAGACCACTTCACCATTAAGACCACTAAATTTCTAGCAAGGCTGGTCTTAATGGTGAGGTACTACTGTTCAAAGAAATAAAATGAAGCGAAACCCCACAATAAAGATCACTTTAAGCCCAAAAGTGAATAAAATTGAGGTCTTAATGGCTTATAGGTGAGGTCTTAATAGAGAGGTGAAATACAATGTCAAGAATATATGATATGGAACATTAATACTTAGTGAGGTGGTCTTAATAGCGAAAGCTAATAAGGTCTTAATAATGAGGTGGTCTTAAGAGCGATGTTTGTGTGTACATTTCTGCTTAAAACAACATCAAACTACATGTTTTCATGATTTCATCCATAAAAGATAGAAGGCCAACATTACTAAGGAATTCTACAAGGGGCCCCCATTATTCCTATTAATACAATGATTTAACTAATGGGCACATCATTAACATGCAAGACCACGATTTTCCATGCAAGGAAAGGAGAGAGATTACCTTTAGCCTCATAACATTGAGATCTGATTGTTATCTCAGGATTAAGTGGGCCATTTAGCCTACCATGATAATATGGAGAAAATGGAATAGAAATGACAGCAAATATAGTATCAATATTGGACTAATGGACAGAAAAGGCAAACTGTTTTTGAGACAAAAAGAGGAAGTGATTGTACAAAACTCCTCTGTTGAGACCATTATGATGAATGATTCACTTGTGTTAATGCCGAGGTGGCCTTAAGGTCCGGGTATCTACTCTGATTTATAGATTTTTTTTATATATTAATATATCATGGAACCTCATTATTACAGCCACATTAGTCTGGCCAACCAAAATACTGGCCGACTGATTAACCAACCAACCAACCAACCAACCAACCAACACAAACACACCAATAGACTGACCAACAAGTTTATCCAGCCAACCAACCGACTGACCAACCAACCAACACAGAAACAAACCAAGGGACTGACCAACTATACTAAACTGCTGACCAACCAACCGAACGACCGACTGACCAACCAACGCAGAAACAAACCAATGGACTGACCAGCTAGACTAACCAACCGGCCTACTGACCGAGCGACCAGCCAGTCAACAAACCAACCAACAAACACAGAAACAAACCAATGGACTGACCAGCTAGACTAACCAACCGGCCTACTGACCGAGCGACCAACCAATCAACAAACAAACCAACACAGAAACAAACCAATGGACTGACCAGCTAGACTAACCAACCGGCCTACTGTCCGACCGACCAACCAATCTACAAACCAACCAACCAACACAGAAACAAACCAATGGACTGACCAGCTAGACTAACCAACCGGCCTACTGACCTAGCGACCAACCAACCAAACCAACACAGAAACAAACTAATGGACTGACCAGCTAGACTAACCAACCGGCCTACTGACCGAGCGACCAACCAATCAACAAACCAACCAACACAGAAACAAACTAATGGACTGACCAGCTAGACTAACCAACCGGCCTACTGACCGAGTGACCAGCCAACAAACAAACCAACCAACAAACACAGAAACAAACCAATGGACTGACCAGCTAGACTAACCAACCGGCCTACTGACCGAGCGACCAACCAATCAACAAACAAACCAACACAGAAACAAACCAATGGACTGACCAGCTAGACTAACCAACGGGCCTACTGTCCGACCGACCAACCAATCTACAAACCAACCAACCAACACAGAAACAAACCAATGGACTGACCAGCTAGACTAACCAACCAGCCTACTGACCTAGCGACCAACCAACCAAACCAACACAGAAACAAACTAATGGACTGACCAGCTAGACTAACCAACCGGCCTACTGACCGAGCGACCAACCAATCAACAAACCAACCAACCAACACAGAAACAAACTAATGGACTGACCAGCTAGACTAACCAACCGGCCTACTGACCGAGCGACCAACCAATCAACAAACCAACCAACCAACACAGAAACAAACCAATGGACTGACCAGCTAGACGAACCAACCGGCCTACTGACCAACCAACTAACCAACCAAACGACTGACCGACCAAACAACTAACCATATCCCCACTTCATTTTTTTAACCATGTCTCCAGGATCACGTTCAAATCCCACAATCATTCTTAGATATCTCCGTTTAATCCTGTTGGGAACTGATAGATCTCAAAGCTAAATACTCGGTGTCTCGCAGATCTTTTAGTGAATCTGCTATGGCTGAAAGCTCCCCAGTTTTTTTCTTGATAACTTCATTAACTGAAAGAAAAGCTATCTAGGCGTGAGATTCACTGCCTAGTAATTTAAACGGCTTTTCCATATTACGCCATCAACTGCACTGAGCTGAGCTTAGCTTGGCTCCATTAAATGTTAGACTGTATCTAGTATTACCAGATTTGGTAGTCTTGTTGATATCATGTGATGATAATGTGTTTTAGATTCAGCCAGCGTAAATGTTATAAAATATATCATTCGATGTCGTTTTTATAGAATGTATTAAAAAAATTGAAGGGTGTTTTAATTGCATTGGTATGACTTAACGTAGTCTCCGGAATGGTAAGTTACTACGCATGAAGCCAAATATTATACGCCTGAAGCTGAGAAAGTCTCAAGCTTGTCCTGCACATTACTCATATTAAGAATTATAATGGAACTGACAAATATTTAGAGATGTATTTAGGTTACATGATTATAGATGTTGGGTGGTGGGTGGATTAAGGCTTTACGTCCTGTATTTCTGCACCTGATGGGCTAATTAGGACAGGTAGGGACCATGGCAATGAGATGAAGGATGCAACAGCCATCCAACTTAGACTTGACTGGGAATTGAACCTGGGACCCAGTGGTTGGAAGTCCAGCATGCTACCACAGAGCTAGGCCCCTAATTATAATGAGGCAAAAACCATGCGTTTATCCAAACACATGGAAAACGCACGTGGCACAATTGGCCATGTATATAAAATATATACAGTTAAACCTCACCATTAAGATCACCCTTAGTACAAATGTACTGGACTTAATGGCGAGGTAGTCTCAGCAGAGAGTTAAAATACATTACTTGGGTCCAAAGATGGATATAGTTTTCATGGTGAGGTGGTCTTAATAGTGAGGTGTTTCAATAGCGGAGTTCCACTTAACTGTAAACCTATAACATTATTAAGAATTATATTCACCGTTTTAAAGAACAAGACAATTGAATGAACACACAGGCGAGATTCTGTTATTCTAATCAAATTCAGGATTATCAACAGTAGATCATTAAATTCAGTACCAAATCCCCTATTTTTCATTCTGCTAGCTGTAGAACCCAGCAAATTCTTTAACACTCTTATCGAACAAATGAAAATCTCTGAGAGATTTCGTCCATAGAACCTATTCATTACCTTCATTAATCAAATTATTCCTTAAAATCCAGAATAACTGCAGAGATTCGAAATCCCCTTAATAAGGAATTTAAGGTATTTTCTTAAGATCCTTAATATCTTGATAGCATAAATTGTTAATGAGTGTTTTCCGAATCTTAAAACAGAGCTGAATGGGTATCAAAAAGACCACCATTGTTATTTCAACAATAATATCAATGCTATCGTTATTAAAAAAATTAAACACCAGATTTAGGACCACTATATAATAGTTTTAATACCGAAGTGGTCATAATTCTGAATTTTTATATTAATTAGAGAAATTTCGCCTTAAGACTACCTCACTACTACGGCCACCTCAAAATTAGCATCATTTAGATCCAAATATATTATTACCATTACGTTTTTACCTCACTATTAAGACCACCTCACTAATAAGACCACCTCACTATTAAGATCACCTCACTATTAAGACCACCTCGCCATTAAGGCCAGTGATACTGTACTAAGGGGTGGTCCTAAGAGCGAGGTCACACAGTATATATATACAATATAAAATACCATGCCTATGGTTAGGTTCTAATACAGAGGCAGCCTCATAAGCGAGGTGTCAAAATAACAAGGTTCCATAGAAAAAGTCAAAGTGTCATGCACCAAGACATTGAGTCTGGTAATATTGATGATTCTGTCTCCAATATATGAGTGTCCTGAATATTGGTAGCATTCCAACATAGGGTATCTGGCACAGGGGGGCTGCACTATTAAGACCACCTCACTATTGAGACCACCTCACCATTAAGACCACCTCGCTATTGAGACCACCTCACCATTAAGACCACCTCGCTATTGAGACCACCTTACTATTAAGACCACCTCACTATTGAGACCACCTTACTATTAACACCACCTCACTATTAGGACCACCTCACTAATAACACCATATACCTCAGAATTCTTATATATTTATAAGACCCCACTTATTAGACCACAAAGCTTGCACAATAAGTGGTCTTAATAGCGAGATTTCATTTTATGCAGCATAAGGGGGGTAAAACTTGGCAGGGTTAATTGTCTACTCCAAAGGGGTTTTCTGGTTGGAAGATCATTTGATATGGAAGGGTGCCAAATCATGCATTAGATCTTCATATTATACAGAGAAAAAAAAAGAGTATCTCGGATAAAATAAAGAAACCATAGAAAGGACAGTCACATAGTGTAGCCAATGACTTAACGATTTTACTAGATTGAAGTTAGCTTTAACGACACCTCACTATTATGACCACCTCACTATTTAAGACCACCTCACTATTAAGACCACCTCACTATTAAGACCACCTCACTATTAAGACCACCTCACTATTATGACCACCTCACTATTTAAGACCACCTCACTATTTAAGAGCACCTCACTATTTAAGACCACCTCACTATTAAGACCACCTCACTATTAAGACCACGTCACTATTAAGACCACCTCACTATTAAGACCACCTCAATATTAAGACCACCTCACTATTAAGACCACCTCACTATTAAGACCACCTCACTATTTAAGACCACCTCACTATTTAAGACCACCTCACTATTAAGACCACCTAATTATTGAGACCACCTCACTATTAAGACCACCTCACTATTTAAGACCACCTCACTATTTAAGACCACCTCACTATTAAGACCACCTAATTATTAAGACCACCTCACTAGTAAGACCACCTCACTATTAAGACCACCTCACTATTAAGACCACATCACTATTAAGACCACCTCAATATTAAGACCACCTCACTATTAAGACCACCTCACTATTAAGACCACCTCACTATTAAGACCACCTCACTGTTAAGACCACCTCACTATTTAAGACCACCTCACTATTTAAGACCACCTCACTATTAAGACCACCTCATTATTAAGACCACCTCACTATTAAGACCACCTCACTATTTAAGACCACCTCACTATTAAGACCAAGTTAAAGCGAATCCCCTCACTACAATATATCCCATAACTAAGGCCGCCTCATAAAAAAGACTAGAAACATGTATTGTTAATCTATGCAATATGAATAGTTTTATACCACCTCGAAATAAAACAATCAAATAATTGCATAGAACTCAAAACAAAATATATAATAAATATACAAGATCTTTTTCACTTCGATTACATTTACCTCCCTATTGAACTCCCCCCCCCCCCCTCCAACATTTCAGCCAATATTTTTTTTTTAACTTTCAGTAAACTCCACCGTGAATATCTAATAACCAAAAAAAACCCACCAAATTTGTTATATATCTTCCTTTTTAAATATGAAAACAAAACTTACAAAAGCAATATTGCTAATATCTTACATAAAAACTTTTGGTATATTGCAATAAATTCCCACTTAATATATATCAGCATATCTTCAGCTATCGTGGTATGACAGACTACTCTCTTTAATCGAATCAAAGGTCAATTTTTTAAGGGCCATCTAAAAGCAAGTCTTGACCCGCCATATGGCACATTAGCATAGCATGGTTTTCTTGAATTCTATGGCCTTAACATCAAGGATATATCCTTCGTGCAGTTTTAATGAACCATTCTATACCACTAGAAATATCTGCTGTCAGAGTTTAAGACCTACCATCAGTGTCTATCATCTAATGCAGGTGAATCTGAAAGGGCCCCTACAACTCTGAAAGGCTATAAGGCCATAAAGCATAGATTTTATTTTCATGTCCCAATGCTACTGGACTGAAGCTTAGCCGGCTTATATGACCGGGTAGACGTGATGATGAGATGATAAGGAGTCCATGTCATACTAATAATAAAATACAATACGATACAGTGCAATAACTTAATAATTAATAATATTAATATTAATAATATTTTTTTATTGTATCGTATTGTATTGCATTGCATCAATACTTTTGGTGTGAACTCAGCCACCTACTATTACAAAATATCACAGACAGATGTAATGATGAGATGGCAAAGATTTGAGTCCACGCCATGTTACACATTTACCCAAGGGTGGAGTCTTTTACTTGCCTCAGCATAGACACTGAGTACAAGGTAATACCGATTCAAACAAAGAAACAAACAAACTATTTTAGAGGTATCCTGCTACCAAGAAATAAAAAAACACAAACTTTTTGATATTTTCTGCACCAGGTGTGCTAATTAGGCCAGGCAGGGACCATGGCAATGAGATGACGGATGAAACAGCCATCCAACTTAGGCTCCACCGGGAATCGAACCCGGGACCCAGTGGTTGGAAGCCCAGCGGGCTACCACTGAGCTACCCCCACCCCAAACAACCGCAAGCAAAAGTACATTTCCTTCTAGCCTTTTCAGCACACAGTACAGAGCTGTTGCCATATTCCCCTATCCCTAGCTGTAGATCAAATGGAACAGTCATAACCCCGGCTATCATATGACAAAACATGACATAATACATATTTTTACCATATTTATATTCATTCATATCAATCTTACGGCCATAGCTGAGAGCTGATATGGTATATAGGGGCACTTTTGGTGGGAGAAGAAACAGGTATACATAACGGAGTAGCCCAAATATGAATTATAGATATGATTTATTCCAGATATGACTCGGTTATGTCAGCAATACTGCATTCAGCGGATAGTTACAGGTCTGCTGTCTGCCTTGCATTGTTCAGGCAGTATCAACAGCCTATTGTCGGATACAGGGGAATTTCGTTATTAAGACCACCTCACTACTGAAACCGCATAGTGTCACTGGTATAATATTTACCTCTCTATTAGGACACATGGATATTTTGAGATGTTTTTATTCCACGAGGCAATATAATGAATTTATTTGAAGTTGGAGCTCACTATTAAGGCCACCTCACTATTAAGACCACCTCACTATTAAGGCCACCTCACTATTAAGGCCACCTCACTATAAAGGCAACCTCACTATCAAGGCCACCTCACTATTTGGACCACCTTACTATTTAAGACCACCTCACTATTAAGACCAACCAACTATTACGGCCACTATTTCCTGGTTTAAAAGCTCAGCCATCGCACATTAGTATTTTACTTCACTATTACAAAACCCCACCTCATTATAACGACCACTGTACCTTACATTTCACTTCAGTATTAAGACTACCTCACCATTAAGACCAGTGCACTTTAAATTTACTCGTCATTGTGGTAAATAATCATAATTTAAAAAGTCACTTGACGTATTCTACCTCACTATTAATCCACCTCCCTATTAAGACCAATGACTTTCTACCTCACTATAAGAACTATAATTACCTCACTAATAAGACCACTAAACTGCATTTTATCTCATTTTTATAACAAAACCTACCTCTCTATTAAGTCTATAACTTTCCACCTCACCATAAAGATTACCTCACTATAAGGACCAGTAAACTTTCAAGACACCTCACTATTAGGACCACCTCACCATTAAGACCACAAACTTTCCACAAAAAGTGTTCTTTCAACATCGAGCTTGCATTGTATGTTGAAATACCCAAATTACATGATTTTTTTCCCCATGCTTTTCCATGCGAGTGACATGCGCATGTATAATTAATATACATCAAACAATGGACTCATCAAAGCATCTTCATCTCCATTTGCCTCAGCAACAGCAAAAATTACATCATCTTCATCACAACTTCATCAGCTCTCAGCAGCAAATATCATAGAGGAGATGAGATAGGGACTTGTATGAATTGCTCATTGTAATCAAAGTATGAATTGCCTGCCATAGTTCAATACAGAGGAGCTATGTTATGAGACCACCTCACTATGAAGATTATCATTAATGTATGAATTAAGACCACCTCATTATTAAGACCACCTAATTATTAAGACCATCTCATTATTAAGACCACCTCACCATTAAACCACCTCCAAATTAAGACCATCTCATTATTAAGACCACCCCACTATTAAGACCACCTCACTATTGAGACCACCTCCCTATTAAGGCCACCTCCCTATTAAGGCCACCTCACTACTAAGGCCACCTCACTATTAAGACCACTTCACTAGAAAACACCATGAACAAAATTATAATCACACCATGTCATCTTAAAGATATTTTTTAATTTTAAAAGTAAGATACTCACAAAATAAAATAAAAATATATATATTTACTCCACCATAATTGGCTATTCTAATCACATAAACACTCATAAACTTCTTTTATATTGTACAACACATATATCTTATATCTTCCACAGACTATCTTATCCACACTTCGCTGTAATCTTCATAACCTTGGATATAAACCCAGCAAGGTTGTATGAAGTCTACACAGCCACAATGATACATGGCGTTAGCAGAATTGACCTTGCTATAATGGAGATGAGTTGGTTATTGACAGATGAGATGGATAGCTTAAGATGGCCACTTTTGAAATTAGCTCAGAATTGGCACTGCCATATAGAGTGGGACCGCGCCATTATAACCAACCTTTTGGAATATTTGATCTCTTAATGGCGAGGTGGTCTTAATAGTGAGGGTAAAGCAATTTGGTCTTTGAGTCAGGTAGTCTTAATAGTGAGGGTAAAGCCATTTGGTCTATGAGTAAGGTGGTCTTAATAGTGAGGTGAAATATAATGATTAGTATATCAATGTGTCCGAAATTAAATGGTATGCAAATATGCACACTATAGGTATATATTATTTTCTTCGGTATTTCCTCATTTCTCCTTAAAAAAACATACACACACAACAAAACAACAACAAAACAGTAAGATAAATAGCTAGGTACAAACACAGAACGATCTCACTCAATCTAGCCTGAACCAAATTAAACTTGATCAAGCCACACTCAACCTAATATTGATTTTTCGCACTGCAATTGGTAATAGCAATAGGAGTCAGTATCGCTCCTTGCTTGAGACCTAATTCAATTAAACTCGCTGACCCTGTAAAGATCTCAATGCAACCATGTTAATCCTGTGCCGACATGCTTTTGGCTTCTGCAGCTAATCTTATGGCCTGGAGGATATTCAATTATCATGTCAAAATGGCGCTCAAGGCTATAGGCACTACACATGCAATCATGGGTGTAAATATAAAGAAAGAAATTACACAAACAGCAAAATGAAATGATTTGAGGAAACAAATATTAACCATGGAAATAATGATAGATATATAGATAGATAGATATATAGGTAGATATATAGGTAGATAGATAGATAGATAGATAGATAGATATGTAGATATGTAGATAGATATGTAGATAGATAGATGGATAGACAGATAGATACGTAGATATGTAAATAAATAGATAGATACATAAATACATAGATACGTAGATAGATAGCCAGACAGAGATAGATAAACAGATATATAGATAGATACGTAGATACGTAGATAGGTAGAGAGATAGATAAATATTGTGGTACCAATAATGAGGTAGTCCTAATGAGATGGTCTTAATAGTGAGGTGGTCCAAAAATGAGGTAGTCTTAATAGTGAGATGGTCTTAATAGTGAGGTGGTCTCAATATTGATGTGGTATAAAAGTGAGGTAGTCTTAATAGTGAGGTGGTATTAATAATGAGGTAGTCTTAAAAGTGAGTTGGCCTTAATAGTGAGGTGGTATCATAATAGAATACACATATTGGTGCATGATATATTTGCGTCAAAACCACTTTTTCCATGAATGCTCTTTTAATATCTTTTTTTTTTTTGAAAGCTCGTTTTAATTTCCACAGATCTCATTTCAAAAATGATTTTTTGATATTTCACCTTGGTGTGTCAAAACTGACACGAAACCATGATTTGTGAAATGCCTGTTATTATATTTCAATGAGAGTTTTTTTTTTTTTAAGGGAATCATGCCTTTATTGTACTTAAATGGGTATTAAGTTCATTTTGAGTTGATCGTTGCATTAAAAGCTGAATTTCTAAATCAGAATTTTACGAGTAGTATGAAACATTTTCTTCATTAAATTTTGAACTCAATATTTTTAGGAAAATGTTTCAGAAATGTTATGGTCTATTTGCTAAAGTGTTTGCCTGCTATTTACACGGTCGTGGGTTCAAACCCCCCACCATGGCATGGAGGAACTGAGCAGATCGTCTGTAACTCTTTGCTCCACTCCACCCTGGTGTAAATGGGGAGCAGCTGGCTGCGGACAGTGATGGCGATTGTAGAGTGCTTAGCCCACTGCGGAGAGTTGAGAAAGACTCATGCTTGAACAGGTCCACTGGATATAGTCAACAGTGAAGGCGATTGTTGCTTAGCCCGCTGCGGATAACTCTGCGTTACGGGCAGTATACTCCCTGGAGAGTGGAGAAAGGCTCATGCTTGAACAGGTCCACTGGATATAGTGGACAGTGAAGGCGATTGTAGAGTACTTAGCCCCATTGCGTGTAATTCTCAGACAGTTGAGAAAGACCCATGCTCGAACAGGTCCCCTAGTAGCGTTGCTACTCAGTAAAATATATAATAATTATGTAAGTTATTGTTTTATTGTGATAGTAGACAGTGCGATATTTGGATCAATAATTTGACTGTATGGAAATATTATTGAGAAATTACTCTTTTAAAGTACTATAATACTATAAATGTGCACTATCTTTTTAGCTGTTCTTTTGGCAAGGAAATAACAACACTTGATCTACGAAGTCTCCCCATTTGATACACCCCGATACAGCGATTGTGTGATTACGCAATGACGCTCAATTTGACGCCGTGACATTACTTCATAATGCAATTTAGCGGCACGTGATCAGCGTCTTTGTAAACTGCTTCGCTATCAGGAAATGTGCAGGCAGTGCTCCTTGTATATCAGAGAAGACACTAAGAGAATGAAAACTGACTGACTGGCTGACTGGCAGGCTGACTGACTGACTGGCAGGCTAAGCAGTAGCGGATTTAGGAGGGGGGGGGTTAGGGAGTTTAGACTCACCCCCCCCCCTTGGCCTAGTACATTTTAATTCCAAATATTAAAAAATCCAGCGGTCTCCGCATCACATTTTAATTTGTCAACCCCCTCCCCCCCCCCCCGTTAAAAAATTTCTGGATCCGCCCCTGCTGACTGATTGATTTGAATATCTGACTGACGACCAACTGACTGACTGACTGACAGATTGACAGATTTCAGTAACATCCAAAGTTTGAAAATATTAAAAACAAAAACAAATTGTAAAATCCACATTAGATCACCCGAAATTAAGACCACTTCACTGTTAAGACCGCCTCACTATAAAGACCACTGTATTTTACCTCACTATTAAGCTCAACTGTTTACTAACCGCCAACAGCCACTAATAAACTACTATATGTAATAACACCTAAATTAAATGATATCTCAAATGCTGACGTCATAGCTGACTTTTTTGTCAATATAGTTACATCATAACCAAAAGTCACTCATAAATAACTAAATAATAATCGATAGATTCTCGTTACTATGACATCATAACTGGCGTTGTTGCCAGTATAGTTACATCATAACTTGATGCTCTCATCAATATTACATCTTAATCTTATTAAGTAGCTCTTGAGGCTGCAGCAGGGATGCTGCTACGATATTGATGCGGAGAAGGGCCACTGTCAAAGCCAATAGGCAAGGTGCCCTCGCCACGGACTAGCTAGCTAAGAGCGAAACCTCGCCATTAAGACCACGTGTGCTAGTAAGACCAGCTGCAGGCGAAAGTAATGATGAGATAAGGCTTGGAGTCCTTACCAATTATTCCCTCCCTAAAAACTACCTGGCTAATCAGAGTGAAACATCGCTATTGTAAAAAATGTCTCAATGCTGCTGGGTCTGAAGCTAAGTCAGCTCATATGACCAGCTGCAAGCCGAAGTAATGATGAGATGATAAAATGCTTGGAGTCCACACCAATTATGCCCTCCCTACAGACTAGCTAGCTAAGAGTGAAACTTCGCCATTAATTCTGATGCTACTGGGTCTGAAGCTTAGCCAGCTCATGTGACCAGCTGCAGGCAGACGTAATGATGAGATGATGAGGCTGCTTGGAGTTCACACCAAGTTACACGTTTACCCCATGGGTAGGGTCTTTCACTTGTCCTAGCATAGACACCGAGTACAAGGCAGCTCCAATTTAACGTCTCATGCGACTGACACCCAGCAGCTGGGATGTAGCTCATGAAGAGTGCCCGAGCTGGGGTGACATGCAGCAATGCTGCCACCCAGCTGATTGCTTTATAGTGAAATGGTTGTAGTAGTGAGGTGTGTGTGTGTGTGATTAGGGCTTTATGTCCTGTATTTCTGCACCTGATGGGCTAATTAGGTCAGGCAGGGACCATGGCAATGAGACGAAGGATGAAACAGCCATTCAACTTAGGCTCGACCGGGAATTCAACGTGGGACCCAGTGGTTGGAAGCCCAGGATGCTATCATTGAGCTAGGCCCCCGCCCTTGTAATAGTGAGATAAAATACAATCAAAATACAATAGATTCAAAGGTTTGACTGTACATGGCCAAATGTGCCACATGCGTTTTGCATGGAAAACGCACTTAGCACAATTGGTCATGTAGTAATGTGACAGCGAAGTGTTGTAAGACAATGTAGCCCTGTCTAAAGACCCAGCTCACTATAAAAAAAAAACTAAACTTGAGCACTAACTGTAAATAAAACCATTGGAAAATATTAATAAAAGAGCTTCAATACGTATATGACCTGCTGCAGGATGACGTAATGATGAGATGATGAGGCTTGGAGTCCACACCACTTTTACACAACAAGGATAGTTTCATACATTTACTTATTTATCAATTTCAATTCAATTCTATGATGAATATATAAAATAAATGTCTTTTACCAAAAAAAATTAAAAAATTGCTGAATATAATATAAAAACTGTCTAGTCAACAGTTTATTAACAGGTCACTACACATGACACTGTTTGACACAAAAGCCTGAATATGTCAAAATTCCATTCATAAACAGATTTAACAACTCAATTGAATTGTCATACTTAGTGATATCAAAGGTTTAGTAGGCCTACTTAATCAAGGACCCAATTGTGGCATAGTTCATGCATCAGCATGTTTTAAAGGCTGTTTTAAAGATTAAAAAAAACTGCCAAATGCTGTGGAATTGCCATAAAATAACTCCGTGCATTATGAGATGGCATTATGACAACAATATTTAATCAGGCAGATTTTTTTGATATTATTCAAATTCTTTGTACATATTAATTTATTTTTATATAATGTATAATTTGAAACTTCATTCTACTCCATTAAAAATTGTCCATGTATGACGTTAGCTATGAGCGTGAATAAAGATATAAATAAAATTAAAAAAAATTAAAAAAAATTAAAAAAAAGTAAAATGGAAAATGAAAGAAATATATTTAAATTGACAGAACATTTATAATTTCTAAGATTTCTGGTGCACATATAGTGGAGCCCTAATGTAAGACCACCTCACTTTTAAGACCACCTCAGTATTAAGACCACCTCATTATTAAGACCACCTTACTATGATGAAGACCACCTCACTATTAAGACCACCTCACTATTAAGACCACCTTACTATTAAGACCACATCACTATTAAGACCACCTCACTATTAAGACCACCTCACTATTAAGACCACCTCACTATCAAGACCACCTCAGTATTAAGACATCCTCAGTATTAAGACCACCTCACTATTAAGACCACCTCACTATGAAGACCACCTCACTTTTAAGACCACCTCACTATTAAGACCACCTCACTTTTAAGACCACCCCAATATTACGACCATCTATCAATCAAGACTTCAAGACACCAAATTTTGCATTTTACCACTAGTACGACCACCTCACCATTAAGGCCACTCACAAAAATATGGCGAGGTTCTACTGTAATATTACGTTACCTTGGTGTGGCAGCAGCTCAGGGACAAGATGTGACAAAGGTGTCATTGATGCAGCTAATTCCACCTTCATCACACTAACACTGCAGTGTTTACAAAACATTTTTCACGGAGGTGTGAACACAATAATGTTTGTTACACCTGCACACAGTGTGTGTGCAAATAATGTATGATACATTAACACAACAATGAGTTTGATAATACATTACAGAAAAGCATACATTAAGTACACTGGAAACCTGCCTTAAAACCACCTCACTATTAAGACCACCTCACAATTAAGATCACCTCATTATTAAGACCACCTCACAATTAAGACTCTTTAATAACCCAAGACCAACAAATTGGGCAAGCTGTCTATACGACCATCTCACTATAAAGACCACCTCACCATTATAACCCTCGAATTAGATAAACATTATTTAGGATATCTCACTATAAAGACCACTTCACAATTAAGACCAAAAAATATGCCAATCATTAAGAACCTCACTATTAAGACCACCTCACGAATGCAAAAAAACCAAATAAGTCCTACCTGCTGACCCATAATACTAAACTACCTGACAATTAAGACCACCTCACTATTAAGACCACCTCACTATTAATACCACCAGGTGTCACCTTTAGATAATGCACTGTAACCTCATTACAACGATCACCCAGTTAGATAACGGTGTCCGTAAACAAGGTGGATCTGTAACTTCAAACCACCTCACTATTAAGACCACTTCACTATTAAGACTGCCCATTTTTGGATAGATAGATAGATAGGTGGATAGGTAGATGGATAGATAGATAGATATGGAAAGTGCAGCCCTCTAAGGCAAGTTCTTGCCGCTATCGAGGATTGATGGATGAGGTGAGAGAGGAGGAGTCTACCCATGTTACACATTTACCCCATGGGTGGGATCTTTCACTTGCCTCACCATAGACCAAGTGTACAATGTATTCTAACCCTTGTATTTTACCTGTATATTAAGACAACCTCACCATTAAGACCATCAGTACAATTTGCACCAAGGGTGGTCCTTCTGGCGAGGTTCCAATATATATCAAATACAAATATAAAATATATTTCATACATCACTAATAAGTCCATTTCGACAATATAGTGAATATACAATAATTAAACACACACACATATAGCAAAACAAAACACTGCTTACTTGAAACCAACTTGTCCTACATGCCGATGTTCACAATTCTCACGTAAAGTATCCAAATTCACCCATAGTGTGCAGTGTATCACCTAAAAATCTTTCGGAAACAAGAGCACAATTGATAGAATCTCCCCGCACTCTGCCAGCAGCCTGCAGCTGCTCTGAGCACCCCCATCCCTGCTCAATGCTTATAAGCTGCAGCAGGCAGGCACACAGCAGCCGCATCACTTAAAAAGGCCTAGCGCCAAACCGGCCTCTCACAAGAGATGCTACAACAGAAACGGCAGCATTTACAGAGGAGAAGAGAAGAGAAGAGAAGAGAAGAGAAGAGAAGAGAAGAGAAGAGAAGAGAAGAGAAGAGAAGAGAAGAGAAGAGAAGAGAAGAGAAGAGAAGAGAAGAGAAGAGAAGAGAGAAGAAGAGAAGAGAAGAGAAGAGAAGAGAAGAGAAGAGAAGAGAAGAGAAGAGAAGAGAAGAGAAGAGAAGAGAAGAGAAGAGAAGAGAAGAGAGAAGAAGAGAAGAGAAGAGAAGAGAAGAGAAGAGAAGAGAAGAGAAGAGAAGAGAAGAGAGAAGAAGAAGAAGAGAAGAGAAGAGAAGAGAAGAGAAGAGAAGAGGAGAGGAGAGGAGAGGAGAGGAGAGGAGAGGAGAGGAGAGGAGAGGAGAGGAGAGGAGAGCAGAGCAGAGCAGAGCAGAGCAGAGCAGAGCAGAGGAGAAACAAATATGAAACATGACTCAGTTTAGGAATAGAGCAAATATTTGCTTTTAAACCACTATGCTTAATTATTAAGACCACATGTCAATTAAAACATCCACAACCAATTAAACAGACAATCAAAAATGTTATATAAGTTCCACTAGCTCACAGCTAAGACCTCATATTGCATTCTGCACAAACGGTGACGAAATTGTATCGTTTTATTCCTCTATTCATCATTTGTTTATTCCTTTTGCTTATCTTTAATTCTTTACTTAATCAATTTTTTCTGAGTCTTCTTTTTTCTTTCTTTCTTTATGAAATTTCTTTCTTTCTTACTACCTTTCCAGTCTATAAACTCTGTGACCTTGAGCCGAAAAGATCATATGATGAATGACTTTGTCCTTAAGAAAACCCACAAGGTCCTTAAGAGGTCTTAATCTAGGTCACTTCAAGAAGTTTTAAGGCTTGCGTCACTAACATTGAAATTCTATGTTTAATTTCAATATTTAATGAACCGAAAAGGTATAAAACTATTTATGTATCTTCTATCTATCTATCTACCTATCTATCCATCTATCTGTCTATCTCTCTATCTATCAATCAATCCATCTATCCATCTAACTAAACAACACTGAAACTAAAATTTCAGAAAAGGAAAATCCCTTATATAGCCTACTGCTACAGAACCAGCAACTCCGGAGGCACCATGTGACCAGCTGGCAGGTCATGTGACAAGGTCACGTGACAGGGGATTGATGAATGAAGACGCGTGGGGTGAACCTAGAAGGAATGGTGGGGAGGGGGGGGGGGGTAGTTTAAGATTGAGGGGAAAGAGTTGGTATACATCCATGGTGTCAAAATGTCAAATACAGGACGGTATAGAAACCTTCAAAATATGACAGTATATTGTCCACTCAGCCAATCAGAGTGCTTCATTGCAATCCAGCATGGGTGTATGCTGTACAACAGCAGAATATGTTGGATGTTTGATGGCTGCAGAGTATATTGGATGGCTGCAGAACATGCTGGATGGCAGCAGAATCTGTTTGATGGCTGTAGAGTATATTGGATGGCTGCAGAACATGTTTGGATGGCTGCAGAGAACGTTTGACGACTGCAGTGTATATTGGATGGAGTCATGCAGGATTTGGGGAAAACAGGGGTATCAGATTGTTGAGATATTATAAACATTCATTCCTGTACTTTCCTGTTTCCATTGTGTCATTGCTCTGTACAGATACAGCAATTTTGATAGTTGCAACATGACTATAGTCTAACCATATCAACTAGATTAGATAAGATAAGATAAGATAAGCATCAGATAAGCATCAGATAAGATAAGATGAGATAAGATAAGATGAGATGAGATGAGATAAGATGAGATAAGCATCAGACACGATTAGATGAGAAGAGATAAGCATCAGACCAGACAAGATGAGATGAGATAAGCATCAGATAAGATGAGATAAGATGAAATGAGATTAGCATCAGATAAGATAACCTAAGATATTATTATCGCCAAATATGATTCATTTTATGCAAATTACTGGAAAACAATTGAAATAAATAAATAAATAATATTTTTGACATTTCTTTACCTACTTTTGTCGAAAATTGAGTTACCTTAAAATGCTACTAATCTTTTCTTTTTTCCTGTGGAAGACATAATTTTAAAAAAACCCAGAAAAGTCCAAATAAAACCTAAACATCCCTGACCCCAGAATTGCAAGACCCCTGAAAAATGATGTACAAGGCCAAAGTAGGAAGTGCTGGCCTTACTTGAGTGGGGACATCTTGGCATAAACTGACCCCCTGCTGTCAATGAAAGTGCTGCTGCAATTTGGTCGACCCCCGCAGTTTGTAGTTTTCTTATTACCAAGCTATATTTGGAAAAACATTCCCTGCAGAAATGACAGCAGGCAGAGTGTGTGGACATCATTACATACAGGTTGTCTCGAAACACCATGGGTTGCTGGGGCTACAGTTCAGAGGTCATACTGATTATTAAATGCAGGGGGCATAGCCTTAAGAGCATATGTACAGTACTCCTTAAAATATATGTCCATCATTGTATCATATTTACTATAGATAGATAGATAGATAGATAGATAGATAGATAGATAGATAGATAGATAGATAGATAGATAGATAGATAGATGTATAAAGTGCAGCCATCTAAGGCAAGTTCTTGCTGCTATCAAGTGAGTCCAACCATGTTACAAATTTACCCTATGGGTGGGATCTTTCACTTGCCTCAGAATAGAAACTGAGTACAAGGCACCGCCAATTTAACGTCTCATCCGAACGACATACAGTACACCATGAAATAAATGTTCTGTTTTTACAAGCCAGACATAACTAGACTCCTACTTTAACACCCTGCTACTGCCACGAAGCCAACAATCTAGATAATATGGCAGTAAATTTGAAGCTGTGACAAAATTACTCCACAATATAATGCTTTTAATGTTATACAATCTATCCATTATAGTTCTCTAACAACTAGTTAGGACCTACTGTATTTTATCTCTCTATTAAGACCACTCACCTCACACCATGAAGCCCGCATTGCTAACAGCGAAGCGAAATGAACATAATGAGTTTTTAATATCATAATTGGTGCTCCCAAAAACTAAACAATATAAAGGTGGCTTTAATTGTGAGGTGGTCTTAATATTGAGTGACCTTAACATCGAGCTAGTTTAGAGCAGGGCAGTTATGGTAGTGAGGTGGTCTTAATAGTGAGGTAGTCTAAAGGAGGTGGTCTTAATAGAGAGGTGGCCTCAATAGATGTTCTTAATAGAAAGGTGGTTTAAAAGTTTTAACGAAGTAATGCTCTTATATTAATAGCGAATTATCAAAATGGAGTTCCACTGTTTTTGTTGACACTCCCTGTTTTCCTCTTATTACTGACACTCTTTCTCACTCTTCACACACACTCTTTCACTCCTTCTCTCTCACTCTTTCTCTCTCACAGGATAGGGCAACAAATGCAGGGGAGAGGTTTCCAATTCATCAAGTCCCCGCTCATTAATTAAGTCCCAGCCTCGCTTTCAGATATGACAGCGAGCCACAGTGTTCCTACAGAGGTCACATGATCAATGAATTATGACGTCACAGACTCATTGTCAAGCCCTGCGCATGCTCAGAGGCGTCGGCTGCACTTTTATGGCCGTTCCGTATCGATCACTGAGAATTTAATTGGCGCTATCTAATGGTGACTTTGCAGCTGAGGGAGAAATTTAGAGGATAGGCAGACAGACTGATTAAATAGTAAGAAACGGAAGGTATGTAGAGTTAAATAGAGGTTGGAAAATGGTAAAGGTAGAGGGTGGCTCTTTTGAAGGTCCCGGGTTCCGATCCTGGCCCAGGCACTCTTCGTGAGCTACATCTCAGCTGCTGGATGTCGTTCGCATGAGATGCAATAATTGGTTGTGCATTGTACTCAGCGTCTATGCTGCGGCAAGTAAAACACCCCACCCATGCGGTAAATGACATTGTGTAAAATAGAGTGGACTCTAATCCTTATCATTTCATCATTACTGCTGCCTGCCACTGGTCATATAAGCTAACTAACCTTCAGACCAGTGCAAACTAATTGGGGTGGGGGCCTAGCTTAGTGGTAGCGTGCTGGGCTTCCAACCACTGGGTCCCGGGTTCAATTCCTGGTCGAGCCTATGTTGGATGGCTGTTTCATCCATCATCTCATTGCCATGGTCCCTGCCTGTCCTAATTAGCCCATCAGGTGCATAAATACTGGACGTAAACCCCTAATCCATCCACCCACATTACAAACCAAGGCAAAACACACACATACAAACAAATTATAAAACATTTTCAAAAAATCAACACATTAATCCTGGTCTTAAAATCAAGGTAGTCCTTATTGCTAGGATCACCTGTGTTCAGATTTACGTAAGTGAGAGCACCGCTAATACAGCTTACATCATAGATCATATTCATAAGTCTAGAGTTCATTATAACTTCTGAACACCTTTTTTGACACCTTAGGCTTATCCCTGAAGTTCTTAACACATCTGAGGTGTTTTAGGTCTGATCCCAACTTCATCTTGGCCAGTGCTGCTTATCCCTTAAATATGGTTCAGACCTATCAGGTAGATGGCTCTCCTATGTCTATAGATGTGTTTACAGAAGATACCCCACTCTAAGACCACCTCACTATTGAGACCACTTTACTATTGAGACTATCTTACTATAAAGACCACCCAACTATTGATACCACATTGGACTTAGAACAGTAACTGCTCATTGATAAGATCACGTCACATTTGCTACCTTTAATTTAAGGCTACCTCATATTTAAGGCTACCTCATATTTAAGGCTACCTCATATTTAAGGCTACTTCATTATTAAGACCAATCCTATTACGATATTACCTTGAAAAGATATAATAGGACCACCTCACTATTCAGACCACTTCACTGTCAACCACCAAATTATTAAAACAAATTTACAGTTAGGACTACCTCACTATTAAGACTACCTCACTATAAAGATTACCTCACTATTAAGACCACCTCACTATTAAGACCACCTCACTATTAAGAGTAGACCATCTCAATTATAAGACTGTCTCTCTCACTATTAAGCAACTTCATTAGTAAGCCACTAAATAAGAAAACTTATATAGCAGAATTAAATTTTTTTTGTCATCACATAGCTAAAGGCACAACTTCACCATAAAGGCTACACAATTGTGCACAAAATATGGTCGCAATAGCGAGGTTCTTGTCTAATGTCTACATTAATGGTTAATAACCCTGACACTTCGTATTTCGCCGGATTCACTCGGGTATTATGGAAATGGACAAGTGTCTGGCCCACAGGGCATTCTGTATTTCATATCATACTCATGTATGTAGCACAGGCGCTCTTGTGTTAAAGATGTGTTAAAGATGGTCTGCAGGGCAACTTCAGTAGGGTTAAATGGGGCATAACCAGATGCAGACGTAATGATGAGATGTTAGCACTAACTCAATTTTGGGAAAAAGTGCAGTATAGCGGACCCAGATTTATGACCATATTTAACGAGCCTCTTTGCCAGGCCTATGACGTAAAAGTGCTTGAAATCTCTTTATGACGTCACAAACTAATTTAGTTCTGACGGCGGTTTTCATATTCACAGTAAAGAAAACGTTTATTTTTGCTTTTTCTTGGGGGCTATACTGCACTTACTCAATTTTGACGATTTAACTTGATGAAAACTTCGTCCCTTTAAGTTGAAAAAATGCATAAAGAAAATATTTAAAAAAATATACCGTAAAGGAGGGTATTATCGACAGGGCGGGTATTTTCGACACTCGCATTAAAATGTTAACAATTTATCTTTTTTTTTTCTTAACATTTTAATGTGAGTGTCGAAAATACGCGCCCTGTCAATAATACCCTCCGTTACGGTATATATAATATGAGACTTTGTCAATAATTCGAGACAACCTTATAGAAAAAAGTTTTTTATAAGTGAAGATAAAGCTGCACACATATTACAAAATGTTTAAACAAAGTATCAAATATTAAACATGTAAATACTAAAAGTATAATTATAGTGATTTCTCAATTTCATTATTTAATTGACCTTAACCTGTTGAAAGAGGCATACATGAGATAGCTGAGTCTATATGAGATAGCTGAGCTGTGCATTTACCCCATGAGTGGGGTTGTTACTGGCTCAGCACAGACACTGAGTAGGGTGCACTGCCAATTTGATCTAATACGCAATGCTATCCAAATATTACTAAGACCATACCTAGAACCTTTGCAAGTTCAAGTTCAATCATTTTATTCACCACTATATTTTTAACAAAATTATACATAATCAACATAAAGATGAAAATTATTCAGTAGAGGAGAAATCTCTAAGGCATTTAGGTGCCGCTATCGAGGGACCACTTATAGTAAAAGTAAATGTTTTATTTGCGATACAAATTTTTTCAGCAGATCAGCAAAAAGGTACTGCAAAGTAGACTGCCGCTTCACTGGAAAGGATCACTCGCATGAAATCAGTACTAGCAGTACAAGAGCTGACAAACTTAAGCGATCTACAATAGGACTCTATTGAATTCAATCTAACCTATTAATAGCTTTGTTTACTGCGCAGGACCAACTAGAAGACTCCATTACAGGGAAATGCCTAGCGACACCTAGCCCTGGAACTCCAGCAATGTTTGGGATGAAAGCTCTCGGGCAATACCGAAGCCAGCACATGTTTTTTAGCCTCCCAACGACTAATTTGTAGCTTCTCTTGGCCACATTGTCGTTCGGCCTAGTGATTTGTTTGATGTAATGGCCGCCCGGGCTGCAATGAAAGCACAGACCCAACTTAAAGGGAATTTTAGTGGGCGATAATCGGGGTAGGTTTCATACCACCACCACGAGCGCCCTCTATATGCGGGTCAGTAACTATAGGTCTGGTGGTGGTAACTAGAAATTGGTAGGTGTAGAGTGTAAGTATGTAAGGGAAATCTAAGTGATTTTTTTTTTTTTTTTTTTTTTGTAATTATAAAACAAATAGCTATACAAGCTATATTAACAATGAATTTGTCTATTCGAAAAATAAAATGTTGTGCAATATTCAATTTGATAGCGTGCAAAGTCAACTTTAACCGAACCATAACACTTGGGAAATTATTATTTAATTCTTTCTACCATTTACAACCATATATATATATATGTGTGTGTGCAGACTGAGTCAAAAAGACCATAAGATCATTCAGGTTAAATTTATGTATATTTACCATGTTTACCCCAATAAACAAACAAGCTATATAAAGTTACATTAACAATCAATCTGCCTTCACCCTTTACATTGAACTTTGGAAGAGATGCCATTTACTCATTATTTCTACCATTAATGGAGACATACTGATTCAAAAAGACCAAAAGACAATTCAGGTTACAGTTATGTATTATTTACCCCTTGGGTGTTCAGAAGACTAACTGGTGTGTGTGTGTGTGATTAGGGCTTTACGTCCTGTATTTCTGCACCAGTTGGGCTAATTAGGACAGGCAGAGACCATGGCAATGAGACGAAGGATGAAACAGCCATCCAACTAAGGCTCGACCGGGAATTGAACCCGGGACCCAGCGGTTGGAAGCCTAGAGTGCTACCTCTGAGCTAGGCCCCCGCCCTGAAGACTAACTGCTAGAAACTACTGCAAATTATGCAGCTGGTTGGCCTAGCGATTAAAGGCATCAGCCAGTTAACACATTGGCCAGCTCTACTGAAGGTCATGGGCCAGATTCCCAACCTGGGCACTCTCATGAGTTACATAACAGCTGGATATAAGTCCCATGAGACATTTAATGGACGGTGTATTTAGCATCTATGCTGAGGCAAGCAAAAGTGCCCACCCATGGGGTAAATGTGTAACATGGTGTGGACTCCAAGCCTCACCAACTCATCATTAAGTCTGCCTGCAGACAACCAAACAGGTGAGCGGGCTAATACAACATGTTGTTTCAAGCCACCAACTTTCACCAGAGGGTTTCACACACGTGCAGCTCATATAAAGAAAGAGCCAGGGCCAAGAATGGAACTCACAACTGCCAAATGAACTAACAAGCACTCTAACCACTAGGCAACCAACTGTTTTTTTTTTCAAACTTCCCAAAATATCCCTATGGTACATGGCCAAATGTGCCACGTGCGTTTTCCATGAGTAGGATGAACGCATGGAAAACGCTTGGTTTTTAGCTGATTATAATGAGACAAAAACCAATGCGTTTTTTACATGCGTTAATCCAAACGCATGGAAAACGCACGTGGCACAATCGGCCATGTAGTATCATTAGTTCACTTATCGCACTGGTTAGAATAAAAACATATCCATCACTCAAAACTGCCGACAAACTGACATCGTCGCTGTGCGCATACTACTTAATCATCTTCTCTTTCAATCCATCAATGTTAAACAGCATCAGCAGCAGGCAGCAGCTACAGAAAGATGCCTAAAAAAGAGATGAAGTCCCATAAGAAAGATTGAGGGGGCCTTAATTCACTCAAGGGCCCAAAATCTTGTGGAGAGATGCTTGCAAACATGATGTGGGGATTGTCAGCGTTAACGGCAACACCTCAGAGAGCAGGATTTCTGTAAAAGGGATTGCAGGAGTATACAGGTAGTAAGCTGTGTATCTGATACAGCCATAGACCACCTCACTATTATGACCATTACGACACCACAGAATTGGATTAGATTGGATGTGGAAAGTGCAACCCTCGAAGGCTGACTCGGGTTGATTGATGAGGTCAGAGAGAGGAGTCCACCCATGTTACACATCTATCCCATGGGGTGGAATCTTTTACTTGCCTCAGCATAGACAAGGGACCACCACTTTCTCATCCGAACGACATCCAGCTGGGATGTTGCTCATGAAGGGTGCTAGGGCCCGGAATTGAACGCAGCTCCATCAAGAAGCAGGCGAGTGTCCTACCACTAGACCATCCAGCTGCTAAATAGGGTTATAACCGTTTTTTACCATTCCATTTTACCTTGCAATAAAGATCACCTCACCAGTTAATTGAATCAAGGCAGTCACAATGATGCTGTTTGGCTAAATACAGCATAACCTCACCATTAAAACCATTTTGGTTTGATTATAAGGGTCTCACATACAATTGCTATTGGTCGCCGAAAACAGAATACAGTGAGATGAGGTACCTTCAATAATTTCAACATCGGACATGAAAATGAGACCTCGCATGAGATGTAGTTCACAAAGAGTTCCTACAATGCCCATGGAGGAAATGAGCAGATTCTCCGTTACTCGTTGCTCCACTCCACCCAGGTATAAATGGGAAGCTGGCTATGGACAGTGATAGCGATTGCAGTGTTGCGGAGTGCCCCTGCATGGTAACTGTGTAACAGGCTGTACTGCTCACCAGGGAATTGAGAAAGGCTCATGTTTGTACAGGTATATTGCTGGCTTCATTGTAGTTACTTCAATTTTTAAAAGAGAAAGCCAATACCACCAACATTTACCTTAACCACTCATCAGCCATCTAGCCTCTGGATCTGAATCTAATCTCACTTTTAATTTGGGAATTGAACTCACAATTGTTGACAAAATGAACAACATCTTCTCCACCAAGCCAACAACATATAAGGCAACCAAAGATGTTCATAATAGTGAGATTTCACTGCATATTCTCATCTCCATCAAGAAACCATCTCATCAGTCATCTAGCATTAACTCCATCACACAGTGACACCAACATATGCCTCTTACTATATCAATACTTCTTATAGACTTCTCATACAGCAGTATTGAGGTGTATGAAGGTGTAAATAAAAGATCCTTGCTCCTGCCTCCCCATTTACATGATGATACAGCCTCTAGGGAAATTGAGTAGCATATCACAGGCATACCACAGGGATATACCCTGCATCCACACTTAAACAGCATGGCAAACATCAAGCAATGCCATATATGAGCACAGGCTGGGAATGAAGATATAGCAGACAGATATATACAGTCTGGGAATGAAGATATAGTGAGCAGAAATGCTGCAACTGATTTCATATATTGTATTGTATTTATTATATTGCTTTGCATTGTATTGTATTGTATTTCTGTCCCAGCTCTTGGTCTGAAGTTTAGTGAATGTCACATGACTTGATACCAGTGCCAGATGTAATGATGAGATGATATGACTTGAAGTCTGCACCATGTTACACATTTACCCCATGGGTGGGATCTCTCACTTCCCTCAGCATAGACACCGAGTGCGTTGCACCATCAATTGAGAAATTCAGCTCATTACGAGTGCCTAGTCCAGCCTTGATCATGGGGTAACCGCAGCGATTTAAGAACTCACACCAGTGCCATCCTTATTCCCTAATGCCGAGTACCCTGTGAGGTGAGGCAATGGTTGAAGAGGATCTTGCGGATAGTAGATGAACACTTTAACCAATAGACAATGGCATCTCCAACATAAAAAATCCTCTAGAATTTATCCTCGATATCGCGACCACTCTACTGTCTCCCGATGTCCGTTTCAATTGTTTCGCGGTAATTCTACTGCACTTCTAACCACCACCTTCTACCTTACTAACTCACGCTTTACCCACAGTCAGCAAATTCAGTTGAGAGATAGACGGAGGCATCTCATTCGGATCTTGTTGAGTAAATCAATTCCAAGGAGTTCGCCTCCCAGCCCAAGAGCAATGGTGTGAGTTTTAAAATGGTTTTATGCCCCAGGGGTTCCGTGACTGGGAAACTCCAGCCGCGGAGTCCCTTAACTTTACAGAAACAGGACTATAGTGTGACTATAGTGCGAATTCACTACAAAGTCCACCATAGTGAAAAATCGACTGATTATAGCCTGAAGGAACTTCACTGTAAAGCCACCTCACTATTAAGGACACCCATTTATTTTGACCCCAAGTGTATTGTTACCATTGTGTCTATATCATGTATATGTGTTACATGGGTGGACTCCTAGGTCCTCTCTCTGGCCTCATCATTGAACCTCGATAGCGGCAAGAACTTTGCTTTAGAGGGCTGCACTTTATCTATCTGTCTGTCTGTCTGTCTGTTTGTCTATCTATCTATCTATCTATCTACCTGTCTATCTATCTGTCTGTTTACCTTCTTATCTATCTATCTATCTATCTGTTTACCAGTCTATCTATCTGTCTGTTTACCTTCCCATCTATCTATCTATTTATCTAATTATCTATCTATCTATTAATCTCACTATTAAGACCACCCATTTTTTTACCCCAAGTGTATTGTTACCATTTTATCTATCTCACTATTAAGACCACCTCACTTAAAACCACCCTTTTTTGGTTCAGATTGTATTCACAACATTGTACTATTTTAAAATAACACCATTATAACGAGTAAACTTTGGACCAAGGGTGGTCTCAATGGCAAGGTTACGTGAAAAAAAAAAAAAATTATAAGTCAATAAAAGGCACAGCATAGTAACTGCAGTGGAAGTCCACTCTTAAGGCCACTCGACATTAAGATCACCTCGATTTTAATGGATAATATCATCCAGATCATGTGATGTCAGAAGGCAGTCTTAGTATTTATTGATGTGTATTTTTGCCAAATATGTTGGCTTGAAATTGTTATGTGAATCCTAAGAATGTGTACTTGTTTAGTCACAGGCAAAGGTGGGAAATAGCCAGTATTATTTTTGCTACTAGGTGGTCACATGTATATGTTCGTGTCTTGTTTTTGCATGTTGTGTGTCCGTGTCATTCTTTTATCTCAGATGTGTCAATAACGTTTCGTATTCGTATTTGTTAAAACCGATCTTAACTTTGGTGATCATAAAATGAATTCAAATATATCTAATGGTGACGTGGCCTTAACATTGAGGCTTGAGTTCCACTATACAATTATATGTCAGTTAAAACAAACACCCTCTGTTAACCGATCTCATTATAACGACCACCTCACAATAACTCCACAAATGATGATAATAGATTTGGGTCCCAAAAGTGCTGGTTCTAATGGCGAGATGGTCTTAAAACTGAGGTTTTCTTGAGAGAAATTGTAATGATAATAAAGTTTGGTCCAAAAAATGGTGGTTCTAATGGTGAGGTGGTCTTAAAACTGAGGTTTTCTTGAGAGAAATTGTAATGATGATAGATTTTGGTCCAAAAAATGGTGGTTCTAATGGTGAGGTGGTCTTAAAAGTGAGGTTTTCTTGAGAGATTCTTATGTAATATATCAACCTTCATATAACTCTACATCAAACATGCCAGCCTGTCTGAATAGATGCTACCTCCCATCCTAATACGTCAAAGTGTTTGAAGCTCCTTGGATATATATACGTTTGGTCTGTCAAACTGACCAAATGACCAACAGGCTGGACATATATTCTTGTCACTTTGTATTCTTATGGGGCTCTGAATTTTCTGCTTAGCCGAGCATTTAATTGTATTTACTGAGAAATAAAAAACAACGCTTCTTTGGTTTGTATACAGTATCTTGTGGGGAGGAGTTTGTATTGCAATTAGGAATCTGTGTTCCAGTCTAAGCTGTAAATGCCAATAAAAAGTTGGCTGTAGTAATATGAAGGAAATTTGTTTCTGTAGTCATGAATCATGTCCTTATTACCACGTGACACTGAAATCAAGCATTGAATATGTGGTGGTGGTGGATTAGGGCTTTACGTCCTGTATTTCTGGACCTGATGGGCTAATTAGGACAGGCAGAGACCATGGCAATGAGACGAAGGAGGAAACCGCCATCCAACTTAGGCTCGACCGGGAATCAAACCCGGGACCCAGCGGTTGGAAGCCCACTGTGCTACCACTTGGCTAGGCCCCCGCCCCAGCATTGAATATGTAGTACACTGAATAGTATTATACAGCTGTAAATCTGTTTTAAATGCACAAAGTATCCTCTAAACATTATAATATAATCATTTACCTTTGTTGGCATTTATGTAACAATGTATGCTGTTCAGTAGCAATAGCTCAAATGTCAAAGTGCAGGGAATAGCTTAGGTGGTGTACAGGGAAACGAACAATTCGACACCAAAGGTGACAAAGGCCACACAAACTGGTAATCAAACTTTCTTGAGTTTTGCAATCATTTCAACCTGTAACGTTATATACTATTATACTGTGTCATGTTATGTAAGCAGGGTGTCCACATTTTTCCGCAACTAGAATTATCTACTTTTTCCTGACTTCATCCAGACCAAAAACAGATTTTTCAAAAACTCCTGCAAACAATTTGCTAATTATGTCTGAAATTAATTGCTGATGTGATCCAGAGTGAAGATGCACTATATTTACATTTGCCTTACATTTAATCAGGCGATTTAATCATGTCATTTATAAAACAAGACATCATTTTCAAGACTACAAAACCCTTGGAAATGGTGGGGTTTTTTTTCTTCAAATTCCCTACTTTTTCCAGGTTCCTCAATACTGTGTGTACCCTGTGTAAGGTTTGTGATTTTAGTAAACTGTGACAATATCTAGGTAAACATAGTGGTAAATTTATGCTATCAATTATATTGTCATTACACCATAGAACAGGTTAAGTTTGGTAAATTTTCCATAGTTTTTTCCACTGGTTTGCTGATATCACTAGTCTCTTTGACCAAACCAAATTAGATATATCATCATTTCTGTCAGTAAAATACATAACTCATAAGACCAAACTTTACGAAGAAAGTAATGCTCACCACCGAGACAAAAAAAAGAATAGACAGAAAATTCATAGAATATCTTCTGGACACCCCTATCGAATACCTCGGAGATGTTCAGGGGTCCAGAGGTCAGCGGGGTCGTGTGGCCGCCATTATCATTTGACAAGCGACATCTTCGTCACGTTTCAGATGACCAACCAGTGACCGGTAAGTGACCAGGGTGCCACTTGGAACTGACCAAAGTCTGGCAAAGAATGGGCAAAGTCTGACCACTGACTGAACTGTCGAGAGAGTGTGGTGTCAGTGGATGGCTAATGGCTAAGGTGTTTGCTTGCTCCATGTAGATTCCTGGGTTTGATTTCTAGACAGGACTTTATTGCATGGAACCTGTGGATACCACGGTATTTCACTATGATTGGGCTTGGTGTTAATTGCTTGTTGGCAAGTACAAAAAAGAAAAAATCATAATGCTAATAGATAATATCATTTGATCTACATGCTGTCTTCTATCTTCAAAAGGGCGGGGGCCTAGCTCAGAGGTAGCGCTCTGGGCTTCCAACCACTGGGTTCCCGGGTTCGAATCCAGGTCGAGCCTAAGTTGGATGGCCGTTTCCTCCATCGTCTCATTGGCAATGGTCTTGGCCTTTCCTAATTAGCCCAACTGGTGCAGAAATACAGGACGTAAAGCCCTAATATCACACACGCACACACGCATGCACATGCACACGCACACGCACACACACACACACACACACACTTCTATCTTCAAATGGTTGATGATTCCTTTTTGAGTTACGTGAAGCTTTTGCCTGTACATTTCATCAATTTTATCACAAATTTCAAGAGAGGGAACATACCTTCATCCAAAAGTAACACAAACCTTTTCGCTTCTCCGAATTCTAGACCAACATGCCAGCAACGTCAAAGATCAGAAGTTAATCATTATCACCTGTTATTCTGATTATTCAGCTATAATGATTGACAAGAACCTCCTACAAAGCTCTGAATTACCATCGATCTGAACCTAACTAATGACAATTTTTAATTATTTCATGTTTGGTTGAAAGTAAATAAACGTTCTCAGACCCCGACCTAAGATGGACTGACAATCGCAGATCCATACTGACCGGAAGCAACAGTGAAATGGACCGGAAGCAACAGTAAAACTGAATCCTGTCATTCCTTCCACGGCCTTAAAACCCTTCCATCCGATGGACACCGTCTTGATCCCACCGACGTCGCGAGACCACAGAGCAGAAAATGAGAGGCCGTCAATTCTCAGTTCGCTTGTGAAGAATTACAAGACGTCCACCTCCTTCATTCCGCCTCATTTCTTCCCCGCGACTGTCCCCGACTGAGTGACAACCCTCTACTTTCAGATCGCTTCCTTCGCACGATTGTCCACATCACACTTCAGTGACCCTTTGATGTCCAAATTGTCCGTTTCTTCTTTAATGCAAGGCTTTTTCGTTTTCTTGATCAGTGACTTGTCAATTGGTCAGTGACAGCACGAAAGTCCTGAATCCATGTTAGTCGTTCAAAGCGTTGTTTCATAATATAACTGGCCACAAGCCGAATCTTTCGGCAGCCAATTCGGAAAATCATCGATAACTCAAAGTGGGGTTATGACAGATAATCCGAAGACTGAAATATATCTTGTCAATGAAATTTATCGATGGCAATGATATAATTAATATCACATATCTATAAAGACCACCTCACTATTGAGACCAAACTTGCTTACCCTACTGTATTCATATCATGATCAGTTATATTAAGGCCAGTAAATTTGGCATTACATACAGAATTATGGTGAAGTCACAACGTGTGTGCCATAACATTTTTTGATAAAGACTACAACTTTGAATGTCTATTTCAGATGGACAAGATGGACAATATGGACAAAGGCAGCAAATCACGCATGCCCCCCCCCCAGAAGTACTCCCCCCCCCCCCCCCGGATGTACACCCCTCCCCACTCATCAAAAGATTTCTTCTTTGGATCAAAAGAGCAATGACTAAAAGACACTTAAACTTTTCATCCTTGGATATTTTCGATTTTGTTATTTCCGATGTTTTCTTTGTAAACTTAAAGAGTCGTACAGAAGTGTTTACGATTTAAACAACGACTTTAAATAAATCTTTACATATATACATACAGCTGCACTATGACATAAACCTGCCCACATAAGCAGTGCAATTTCATCATCCATATTTTGGATAAAAATCATCTTAATATTGTCATTCATAGCATCATACTAATTGTCAAATAGACAGACAGACAGACAGACAGAAAGTATTTATTTTGACCATAAACTTACAATTTACATAAACAAAAATAATCAAGGAAAACTGGTTATATTATGGTCATAGGAGACATTCACTGAGGCCAAAAGTCTCAAATATAATGGTCACCGAGTATAAAGCAATTAAATCAGTCAACGATACACAACAACCTCACATCAAAACAACATACATAACACCTTGAACCCTTGGTCCCATGATAAACTACTAAACTACCAAGTGGTAAACTATTAGTCTCTAGACACCCATTGCCTTGTAGGCTAAGAAGGGGGACATTGCAAAACTCGTGTCTAGAATTTTGAGCTGTACTGATACCATGGAAGTTGACAAAGTTGCATTCTGTGCACTAAGAACTGTTTTTGACTGGGGGAGTGGGGGGTGATGGCATTTATCACCCCCCCCCCTTTCCCACAAAGTATGGGGTATATATTCCCCCCTGAATGGACGCCCCTGAATATACTCGTGAAATACATTGAGTTGGTGGTTGTGGTGGATTAAGGTTTTACGTCCTGTATTTCTGCACCTGATGGGCTAATTAAAACAGGTAGGGACCATCAATGAGAAGAAGGATGAAACAGCCATCCAACATAGGCTCGAACAGGACTGAACCCGAGACCCAGTGGATGGAAGCCCAGCGCGCTACCACTGAGCTAGGCCCCCACCTCGAAATACATTGAGGTACAAAATACCTAATCATCTATGGAAAACAATATCTTGGATGTTGATATAATGGAAAGAATATGCAAGCATTTACTATAGATGATATCTTAGCTCGATCGTTATGATCCTGGTTTGGAGATTAGTTGTCTAAATGACTACCGACAGCAGACGTTATGATGAGATGATAACATGTATAACTGATGTCCGGAATGCCACTTGTACAGATATTAGCTACCATATCGAAATGACCATCAGATGCAGATGTTATGATGAGATGATAAAAGTGTGTTACTTTTGTCCAAAATGCTACTTGTACTGAGGTAAGTTACCTAGGTGACCATTCAGAGGCGGATACAATGTATATGATGATATGGTAAAAGCCATTAAATGTCTATCGATGTGTGGACTATTTCGCCAGTGCAATTTAAGATAAGAAAGCCAATGAGAATTTCAACAGCTTATACTGCTCTTGTTATCTCAACGTAGTTATTACATCGGAGGTGGGGCCTAGCTCAGTGGCAGCATGCTGGGCTTCCAACCACTGGGTCCCGGGTTCAATTCCCGGTCGAGCCTAAGTTGGATGGCTGTTTCATCCTTCATCATCTAATTGCCATGGTTCTGCCGGTCCTAATTAGCCCATCAGGTGCAGAAATACAGGACGTTAAGCCCTAATCCACCCAACCACACTAGTTATTACATTTTAACACATTTAGTACAATTAGGGAGACAAAAAATGTATCTGGTGAGCAGAAACTTTAACAGCAAATGTAATGATGACATGATAAGATTTATTGTTACTGTTTACACTTCTACCTGAACCTTAGACACTTCTTATGGCCAATCCAGCCAGAAGCACACATACGATATCAGATATTCATATATTCATCCTGCCAGTGGTTAACCATATTGTGATCACATTGTAATCACATTGTGGCCATCTTGTAATCATATTGTAATTCTAATGTTATCTCCCAGATAGGCCTGATGTTGGCTTTAGTAATGACAACATCATTGTTAGGACAGTGCAAACCCTATGCAATGTCATGAACAAGCAAAAATCTGCTGGTACAGAGTAAATAAGACCCAGGAAAGAATTGTTGGTTTCCATGGCAACTGTATATATATGTAATACTGTGCAGAATGTTATGTATTGGATTTTTTTCTTCTTTCGGTTTTTGAGCAAAATCAAGTATATCAGTAGACAGCCAAAAATAGTCAAAAATATTGTTGTTAGTTACAGTAGAACCTAGAAAAATCAGCTCGTCAATAAGAACCTACACCGAGACCTTTTTTTTTCTTTTCTTTTTTCATCACTCCATCACTGACTTACATCAGTTCTTTCACCGTCACTGTAAACAATCTTGCACCCTGTGTCTATGCTGAGGCACATTAAAGAATGTATAACACGGTGTGGACTCCACTCAGCCTTATTATCTCATCATTATGTCTGCCACTGGTAAATGGTCATATAAGCTGGCTTAAGCATCAGACTTGTAGCCCGGAGACATTGATATTGCCATATTTTGTCTCATATAAAGCGCTATCAAGCTAAACAAAGAAAAGAAACATATTTAACAACTGTGCTACATGAAAAAAAAACACACACATAACTTCCAATAAGAACAATAAGAATACTACATGACAAAAGCACAATTTGAAGAGATAATATCATAAATTTTTGAGTAATTCTATAACTTTCACAGGGATTCAATACTTCATACCAATTACAATTATGGCGATGTCACGAAAGCTGTCCATTATTCCAAAATAAGACAATTTCATTTTATTAGGTAATTTTATGCAAACAGCATATAAGGTTATCACGATTGGATCACAACTAAATGTGCAAAAATACAATAAATTGTTTGTTATCCGATATTCTAATGTTATTGTATCTGAATACATTGACACATGTTAATTTTATTTAATTTTTTTTTTACAAATTAAGAGATTGAAATAAATTTAAGTTCCAAATAAAAGTAATACAGATTAATTTTCTTATAGGATTGTAGAAATTTCAACAAAAATGAACATAATACTAAATAATTTTGTTATCGTTTAATCTCACTTATTACACTATCAAATACATTCAATAAAATCCTAAATGCCTGAGCACTTAAAAGTTTAGATAATTATTCCGATTCGTGGGATTGCATGGAAAGTTTTTTTGTACATTCGCATTGAGGAAATTTGCATAAATTTGCATTCATTTGCATATCGAGCCGCTCTTGTAGTTATAACAACATGAAGAATTTTATGCAAATCACGCAACAATGAATAAACTTTGAGCTGTGCTCCAGCATCTAAAGTAGATTTGGTTTGGGTGTTTTCAAAGAGTTTAATTGACTTGTATTTTTCTTATTCTCGGAGACAAAAAATAAAATGCTAATTTTAATGGGGAAAATGGTAAACAATATTAGTGCCTGACTAGCATTTATAACCTTGGAGAAAATCAGCTACAATAGTTCCATATGACAATAAACCATTAATAATGGTAATTAATGATTTTTTTTCCTCACAAAACGCATTAATTTATCTTCTCTAGATTAACAAAAATTTACTGAAGTTAAGAAACTAAAGAAATTAGTTTAAACTGAAGTTCATACTTTGGAACCTCACAATTAAGACCATCCCATATAAAGACCACCTCGATATAACGGCCAATTTACTAGATACCAAAAGTATTATTATAGCGTAAAATAAGGTTCCGCATAAGACGTTAAATTGGCCGTATTTTTACTTAGTGTTAAGCTGAGGCGAGTAAAAGATCCCATCCATGGGGTAAATGTGTAGCATGGGTGGACTCCCTTGATAGCAGCAAGAACTTGCCTTAGAGGGCTGCACTTCCCATATCTATCTATCTATGCTGGAGCAAGTAAAAAAAACCACCCATGGGGTAAATGTGCTACATGGTGTGAACTCCAAGTAGCATTATCATCTCATCATTACTTCTGCCTCTGGCAGCTGGTCATAAGCTTACTAAGCTCCGGACCAAGTAGCATTCAGACGTAGACATAATTTAAATCACCTCACTATTAAGACCAGTTCATTTGTACCAACAGTGGTCTTAATGGCAAGGTTCTACATTTGCAAGCACTAACATAGCCAGATTTCCAAACATTACAAAAATACCATATGATATTATGAGACGTCACACCATCAAATATCATCAATTTAGTCAGGTTCGAGTCATTAGATTACGTCAGCCAAACAATGGTTGTCATTGGCATCCATTGTTTTAAGTTTCGTGACGTAATTAAAGCATATATGTGGAATCCATCAGTAGAAATTAGATGAAGACAGTTTCATTCAATTACAGAACCCTAGAGTAAAGGTTTCAAAAGACTTGAAGAGAAACTAAATGAAGTTTAAATATACGCCAATAAAGTCATATAATAGGAGAAAACCTTTGGGGGGTTTTTTTTTTTCACTATCTCAATGCTACTGGTCTGAAACTAACTCAGCTTATATGACCAATTACAGACTGTAAGCAGATGTAATGATGTGATGATAACTTATAATAATAGCATAATTGTTTTCGTTTAATCTAAATGAAATTTTATTTCTTTTTATTGAAGGTGCCACCATTACAGTAAATGCTCAGGTGATTTCCTGATGGGCTTATGTTAAAATAGATTACAATTCATAGTTAACATCATGTAAATGTCTTACTGTATAATAATGTTTGTACCATTTCCATCAAAATAAAGTATCTATCCATGATAGGCTGCTAGGAGTTCATACCATGTTACACATTTACCTCATGGGTGGGGTCTTTAGATTGCCTCAGCATAGCCGGGTGGGGGCCAAGCTCAGAGGTAGCGCTCTGGGCTTCCAACCGCTGGGTTCCGGGTTTTCCTGGTCGAGCCTAAGTTGGATGGCTGTTACATCCTTCGTCTCATTGCCATGGTCTCTGCCTGTCCTAATTAGCCCAACTGGTGCAGAAATACAGGACGTAAAGCCCTAATCACACACACACGCCTCAGCATAGCCACCGAGTACAAGGAACCTCCGATTTAACGTCTCATGCGATCGACATCTAGCTGAGATGTAGCTCGGGAAGAGTACCATTAAGCGATTCAAATTTGACAGAAGCTTATTTCACTAAAAACCGGATACTATACATTTATTTATGATAATGTCTCCTCTTTTAATTTCTATATATATAGTTCACATTTAAATAAGAACTTCGACATGCAATTTTAAGTAACAGACTCATACACACAAAAACCATATGAACCTACAGAGTGGTCGGCCAAGTGAGCAAATGATTAAATTCTCCTAAATTGCAAATCTCACAGTTGAGTTACCAAGCCTTTTAACTTAATTGAAAGGAGCTATAAAGCAAGTAGTATCCGCCATGTTTAACCATGGGTATAGCCCCTTGCCTGTGAACATGGAAATGCCGTACATCGGAAAACTGAAACTAATTCGGATATCATGTAGATTTAAAAGCATTTTACTGCATCTATTTCATCTCTTGTTGACGTTTTTATTCATTTATGTTTAGAAGTAGATTCGCACTTCGCCATTAAGGCCAATCTTGAATAGTTGTAATATAATATACAGGCCTTAATACTCAGGTGGTCTTTATAGTGATGTAAAATATAATTTAAAATACAGTTGGTCATATATTTATGGTCTTAATTATGAGGTGGTCTTAATAGTGAAGTTTGAGATTCCTTAATAAAGGTGTTGGCTATTATGCGAGATTATATAACAGCATTTAATGATACACATCCTACCTCACCATTAAGACCACAAAGTTCCATGGTCACAACAGTGAAGTGGTCTTAATATTACGAGGTGAAACATTACTTTTTGTTTTTGTCACGTTTAAAGTCCCTCATAATACTCTTTATAATGCTTAAATATATTTATATATATATATGTTTTATTTAACTATTCTTACAATTAAATTAAATGTGAGACATTAATAAAATATCTATCTACCTTACAATCTATCTATCTATCTATCCATCTCTATCTATCTATCTATTTATATTTTTTATCTATTTATCTATTTATCTATCTATGTATCCATCTATCTAACTAACTACATATCTATCTAACTATCTACATATCTATCTGGCTATCTACCTATCTACCTGTCCATCTATCTGTCTATCTATCTGCCTATCTATCTATCCATCTAACTATCTATCAATAACAGTGTACATTATCTATAGCCTCTTACATTTTGATTGCAATCTAAATTAAATTCACCTGAACCGTATGAACTGCAGTGACATTCTAATTTCAATTTTGATTCAGCTTTTTGCCCCGGGACAATAGCACTATGTTGAAGCAATCAAGTTGTCAAGAAAAATTTCCACTGCATAAAAGACTGTTAACCAAGCTATTGAAAAAGCACAACAAGCTAATTTAAGGCTAATTTGTACCTTACACAGTAGCAAATTGCTAGAGGTCTACATCATCAACCACCAAGACTGTTGATTGGTCAATTTAGTCTATTATGCGCTAGGTGCGGAGGCCAATTTAGTTGATTTCCTAAAACCCTGCCACTGTGTTGGTGCGAGTGTAGATCAAGAGTGCATACACTACGTTTTTGTGTGGGTGGAGAAATATTTTTAGTTTGTGGTTATGGTATGGTAAGCTAGGTATTATGGACACTTCAGTATATAAGACTTTAACGTAAATGCATAGACAAAATTTATTGTTTATAATTTAGTTTATATAAAGATAAATAGAAAATAGAAAAAATTTATAATAAACTAAAATAGATAGCAGCTGTAAAAAATTCATGGAAGCTTCCTGAAGCCCAAATCATAATAAATCTTTTCTTGTATCTTTTTTATTTGAGTCATTTAACCCCCAATACGGGAAAAGAAAATACGTACATATGAAATATATGATGTAAAAACATGCAAAAACATATTGGTACAAAAACTTAAACTTCACTTAAAAAATTTACATTTTCTTCATCTAAAAAAAAAATACATCATTGACTGTCAGAAACGCCAATTTGACCTGTCAAATAAAAGAGAAAATTAATATTTTCTACAGAGTTACATTCATGCCATTTATGATATTCATTTCCTTTTCTACAAAGCTACATTTATGAGATGTATCGCTGTTTTCCTGGTAATAAAACTAATAAAACAAGACATGAAAGCAACCACTATCGAATACCATAAAACGCTATGAAAATATCAAGTTTAAACAAAAAGTCTCAACTAAGTTCAGAACATCCCATAATAGCTCTATTACCATAAACTTACTCGGGAGAAAACAAGACATAATAGAGTATTACTCCCATATCGATTCTTAATTAAAGAGCAATTGAATGCCCTTTGATGTTGAGTTCAATAGAGAATTATCAGGTAATAGCTTCACATAGCTTTGCAGAGAACTCAAGGTAAGCAACTTAAAAAAAACTGAAACTTCAAAGGCTATTACATGTAGAGCAGCAATTACAAAGAGCCCTCAGTTTTAAGACCACCTCACTATTAAGACCATCTTGCATGCTTTAAGGCCACCTCACTAATACGAACCACCACCGGACCATTTGCTATTAAGACCACCATCAAGACAACCTCACTTTATGACCAGTTTGTTATTAAGACAACCTCTTTATCAGGATCACCTTGTTATTAAGACCAGTCACTATTGAAGACCATGTCACTATTAAGACCACCTCTCTATCAAGACCATTTCACTATCAAGACCACCTCACTATCAAAACCACCTCACTATTAAGACCACCTCACTTTATGACCAGTTCGCTCTTAAGACCACTTCGCTATTAAGACAATTTCACTATCAAGACCATCTGCTCTTAAGACCACCTCACTGTTTGACCACCTCACTAAAAGACCACTTCACTATTAAGACTGCATTACTATTAATAGCACCTTGCCATTAAGACCACCTCACATTTGGACTATCTCTCTGCCCAGAAAACATAAATTTTGGCAACTGGGAATGTTAAGCTATATCTTACGCATAAAATAATGAGAACTTGTTTATCATAGGTGTATTTTTAGATAGACTTAGTGAGTAGAGCTATGTGACATATGTATTTTTTCTGATATGAAAAAGTGTCAATAATATATATATATATATTTTTTTTTTTAACCACTTCACTATTAAGGCAGCATCACTATTAACTATTAAAACAATCTTGCAACTAATTTAATCTTCATTTTTTATAGCCAAAGTGCATTCTGAACATTGTATCTTTTACACATCTTTACTATCATCCTGTTTTCGAATCAACTCACCACTAAGACTAGTAAATCACCACCAATGATGGGTCTTAACAGTGAGATCAGACTGTAGTTGTTTGGGATATAACCCTGCTGTTTATCACAGTTGTTTAATGTACAGCCCCATGTGTCATTGAACCTAATCCCTTGATGTTTGATATTCAAATCACACCTCTCATGGCATCTAGTAATTTTCAGTAGAACTCAAGGACGAACTTAGAAGGATATTCTGGTCATCGTGTTCATATACTACACATGGAATAGGGATATGATTTATACAATATTATGTCAGTATTTAAACCACCTCACCATTTTTACCTGACAATTAAGTCCACCTGACTATTAAGACTACTTCATTTATATATAAGACCACCTCACTATTAAGACCACTTCACTATTAAGTTCATCTCACTATTCAGGCAAACTCACTAAGACTAACTCACCATAACGATCATCGTGCTATTCAGCCCAACTCACTATTCAGACCACCTCACTATCAAGATTACCTGACTATTAAGTCCACCTTACTATAAAGACTAATTCACTTATAAGACCACCTCACTATCAAGATCAATTCACTATCCAGAGACCTCACTATTAAGAGATATTGAGATCAAGAACAACTCGCTTTTAAGACACCTCACTATTAAGACTTCCCCTGACTGAGGCAACAAGCTCTTAAAATCACTTGACTATTAAGGCCATCTGCCCATCAACACCCCCTTACATTTCTGGCAAATTTTTAGAAAAATTCAATTCAGTTACGAGTAGGTGGTGGGTGGATTAGGGCTTTACGTCCTGTATTTCGGCACCTGATGGGCTAATTAATTTGACAGGCGGGGACCATGGCAATGAGATGAAGGATGAAACAGCCATCCAACTTCGGTCCAAACGCGCATACAACAAAACCTGGTCAGAACGAAGATCCATTCAAAGTCCAAAATAGCGTCGTTACAAGCGAGTCCAACAGTATAATTCTACAGTATACAGTAGGTTACAAAAACACTGGGACAGACATACAGACAGCCCGACAACCACTTCTGACAGACAGCCATTTGCAAACTTCCGAAGTGTCTGTCTTAAACAGGCTGCTAGTCAAGTAGTCTACTGGTCAAACCGTCCTCTAGACCACTAGTCAATTCGTCTACTGCATTTCCTTGTTCATGCCACTCTACTTTTTGTTATGGTGCCCTTCCAGTGGACATTGGCAGAAGTTGGGGAAAGTTCAGTTGTAAAAAAGAGGAAAAAAACAAAACATTAGGAAATGGTGTTTCTAGAAAAAAAAAATACTTTAGGAAATGTGCTATCTCAACAGGAACTCTCAGAATTTATTTTATCCGTTTGTTTGTGCATTTGTCTTCAGTGCCCAATAAAGTTGTTTATGTAATTGTTCGCTACATAAGGCCATATTTGTGATTATCATAAGTACAAGTTTGCTATCCATAAGAATATATGCAAATGGAAAACCACCATTTTGGTATCAGGTTCTTTATTGGAACACAATACCCTTCTTTGAAATTACCCTAGAGTTCCGGAAGATGGTTATGAAACCTGACCAGCCACACTTAACCTCAAACAACCCAGACTAATTGCAAGCAGGCAATTATACATGGTTACCTTGAGTGAAGTGATGTGCAGCAATTGCAGGAACAAAATGAAGCAATTGTACAAAGTGATTCCTGACATAGTGATGTTAATTAGAGCTTCGAGTGACGCAGTAAATTGTATTGTATTGTGTTGTGTTGCATTGTATTGTACAGATGTATCGCTGTTTTCCTGGTAATAAAACGAATAAAACAAGACATGAAAGCAACCACTATCGAATTCCATAAAACACAATGAAAATATCAAGTTTAAACAAAAAGTCTCAACTAAGTTCAGCACATCCCATAATAGCTCTATTACGATAAACTTACTCGGAGAAAACAAGACATAATAGAGTATTACTCCCATATCGATTCTACTGTATCAATGCTACATGTTCCAAATGTGCTACATGCGTTTTCCATGCATTTGGATAAATGCATTGAAAACGCATGGTTTTCACCTCATTTTATTAAGGCAAAAACCAATATATTTTCCATGCGTTTTCCTTCTCATGGAAAACGCGGGTGGCACATTTGGCCATGAACTGGTCTGAAGCCTAATCAGCTTACAAGACGAAGTGCCAGAGGCAGACATAATGATGAGATCATGATGAGATGATCCGGTTTGAGTCCACATAATGTTACACATTTACCCCATGGTTGGGGTCTTGTACTTGCCTCAGCATAGACACTGAGAACTGACAACATACAAGGCACCTCCAAATTAACGTCTAATGCGACTGAAATAGAGCCGAGATGTAGCTCACGAAGAAAGAGTGTGTGGGGAAGGGATACAACATCTACAGTGATAAATTGGTGTACTTGATCACAGAGAGAGAACACCAAGAATCGAACCCAGGACTTCTCACACAAGTAGCTAACACATTACCCATTAGACTAAAGAATTACCACAACATGCAATAAAAGTGGAATTCTGATGGTGCCATTACAATAATATTCAATATATATCACCAAGGTTTTAGTTGTTTTTTCTTCTTCTTCAAAGCTGTTAATGCCAAGCATATCTTTAACAGAGGCAATATTGGTGTTAACAAAATTGTGGCATCATTGTAAATTTATCACTGCAATTAACCTCACAATTAAGACCACCTCACCGTAAGGCCATTTTATGCACAAAAATATGATATATTTCTACCCCCTGGCTTTAACGGAGTGATTCAGTCATTCTGTACTCATAATTTTTAAATCGAAAATTTTTTGAATCAAGATAAACTTACTCTACATTATATTTTGGCTATATTTCCTGCAAAACAGTTTCAGGAAATATACACTTATGATCCGGAAAATCATAGTTCATATTTCATACACTGGATATTCACAAATCTACAAATGCCACCGGAAATTTAGAACTCAATCTACACTACCTCCAATCACCCACTCTACCCAACTCTACCCTGCTCTACCCTTCTCAGTTCACAAAATCCACTTTTCGACATTCCCCTTTTAATTACTTTCAACTCGATGCCACCTCAACTAATGACAAATCTGTTCTTCGCTCATTCGGGGCCAATTAATCAGTTCTACCGTGGAGTTTTTCATGTTTCTGATTCATGAGTTCTGAGAATTTTTCTCTCTTGTGTATCTTTTGAAATATGATACATTTCTGCTCCCCTAGGCTTGATGCATGACACTCGAGACAACATCATCAATTTTTGGTTTCCTTTTTAGATTTTTTATTTTCACTTTTTGGTCGGTTTCCAGTTCAAGTTAAAATCCTATACTACATGGCCAAATGTGCCACGTGTGTTTTCCATGAGAAGGATAAACGCATGGAAAACGCATGGTTTTTGCCTAATTATAATGAGGTGAAAACCATGCGTTTGGTCATGTATAAGAGAGCTCTCACACACGTTTTTAAGGTTTAAGGGAGTATGGTTGGTTTTGAATTATTTTCAACACCTCAAAACTTTGAATTTAACAAAAAATATATGTGTTACTTGCATACAAATGGAAAATAGAGCAACAATGAAAACAGCATATATCATGTAAAAGGTTGCCATACAAACACCACACTTCCTGCTTTTAGGACAGTCACATAAATATAACCTTTTTCTCTCTCCAATATAACCTTTTATGTCCAATATAACTTTTTCCTGACAAAATATAAATAGTGGACAGTCACCTGGTATGAACACAGAGATCTGATTGGACAATTTTCATTCGAATATAATATTTTGTACATGTAATCATGTAACGCGTAAACTTATACATGTATGATCAACCAAAATATTGACACACGAAACATAAAACCATATTCAACGGAATCTAAATACGACAAGTCTCAAGTTTAAACAACTCCGCCGCGCAAAAATCACGACTAAGTTGCACTATCTAATCTAACTCGAGTTTAAATATGACCAATAGAGATTTAAAAAAAGAAAATATTATAAATTTGACTTACCAACTTCAAGCGCGTGAACAACATGTGAGCTTTCTTGATTTTCAATCGGGTAAAAATATCCTTTCAGGATCGTTATCCAATAAAATGGCACAGCTTTTCCTTCAGTTGCAGTTTCATTTTAAAGAATCTGGAACAAAGAAATATACAATATTTAGTTACTTTACCATTGTTAATTAGTTGTAGTAGTACTCACATAACATTGCCTCACTTATTAGGACCCACCTTTCTATAAAGGGTGGGTGGGTGATTAGGGCTTTACATCCTGTATTTCTGCACCAGTTGGGCTAATTAGGACAGGCAGAGACCATGGCAATGAGATGAAGGATGAAACAGCCATCCAACTTAGGCTCAACCGGGAATCGAACCCGGGACTCAGTGGTTGGAAGCCCAGCGCGCTACCTCTGAGCCAGGCCCCAGCCCGCTCTATTAAGGAACACAAAATTTTGTCTACCTCACTGGACTTAATTGTGAGGTGGTAGTAATCGCGAGGTGTTCAAAATTACGAGGTGGTCTGTAAAGTGAGGTGGTTTAATAATGAGGTGTGGGTAGTGAGGTGATCTTAATAGTGAGTCAGTCTTAATAGTGAGGTGGTCTAAATGGTAAGGCAGTCAGAATAGTGAGTAGTGAGGTGATCTTAATATTGAGTCAGGCTTAATAGTGAGGTGGTCTAAATGGTAAGGCAGTCAGAATAGTGAGTTGATCTGTATAGTGAGGTGATCTTAATAGTGAGTCAGGCTTAATAGTGAGGTGGTCTAAATGGTAAGGCAGTCAGAATAGTGAGTAGTGAGGTGATCTTAATATTGAGTCAGGCTTAATAGTGAGGTGGTCTAAATGGTAAGGCAGTCAGAATAGTGAGTTGATCTGAATAGTGAGGTGATCTTAATAGTGAGGTGACCCTAGTAGTGAGGTGATCCTAATAGTGAGGTGATCATAATAGTGCGGTGATCCTTATAGTGAGGTAATCTTAAGCTATATGCGCAGCAAAGATTAACACTGCACATGTCAGCACAACTCAGCATGTAAACGCAGCACAGATTTGCCATTCAGATTTTCTGAGTGAATTACACCGCAACTTGTGAATACACATGGCTTTTAACGCTATTTGCAGACCACTCTCCCTGGGGAGGTCTCAGATGCCGGTTTCGACATTGACCTTTAGGTCCTATGGGGGTAGTATTAGGGTAAGTAAAATATAGCGGAACCAATATTAAAGCTAGTTCACTATTAAGGCCATTACACTATTAAGACTATCACATTTTTGGACAAAATATTCATATCCATGCCTTGTGCTCAGTGTTAATACTGTCCATGCTAAAATCCCACCCATTGGGTAAATGTGTACCATGGTGTGGAATCCAACCAGCCTTATCATCTCATCATTGTGTCTGCCTCTGGCTGCTGGTCATACAAGCTGACTAAAGATTCAGACCCAGTAAGACTGAGATATTGAACATTGATTGGCCAACATATTTTGTCTCACAAATGAGGTCAATACGTTTTGCACCAAGGGCGGCATTAATAATAATGATTTCAACCAGGTAACACTGTTATTTTCTGGTATACTTAATACTTAAATAGTTGATTTAGATCTGAGGCAGTCAGCCATTAATAGGACTATTGATCCAGTTCTGACAAAGAGTATATGAATATAAAATTCAGTCTTATCAAACTGAGACACACCCAACCGAGTAAAATAAAATATAATATATTAAATAAAACTGTATATAGTACTACTCATAAAAAACGTTCAGCTACAGCTATTCAGAGCTTACTGAAGCTACAACAAGCCGATAAGAACCCATAATACCATGATTTGATGGCAAACCAATAAAAATCCCTACATTGTAAGAATAGAATATAATGGAACAGAATAGAATAGAACAGAATATAATGGAACAGAATAGAATGGAATAGAACAGAATAGAATGCAACAGAATAGAATAGAATGCAACAGAATATAATAGAATAGAATGGAACAGAATATAATAGAATGGAACAGAATATAATAGAATGGAACAGAATAGAATAGCATAGAATGGAACAGAATAGAATAGAATAGAATGGAACAGAATAGAATGGAACTGAATGGAACAGAAAAGAATAGAATGGAGAAGAATAGAATAGAACAGAATATAAAAGAATGGAACAATATAATAGAATATAATGGAATAGAATATTATAGAATAGAATGGAACATAATATAATAGAATGGAACAATAGAATAGAATAGAACAGAATAGAATGGAACAGAATAGAATGGAACAGAATAGAAAGGAACAGAATAGAACAGAATAGAATGGAACAGAATAGAATGGAACAGAATAGAACAGAATGGAACAGAATAGAACAGAATGGAACAGAATAGAATGGAATAGAACAGAATAGAATAGAATGCAACAGAATATAATAGAATAGAATGGAACAGAATATAATAGAATGGAACAGAATATAATAGAATGGAACATAATAGAATGCAACAGAATATAATAGAATAGAATGCAACAGAATAGAATAGCATAGAATGGAACAGAATAAAAAGAATAGAATGGAACAGAATAGAATGGAACAGAAAAGAATAGAATAGAATGGAGAAGAATAGAATAGAACAGAATATAAAAGAATGGAACAATATAATAGAATATAATGGAATAGAATATTATAGAATAGAACGGAACAGAATATAATAGAATGGAACAATAGAATAGAATGGAACAAAATAGAACAGAATAGAATGGAACAGAATAGAATGGAACAGAATAGAATAGAACAGAATAGAATGGAACAGAATAGAATGGAACAGAATAGAATAGAATAGAACAGAATAGAATGGAACAGAATATAATAGAATAGAATAGCCCTTTTTTGTACAAATATTTGGAAACCTGAACAATGTCATGTGTATATCAACATCGACAATTATAACAGACAATAGATAAGATACAAACACAACACAATTGAAATACTTATTTCACTAAAGTTAGCCTGTAGGTCATCGAGGCCACCTCTCCATTAAGACCAGTAAATGTTGTGTGGTCTTAATGGCGAGGTTCTTCTCTATGGCCATACATGGCACTCAGCAGACCTATAACAAACCAGCTGGAACCAATCACATTATATAGTGGGCCTAATCACTGCTGCTAACTCCAGTTACCTGGCCTGACATTTTGGGGACAGGACTATCCCCTGCTGACACACAGTCACCACATCGTGTTGTTGCCATGGTAACGGATTGTGATACTTCAGAAAATGCCTCAGGCCCTGAGTGACCATCTGGGATTGCACCAAAGACTCTGCTGCTAGACTCAAGGTAACTCAAGGTAAAGACCTGACTCAGATTGAGTCAGAGGCAGCCCGCAGGCAAGGTTTTCTGAAGGCTATGAGAAAGTGTACCACAAGGGTCAATTTTGTGACTAATTGATACCATTGTAAAATCCAATCGGATCATTACATTGATCACTAAATCGTGCAAAAACTACAACAGCAATATTTGAGAAAGTGTACCTCAAGGTTCAATTTTGTGACTAATTGCTACAATTATGAAATATAAATCTGACCATTACAGTATTACTGCTATAGTAACATTTTTCTAAGGGTTTTAACATTAAAACCATAATAGTGATACAAAGAAATAATGTGCCAGAACAAAACAAAAATTAACTTTAGACTATCTGCTGAATTTATACAACTAAAGCAGATCATAAAATAATATCACCACAACCATAGTAATATTAATCTCTATTATGAATAACCAACTGGTATTCTCTTTAACATTATGAACTAATGAGCTAAATCTGTTACTAACTGGTACAGTCATAATTACCTCATATTGCTGCTAAAACAACTTTAAAAATAATATTTGTCATAAATTCTTTTAACATACTTTTTTTTTCAGTTTGCTCTACTTCTTTTTTTAACATTGAGACCCTTTGATTATAATTATACAGTATATATATATTTATAACTTTATTTACAAATTGTCATATTTCAAATATATTGTATTCAGGCTTTATCAGAAGAAGGCTAAACCTACCGTGCTTAGCTCAGGAAAATCACACGGTGAGGCATATTTTGAGAGAAACTGCACACAACAAATCCGCAACATTCTATTCACCCTGAGGCACTACTGAGGCACTTCTAGACACTCTAAGTAGGTGAAGACTTTCAAACGACATTTGATGCAATTGCAGAAGACTTGGCCTTTCAGGTGAACCCACTGCCCTTACACACTGTACCAAGAATGTAGTATGTGGCGGGTGGGTGGATTAGTGTTTTACTACGTCCTGTATTTCTGCACCTGATGGGCTAATTAGGACAGGCAGGGACCATGGCAATGAGATGAAGGAAGAAACAGCCATCCAATTTAGGCTCGACCGGGAATTTAACCCCGGGACCCAGTGGTTGGAAGCCCAGAGCACTACAACTGAGCTAGGTCCCCACCCCCTGGCCATTCATCAAACGAAACATTTAAGGTATCAGATTAATTGCCAAAATCTTACTCCAAGATGACAACAATGAACAACTCACAAAGAATGTTCAGCTTTGGGTAGATATAAAGCTAAGACCACCTACACTAAAGCTGCTACAGCAACCTGGACGAAGTCATACCTGGCGGGAGGCACATAGGTCCCACATTAGCGCAAACATTTTTTGTCAAATATACATGGAAAACAAGAAATTCAATATTGTACATTCAATATGTAATATCAGTCTCTGCACTTTGCCCATGGCAATGTTTTATATGTATTTAGTAGTGGTGGATAAGCTCCTTGTCGGCTGGGTAATGTCATATATGTATAGTTTTTCGACATTATTTTTGCATCACCATGGTTTACCTACCATCTTAAATAAAGTTAAAATCTTCAAATAAATAAGATTATTCATTTGCAAATCTGAGGCCTCTTCAACAGTGGTATTACAGCAGAGCTCATATACTTGAACAACTCAACTCCAGAGGACTTCATGTAAATTTATTGCTCCCATTGGCTGAGGGACTGCCTTAGCCAATGCTTCCAAGTATCTGACATTGGTTTCCAAGTCAATGAATTTCGCTGTAATATTTGTCTAGGTCAGTCAAGCTTGTAAAAGACATCACAAAATATACGAGTTAAACTGTACACTGTACAGTGCAGTTTTCTCCTAAATAGCCCACATATAGACCCCCTGACCATTTAATAGCACATTGCATGAGTAGAGCAGGACCTGTCAAGAAACCCACTGCTGTGAATTTGTTCTCATTTGCCTCTCTAGAAATGTTGTCAATTATCACACTTCTGGCTTTGTAATCCCATGGGCCTCGGTTGTCAGCCTTCACTTGTCTGCTTCTTAATTTCTTATCCCTTAGCTTTTTAGGTTTTCAGGCTTGCGTTTTGTCGTACAGCGGAACTACGACAAGAAGGCCATCTTAGTGTTGTTGAAACCGGTATCGAGCACTATGTAGCCATATTCTTTCATTGTATTTCATTGTATCGTATCATTCCTACTGATCGGAGGCTAAGTCAGCTTATAGGATCATATAACAGAGGTAGATGTAACGATGAGATGAAGTTAATAATCAATTCCATCTTGCATATTAATCCTGTGGAAGAGTCTTTTATTTGCCAAAACATTGACATCATGTATCATGCACCATTGTCACTTAGGGATGGGGGCCTAGTTTAGGGGTAGCATGCTGGGCTTCCAACAACCACTGGGTCCCAGGTTCAATTCCCGGTCGAGCCTAAGTTGACTGGCTGTTTCATGCATCACCTCATTGCCATGGTCCCTACCTGTCCTTATTAGCCCATCAGGTGTAGAAATACAGGAAGTTCAGCCCCAATCCACCCACCACCCATCATTGTCAATTTCACATCTCCAGCAGGAGTTAGGTTGAGGTGGTGGGTGGGTGGAGTAGGGCTTTATGTCTTGTATTTCTGCACCTGATGATCTAAGTAGGATAGGCAGGGACAATGGCAATAAGAGGATGGATGAAACAACCATCCAACTTGAACCCGGGACCTAGTGGTTGAAAGCCCAGTGCGCTACCACGAAGCTAGGCCCTCACCTCCTTCCGGTGGTGGTGGTGGTGGTGGATTAGGGCTTTACGTCCTGTATTTCTGCACCTGATGGGCTAATTAGGACAGGCAGGGACCATGGCAATGAGACGGAGGATGAAACCACCATCCAACATCGGCACAACTAGGCATTAAACCCAGGACCCAGTGGTTGGAAGCCCAGTGCGCTACCACTAACTTAAAACTAGGTCCCCACCCACTTACGGTGAAGTAAAATTGTTAGTATAGGTTCGTCCAGACTCCAGAGTCAGTGAGTGATCTTGATGGTGAGGTGGTTTAAATAATTATAGAGAAGGTCTTTATAACGGATCCACTGTATATTATGTCAACAACTTTAAGTTCCTGACAGTAATGAAGCATGATCAAGATCAGAAGACTTATATCAAGAAAGGTCTTATTGATGAAGCTCTAATGCGTATTGGCATCTATCTTTCTTCATCTTCCATAATCGAATCAAAGCATGCAGAGCTATCCATCTTTCAGTCATTCTGTGTACGCTTCTCATATATGTAGAATTAACAATGTCGACAAGTTTTCCCAGAGTTACATTGAGAGAATTAGCCGAAAACAAGTCACGGAAAGTCGGCAAGCTTGAAAGTTAGTGTGGATGAATTTGCATTGGCAGGGAAGAGCTGTGTAAAAGAGGCTGAAAAAGTTGGTTGCAGGAAGAGAGGAGGATGAAACAAACTCAAAGACTAACTCCCGCATTAATGACAGACTCCCTGGTCCATTGTTGCACCAGAAAAACAAAAGTTAAAAACAAGGATGTTTGACTTCAATACGCTGCAGCAAAAATAGAAAAAGAACATCAGCTCTTAGTCTCTGAGACTGCCGTCTGTCTGTCTCAATCAGTTTCTCATGCCTTAAAAACACTGTTTAACTCAACCTTACATTAACCAAAACAAGAAAAAACTGTTTCCCACTGTTCTTTCTACCATCAAAGAAACATGCTTCTTCCTGAAATGAAATTTTTTAATATATGTTTGAATCTTCATGATTGAAATGAGCCTACTACCAAGCTCAAAGTTACTAGGATTAGCAAAGCATGTTAGTTTATTAAATGTATTTATGACAGAGGATTTCACCCATAACTATGGTTTAGAGTACAATGCCATACGTCTTCCGGTGGTTACTTCAATGTCATTTAAAACCATTAATCATCATTGCTGTAGAATAAAGTAAAAGCAAGTAAAGCCATCCAAGCTAGGACGATCTGCAAGAAGTCGTGATAGGTTTGTTTTACTTGATATGTGATTCTGGTCTTAACAATGTGTTTTAATTTGTTGCATGCGTTTCAGTGACATTCCATGACATTTTGCTAGCCTGTCAGATACATTACACCTTTTGCATGTTTACACAGTCATTTATCGTCAATATACCCTGAGAATACCGGGGAAGCAAGTAGAGCAAGCCAAATAGGCCAAGCACAGAGAATCCAGCTAATTGAACTGGATATGTCACCAGCAGAGTCCTCTAGTGGTGATGGATGGCACTAGTCACCCAGGCAATTAAAACTTTCCAGAAAAAAAAGCAAAAGAAAGAATCGACTTGTGGGAGTCTAAGTCGCCTCGTCAAAACTGAGATCCCATGTCAACATAGTCTTGTGTTTGTATTTGTGCAAATGGAAAGATGTATGGCTTTGAAAATTGATGACTTTTCCTTGGGAAGTGGTACAGAGCTCCCATTTCAGTCAATGCTTATGTGGAAAATGTCACCTATTTCCCATCTTTCATAAAAATGTTAAAAAATTTGGTGAATTCAACTACTAGGTCCTCATGCTTCTAAGATGGAAACAATGTTTCAAAGTAACTTGAAATTATTTTGATAATTTTGTCTGATAAATTTAGAAGTCGACATTTCATGATCATTGCAGTTTTTTAAAGAGTTTCACGAGTGTTCCCCGCAACTTTGGTAGCAGATTATTAATATAAGATTAGATAAGATAACATCAGATAAGATAATCCTTTATTGTCATAATAAATACGAAATTTGTTGCGTAGAAATATATGAATTGACGATGTGTAGATTATTATTCATGTTTGCAACATCAAAGACACTTAATAACTGCCAAATATACATTTTTCGGTGAAATATAGATTAACTGTTTCACCACACCAATTGAACTGCGCCATTTTAGCGAAAAAAAAGATACTTTACAAAAATCTGTGATCATTACCACATTTCAGCGAGAAGCGAGATATTTGGGCGGAACAACTTCTAAAATGTGCCTTCCGCGATATCTTCACCAAATTTTTTCGGTGGGTTTTTGTATATTTTTAGGAGTACTTTTCATACACACAAGAACGGTGTACAGAGCTTGTTGGCCGATTCCCATTAGAGACCCCAGCTAATGGATAAGCATTAGGCCATCAGTTTGCCATAATCAATATTGATGTTAATTAATGTAATATTCTCCTAATGAACCAACATCATTTCAGAGATTGGCCATGGAAAAAATGTATTAGTGGGTTATGGAATAACATGGCATTTTGCTTGTGTATTTTTTCCCTGTCCAACAAAGTGTTTTCTTTTCTTTTTGTTGACTAATGATAAAAACAAGAACAGCTAAGCATACTCTTGAACATAAAAGACCTCCATTATGACTGTAGTAATGTCAGACTAAAACAATTCATCAGGACCACCTCAATATTGTGACCACCTCCAGCCCAATCATGATCAGGCTGGGTCTGCTGGACGAAGGTCTGGTCGATTTCAGGGGAGCTAAAGTCATACATTTACTTTCAAACACCAATTCAATAAACAGATTTAAGCCAGCTAAGTTATAGTTATATCCCGAATAGGAGGGAGTTAACTAACATTTTTGTTGGTTATATCCCGACACCAAAGGCGGAGGGATATACATGTAAGCAACAAAAATGTAACTTGACTCCCAACTATGAGGGATATAACTAACTTATACTCCATTAGACATTCTTACTAATTTGTTTGATTGTTTTGTTTTACTGCTATTAATAAGCAATTAAAGTACAGTTTGAACTCAGGAGGGAGTTAACCAACATTTTCGTTGGGTATATCCTGGTCAGAACAATAGGAAAACAGTCTAAGTGGAGTATAATGCCATTTATATCCCCTTACCAAACAGTCCGAGCATAATATATCCATTGTATACATAACTCGTCAATCAGCAGAATTCAACTATTAGCTACACACTATAGCTTTCCAAAATAGTACAGTGCGGGAAAAAGGTTTTGGCACACCCATTATATATGCACGATTTTAGTATAATACAATTTTCTAATTCACTTCACCAGTGCACTAGATAAGTACAATGGAAACTATACCAATGACAAAGCTTTTTGGTCATATTAATTCTGGTGTACCAAACCATATTTCCCCCACTGTAGTTACCAACATATTAAACACTAGGCCACCCAGCTTACTCGAGTCCAAAACCAATCAGCAGATTCACCTAAGTACTTTTCACCATTTTAAACCTATGGGCTTGTCAGGAACATTTCCCTTTTAAATCTGCCTTTAAACAAACAAACTTCAGAGCCAGCAATGACTACATGCAAATTAAGCGAATAAATTAGTCAAAATATATGCAAATCAATGCAGGTAAATGTCACTGATCCTAGGTAAGCCTTACTTCAAAAACAGCTGCAGAAAAAGAAACCTGAACATACAAACACATGCTAGGCGCTATTTAAGTCTATATAGAGTTCCAATGCTACTGGCTCTGAAGCTTAGTCAGCTTATGGACCCAGCTGCAAGAAGATGTAATGATGAGATGATAAGTCAGCTTGGAGTCTACACCATATAGACCACTGTAAAGCACCACTATATAAGGCATAAGGCATACCATATAGATGGGGTCGTTTACTTGCCTATGCATAGACACTGAGTACAAGGCACCTCCAATTTAACGTCTTATGCGATCAACATCCAGCTGCTGGGATGTAGCTCATGGAATACTTTTTTTAGTAAGGTCCAACTTTACAAAAATAAGGCAAAAAAGTTTCGGCTGTGCTTTTGCATTATTTACTACCCAGACAAATCTAATTTCTAAGTACATCACCATACACAAAGTGCATTAACATAAATCATGTTTCAGATGCATATCTCAGTAGACATTCTAGTACCAGACCTCAGGATGACACTATGCAGATTTGCCTTGATGCAAGTCCCACTCAAGGCCAGTGCGTGTGAATATTAGGTAGAGCAATCTCACTATTAAGACCATCTCACTATTAAGACCACCTCACTATGAAGACCACCTCACTATTAAGACCACCTCACTATTAAGACCACCTCACTATTCAGACCACCGCGTCACAATTAATACCATCTCGCTATTAAGACCACCTCACTATTAAGACCACCTCACTATTAAGACCACCTCACTATTAAGACCATCTCGCTATTAAGACCACCTCACTATTAAGACCACCTCACTATTAATACCATCTCGCTATTAAGACCACCTCACTATTAAGACCACCTCACTATTAATACCATCTCGCTATTAATACCACCTCACTATTAAGGCCACCTCACTATTAAGACCACCTCACTATTAATACCATCTCGCTATTAATACCACCTCACTATTAAGACCACCTCACTATTAAGACCACCTCACTATTAATACCATCTCGCTATTAATACCACCTCACTATTAAGACCACCTCACTATTAAGACCACCTCACTATTAATACCACCTCACTATTAAGACCACCTCACTATTAAGACCACCTCACTATTAAGACCACCTCACTATTAATACCATCTCGCTATTAAGACCACCTCACTATTAAGACCACGTCATTATTAAGACCATCTCACTATCGAGACAACCTCATTATTGAACCATTTCACTATTAAGACCACCTAACAGTTAACTATATTCTTGTCAATGCATGCTGCCTCACAAACCAGAATACTTCAATAAGGCCAGTAAATTTTGTAACAAGTGGTCTCAATAGAGGTTTCACTGAACATTACTATTCATACCTCCATATACAGTGGAACCTTGCCATTGAGACCACTCTTCAGGCAGAATTTACTGGTCTTAATGGTTAGGTGGTCTTTAAAGCGCGGTAAAAAAATACAATGGCAAAAACAATGATGTTCCAAAATTGGTGGCTCTAATAGCGAAGAAGTCTTAATAGTGAGGCACAATAAAATAGTTTGCAGCAAATTACACAGTGCAATATGGGAGAAAAATCTAAATTAGTAAAGCCACCCTACAATACTATAAAATGTGGTTTTAAATCCATAGCATATCAAGGTGCTTCAGTACGGAATGATCTACCTGTTCAAATTAAGGAAGTCGATGAATATGCAAACTTTAGACAATTGTTAAGAAAGTGTAGTAGCTACTGGAATAACTGTCAATGTGGATCTTGTATTTTTTGTATACGGAATAACCTGTAACTTTACTAAGAACATTATATGTCATTTCTCATGTCATTTGTAAATATTTGTCGTTATTATTTTATTTGTCGGTTAAAAGCTACTGTAGCTTATGTTCTTTGTTTTATTGTCACCACCAAATGTAAATAAAGTTTTATCTTATTATATCTATCTTAGTCAAATATAAAAAATATAGTGATGTCGAAAATTGATAATCTCTACTGCCAAGCACCCTTAATAGTGAGGCGTTACTACAAAGTATAAACCAACCCCCCCCCCCCCCCTTTTTCTGGTATTTCATTAACACAACTCTTTCATAGCTTTTCTCTCTAATTTGTGTGTGTATTTTTCTCTATTTTACCAGCACTTGGTAGGCCAGACACCCTCCATTTGTTCCCAGCCAGCATGTAAATGAGAAGTCCTTTATTGTTGTCCAGAATTCCCCCAGAATCCCCCTTGTTTATCATGGGCAGAGGTGATGAGGCAGTGGTCTGGTATAAACATGGTCAGGCAGGAATGGCTGTGCATACGTGTACATCGAACCACAAATATAGTATAGCAAGATATTGTATTGTATTGTATTGTATTGTGAATTGTACTGTATTGCATCATAATGAATTGTTGCTGGTCTGAATCAAAGCTTTAGTATTGTATTGTATTGTATTGTAAACTTTACCACATTGCAATGTATTGCACCATAATGTATTGTTTCTAGCCTGAATCAAAGCTTTAGTATTGTATTGTAGTGTATTGTATTGTGAATTGTACTATACTGTAAAGTATTGCGTTACAATGTATTATTGCTAGCCTGAATCAGACTTTTAGTTAATGTATTGTATTGTATTGTGAATTGTACTGTATGGTGAATTGTACTGTATTGCAATGTATTTCATCATAATGTTTTGTTGCTAGCCTGAATCAAAGCTTTAGCATTGCATTGCAGTGCATTTCATTGTATTGTATTGCATTATATTGTATTGTAACACATAACCTCGCCATTAAGACCACCCTGGCAAGGTTATCTTAAGAGAGAGGTAAAATACAACGGTAAGAACTTCCATAAATGGTGATATTATTATAATCTTTAAAACCTGGCTTCCACTATAATTAAGGCATAAGGCATAAATGTTGTAATAGTTGAGGTGAAGCCATTTATATATATACATATAGCCTGAAAATGTAGGATGCATATCAATCATAAATCAAGGCTTATTACTCCTAGAATTATTTCTCATTCCAAGAATAAAAGCTAAATCCATGTTCTATGCGAATATAATATCACTAATATGAGACTATTTTCTTCTTGGATTTCTTGGATTGAAAAAATGATGCAATGTAGTAATAACATATCTGAGATTCTGCATTATTATGATATTTTGGCTACATTTTCTATTCTCTTTTCTCCCTAATAATCCCTTATTCTATTCCTCTTTGTAATATACTGTCCCAAAGCTTTCATGGGCATTAGCTTTTAAAGCCTAATTGCCTCACTAACTCAGGATATATTTCTTTCTTATGCTACATAATAAGTCCTATTTAGAAGGGCAATTTTGAAAGGACAGGTTCTGTCTGTTTCACCCCTATTATGTAAAACTCTCCTGCGATAGAATAATGCAGTAAAATCTGGCTCTTATGGTGTAAGTAGAAAAGTTTCCCAAATTGTGGGTATCTATATACAGTTGAAGATTATTTTGAAACATATGGCAACTACACACACAGCAGAACCCCACATTTGAGATAATCTAACAACTATCAACCATCTCCAATTTGAAGTCCCAATTCCTGCTGTATTCCATGAAGAATTCGTCATAATCATAGTGGCATGCTGTTCAGGACTCAACCGCATTCTTGTCTAGCCAGAGGCAGACGTAATGGTGAGATGATAAGACTTAGATTTCACACCATGTGTTCACATTTATCTCATTTGTGGGGTCTTTTACGTGTCTCACCGTAGACACTGAGTACAAGGCACCTCCAATTTAACGTCTCGTGTGAGCTAGTACCTGGGCTGGGGATTGAACCCGGGACCTTTAGCAAGGCTGGCCGCTGGGGAATAGGCAGATGCTTTAACCATTAGGCCACCCAGATATTGTTTATGCTTAACTGCTTCCAGTCCAGTATATTACCTCACTACTAAGAGCACCAAACAATTTTCATGTAAGACCATCAACTTTTGCACAGAAAGTGTTCGTCATGCCCAGACTTCACTGCATTCTATATAAAATAAAATGCCTTTTAGTTTTAAACTATTAACTAAAGAAAAATACCACGTAAAGAGTGCCATATCACCTCATCATTACATCCGCTTCACAATATAAATTAGATCAAGCTCCAAACTAGTAGCAAAATAACACTCTGCAATGATCAAGTTTTCAAACCACAATGTGGAAATTTAGTCGCCAATTTCTATAACCGCCTAATTACAAAATGATTTCAAATTGAGCTAATAGTATACTACAAACAGCACCACACAATTTTCATGTAAGACCACCAAATATTGCACAGAAAGTGTTCATCGTGCCCAGGTTTCTCTGCATTCTATTTTGTATTCTCCTCACATTTTCGCTGTTCCCTGCATTCAATTTGTCTTTGAAGCTGTCCACTCCAGGCGCTTGTCCTCTCATCTGTTTATCTGTGATACATTTGCTCCAATTACTCAAGTACTGCTTTGCTTGTAAACTAATGTAAATTTTTTACAACGGTGCAAAGGATTGCCGGTGGCTGGTGTAAATGGGTTATAAAAAGGAGGTGAAATTACCATTTAGGCCACTTCACCATAAAGACCACTTCACCATTAAGACCACTTCACCATTAAGAACACTGCTATTGCCATGAAGATAGCCTGGCAGCAGTCCTGTCATTTTCCGTGGTGTTTTGCAACGGGTTGAACCAATATTGTCTGGACAGTATACACGGATCAGTGCCAACTATTACATTTCACATCATTGAAATGAGTAATTAGGTTTCTATCAGATGACTGAGTCATTCGGTGATAACATTATTGCCGATTCACTGAATAAAATTGATGATTGTGGAAAAATAACAGCATGTCAAGATTATTAATAGTGTGTGTCTTCATTATTTTTCAGTATAAAATAGATTCAGGTTGGTCGGAAGGCTGTAAAACCGCATGCACATATTATAATCCCATGAAATAGTATAAAGACTGCTGCATGGCCCTCATTGTGCGAACTCGGACGCAAAATGTCGACCATGCTTGCTTGGCTACATTAAGACCACCTCGCTAAGATAATAATTGACTATCCCATTTAAGAGTAGATCACCACAGACTTAATTCTTTGCTCATTAATTAATTTGGTCTTAAATGGTGAGGTTTTATGTGCGCTAGTGGTTCTAGTCTCTTACTGCCTACAAAGAGGTTGTGGGTTCAAACTTTGTTGTGGCCTTAGCTTGGTGGTAATGTTCTGAGTTTCCAACCACTAGGTCCCGGGTTCAATACCCCGTGGATGGCTGTGTCAACTTGTAGTTCATTGCCACGCCACCTGCCTGGCTTATTAGCCTAAATGGTGCAGAAGTATAGGATATAAAAACCCCATTCTATCCATCACCTGTTGCCTTGTATCAGCTGGTCAAATATGTTTCATTTCATTCACATGAGATCGCACACAACTAACCCAGGCACTATAGACCTATGGTCCTTGACTCAAAGTTGCTTAATTATATATTCAAAGTTTGGTATAGTGTAAGTACTTGTAAGGACTTGGAATGGGTCAAAATATAGCCCTCTCATGATGGCGCGGAGGTCCTGAGATTAAACACTGCCCAGAAACTCTGGGATTGTATCTCAACGGAAAATCCTAATAATGACACTAAATCAGCGGTGCCTCCTACTTAGTGTCTATGCTGGGGCAAGTAAAATACACGTGGAGCAAATGCTGTCTCTCGGGACCCTCGTAGCCGGAGTGTCCCTGTGAACAAATCACATGAGATCGCGCACAACTAACCCAGGCACTATTGACCTATGATCCTTGACTCAAAGTTGCTTAATTATATTCAAGGGAATATAACGATGCCAAAATTAGGATATTATATGCTTTTTGTGAAGCGATCTAGTGCCTTGAACATGGAGTTATTTTGCGCTGTCAGCAGTACATTTGAATGTTCGCAGCGATAACGTAAATATAGTCCACGCCAGTTTTCGTAGACTAGTCACTGCGCTCGCAAATACTGATTATTAGCAGTCTACTTGTAGACTGGAGTGAATAAGTAACAAGGGGTGGACTCTAAACGTTATCTCATTACCTTTGCCTGAAGTTGGTCATATTGGCTGACGGTCAGCGACCAAGCTTCAGGCCTGGTAGCTTTCAGGCAATAAGATGAAAAGGTTACACTCTGTGTAATTACAACACAATTCCAATCAAATATCTTAGCTATAAAAGAAAAAAACTTGACAAATCCCTGATGTACCCCCGTGTAAAATCTCATCTCAATTCATCCAATCTGAGTCGATCGAGCTATCTTATGAAGTCCAATTGTGGACACTTGCCCGCTCGCTTCTCCACAAATTCAATCCTGTTTTTCTGGAATTAAATTTGATTCTGACAGTTTCCTGCGCTGCCTGAAGCAAATGAAATCTCGCTCATCCTGGAAAAACAACCGATGTTGCCCCTCTCCTTCGTTAATCTCGTAAATGTCAAAATAACCAGAAAAGGCTTTGAAGCAAAAACTTTGACCTTTTTGTATTAGACATAAAATAAAAAAATATAATCAATATTAGAGCCAGTTCGACTATTTATATATTCAGATTCCTTTTATGGCATTGCAATATCCACCTTTCTTTGTAATCAATCTCTTTGATATATTTCGCTTATTGCTAGGATCAGTTTCCTTCTGATGCTAGATATGATTCGATGTATATTCGTCCGCTCATCTTTTTTTTCCGCTGACGTTCTGTCCGAATAGGACTGTCATACTTCGATTAGTTTCGAGAAGATATTTTTATTCCTTTCACTGGTTTTATCTACAGATATTTTGGCAAATAACTGGTTTTTTAATATAAGCATGCAAACAAATATTGGAAAAAAAAAACAGAAGAAGATTATTTGCAATATTATATAAAATAAAGTAACCTTTGGTGTTTTAGCAGACCAAATTTAAGGCACTAAAAACAAGCTAGAAAACATCAAATCACTCACAATAATATATATCAAATTTAAATGGAAACTAGCAGTATAACTGATTATCATATGAACAAATATTCCATAAAAAAAACTATCGTAAAAATTTACTGACATATCGCTATCAGCGAATTAACCAAGAAATGACAGACAAATAAAGCAAAATGGAATCAAAAACATATCAGTAAAGGAAAAAGCTATCGCCAAACAGAAAATCGCATTGCAGCCCATATCTAGAGCCACACTCAGAAGCCAAGTGAACGCTATTTGTCAAGCCGGGGGAGTAGGGCATATGTCACTTGTGTTTTCGTTATCAATCCGCCTCACTTTTCTTCCATTCTCACACATGGCAGCCCCCATCAACATTACATAGGCGGCAGCCATTACAGTTTAATTTCGGCCAATCAGAGAGCTGCTAGGTTGACAGCCCGGAGATGTTTGTCTTCCATTTGCTGCAGAGCTGATCTGCGCTCTTTCACCGTTCTTGATGGCGGACCAGAAATGCAAATTAAATTTGATATTCCCCCACAACAATCGGCAAACCACGCGGGCGTGCTAACGGGCCCAAAGAGATGGGACTCTCGGCAGGAAAAAAGCGAGACAAAAAATGTGAGCAGGACTCAGGGGAAGAATGGTGCAAATGCCGAAGAGAAAATGTGTAAAAGTAGTTCATTCCAATCTACAGAATTGGTAGCACAGACTCTATAAGTAGAACACAGTACAGAAGAGTGTTTTGTATTACAGTGTAAGGATTTCTTGAGCGAGTTTTGGATAATACAATGCAAACAAAAGCAAACAAAACCATCACTTTTTGTGTATTCATTGTCATGAATGTGCCACCGGGGTGGCTACGAGTTATAGTTTCCAGCTAATCTGGAGGTCCTTGATTCAAATCTCAGCTTAATAACTTGTGTGTCTCCAGCTGTTTTTCAGCAAATAAAATGAAGTCTGTGTAAGTTATTCAATGTTTGCATCTCACAAGCAGATCATTCCTAAAGAGTATTATTAATACCGTGAAGTTTGCGCAGATAAAATAAATTTAATTCGAATATGTCATCGAAACTCCTTTTCAAATAAAGAATACTACAGTGGAGTGACCGATTGAGTTATAGGATGGGTGGTGGTGGATTAGGGCTTTACGTCCTGTATTTCTGCACCTGATGGGCTAATTAGGACAGGTAGGAACCATGGCAATGAGACGAAGGATGAAACAGCCATCCAACATAGGCTCGACCGGGAATTGAACCCGGGACCCAGTGGTTGGAAGCCCAGCGCGCTACCACTGAGCTAGTCCCCCACCCCTATTTAACGATGGGTCATTCATGTCTGCGGTAGGTATAGTATGGTAAAACTGGAAAACTAGGTAGGGAGACAAGCATATCTGGAGCGCTAGGAAGAAATAGATGGACCTGTTGACATAACTCGAGTGTGCAATGCTCAAGAGCCCTGTGTTGGCCACTGGGGTTGCAGGTCTTCGTTCACAGTGTTACCGACCTTGCCACGAGGAGGCGCAGTGGTATTTGACTGTGAGATCAGTTAGATCACCTAACTTTTCCACAATTAATTCAGACCACTTATTATAATCAGTGAGGTTATATTTCACTTGATAAAATACATGTGACATACCCTGTGAATACAGAGCCCGATTCGGGCTGGTACTTTGCAACTGCATCATTAAGTCCTGAGGAATTGTATTCTCAAGGAAAATCATCAATTTTCAAAGCCATACATCTTTCCATTTGCACAAATACAAACACGAGACTATGTTGACATGGGATCGCAGTTTTGACGAGGCGACTTAGACTCCCACAAGTCGATTCTTTCTTTTGCTTCTTTTCTGGAAAGTTTTAATTGCCTGGGTGACTAGTGCCATCCATCACCACTAGAGGACTCTGCTGGTGACATATCCAGTTCAATTAGCTGGATTCTCTGTGCTTGGCCTATTTGGCTTGCTCTACTTGCTTCGCCGGTATTTTCAGGGAATATTGACGTTAAATGACTTTTGAATGACATTCTGCAAACAACTCAAAACCGTGATGTATCAAACACAGAGAGTGTCATGAAATGTCACGGAAAACTATTAAAAAAAACCATGACATGCTTGACAGACAAATATAATCTCGGCTGGTTTTATTTTGATTCAGGGAATATTGACACAAAATGACTTTGTGATTGACTGACAATGAGCAAACAATTCAAAGGTGTAATGTAGAAACACAGTAACTGAATCGCACGACATGGCACAGCTGAGTATACAGTAAATTCAACACACAGAACAAATCCAATCCGCTCCGGGCTTGACATTATTTGCTTGGCCTTGTCATTCTGGTACAAACATCATGCAGTGCAGAGCCAGCCATTAAGGAGTTGAGGGCATGCTTTTCACATGTGTGAATTTCTCTCATTATCAAGCAATAACATGTGAAATGAAACTGGCTTAGAATTTGACAATTTGTTGATTTGGCAGAGAGGAAATGCATGGATTCATATAGATCACATTGCTGTCGCTAGGATTTCATTTCAGCCATATTAACCATAAATGTGTTTGACTTTATTGAAGGAACCGGGTTCAATTCTGGACCTTGACATTTGCGGTCCCTTGTACATTGTGTCTATCCTGAGGCAAGCAGACGGCTCCATCCAAGGTACCGGGTAAATGTGTAACATGGGTGGACTCCTCCTATTGAAGGACCCGGTTTCAATTCTGGGCCTGGACACGTCTCGGATGAGACGTTAAATTTGCGGTCCCTTGTACATTGTGTCTATCCTGAGGCATGCAGACGGCTCCAATCCAAGGCACGGGGTAAATGTGTAACATGGGTGGACTCCTCCTCCTCTCTCACCTCATTAATCAACGCTCGTTACAAGGACTTATTCATTTTATGTCATTAGAAGGCTCCATTTCCCAGATTCAGATTGTATATTTTTACCTAGATAGATATTGCCCTCAAAGGAAGTTGAATGCAGCAAACCCAAATAATTGTTAATAAATCAATTCATAAGGCAAGTGAATAATATCCCGTATCTGTCCACCTGTATCCAGTACCAGAAGTAATAAATAAGCCAGAGGAAGATGTAATGGTGAGATGATAAGATTTAGATTCACCACCACGTGTATAAAACTCCTTCTTGATGTCATGTTATTGCACTGTTTTGCTGTTTTGGCCTTGTTAAAATGCTATTTTAGTGGTCTGACGCTTAGTCAGCTTGTATAACCAGCTGACAGAGGCAGATGCAATGTTGAGATAATAAGCTGGGAGTCCACACCATCTTACACATTAATCCCATTGGTGGGGTGGTCTATTTGGTCCAGCATAGACACAGAGTGATAGGTACCCGCCAATTTAAAATCTCATGCAAACGCTGGATATGAATTCCATAAAGATTGCCAGACACACAGAAAATAAACAAACAGAAGATCACCACAAATCAGTTCAAGGAAGGAACTGATATGAAACGAAAGACAGAGAACTGATTTTTGCCTTTAGTTATGTGAGAGCATGGACTCCGATGCAACCCCTTTTTCACTCTTGTAGCCACAATAGCAGCCTGTCATTAATGCGGGAGTTAGTCTTTGTGTTTGTTTCATCCTCCTCTCTTCCTGCATCTAACTTTTTTAGCCTCTTTGACACAGCTCTACCCTGCTAATGCAAATTCATCCTCGCAAACTTTCAAGCTCGCCGATTTTCCGTGACTTGTTTTGGGCTAATTCTCTCAATGTAACTCTGAAAACTTGACAACACATTGGATGAATGACAGGTGAGACGAGTTGCATGTCTTAATTTGATGATGAAGACAGGGACACAGATAGGAGACAGAGTAACAGACACCGACATTTGTAAGTGGTGTTGGTGGTGGTGGGTTAGGGCTTTACGTCCTTTATTTCTGCACCTGATTGGCTAATTAGGACAGGTAGGGACCATGGCAATGAGATGATGGATGAAACAGCCATCTAATTTAGGCTCGACCAGGAATTGTACCCGGGTCCCAGTGGTTGGAAGCCCAGCGCGCTACCACTGAGCTAGGCCCCCACCCTGGACATTTGTAAGACAAACAGATATGGATAGTTTTGATTCTAGGTCATGGTGTTTTTAGGGTGTAACACTCAAATAGATAATTTGGAGGATATTCGCATGTTGAAATGGTCATGCCAAAGGATTGGATTTAGTATCTTTTCATAGGGCAAGTGAACAATCCCCAACATGGCGTAAATGCAGATTATGATATTGCCGCAGCTCATCATTATAATGATCAGCCTGAGCGAATAGCCAGACATATAATTCCGGCAATCTAGTTCGTCATTTTTATCTATATCGATGACGGAAATAAAAAAATATATATCGTGACAGATAGAGTACAGACTTGTTAATCCCAGACCAAAAATATCATGGGGACAAAAACAGGTTGTACTTTCGCAGACACAAAAACAGTTAAAAAGAAGAAAAAAAAAATTCAGACACACCATGGGACTTGTGCAGATGCATTAACTGCCGGGTCCTCTGTCCTATGTCCCAGGTAATAAAGGCAGCAGCTATATATAGCCACAGATCTGGGATTACCTTTATGACGTCATAAAAAAGTAGCTCCCTCTATAGGCAATATTGCTTATTACTTCCTCTCATTCAGAAAGCTGGCTGCAGAACAACTGGTATGCTAGAAGAGCTACAGCCACAAAATAAAGGAAACAGAAAAAAAAGAAAGGCAATAACAAGTGTTGTTGCAACAGTGTCTGCAACAATGTCGATGACTGTGGAGCAGTCATTGTTGGCAGGAAACGTCACAATGGGCCACCACAAAGGGCAGTGACGTCACAAAGGCAATAATAGAGGCTGATGAGGCAGTTTAGCGCCGTCAAGGATGGGTTTCCCATTCTCAGAACTGCCGTAGTCTCGCTTGATAGCCGTTCAATGTCTGGCACTGACAATTTCCTGTGCAAGTCGATCTAGTGCAATTGGAGATGTTCATACTTTTGTCTACTTACTTGCTGCTTCTCCACCAATTTGCCAAAAAGGCAAGATAGTTTGCTTAGTGTTAATGCTAGGAGTTTAGTGTTTAGCACAGGTTTGTGTTAAAATTTACCAACTATTGGCTGCTTCCTTAAACATGAGCTAGTTGGGCACTTGGATCTTAAACTGTATGCCTTTATGATGTCATGATTGCATGAGTCTTTCTCAACTCCCTGGAGAGTACAGAACACAGTGTTGCCTGCATGGGGGCTAAGCACTCTAAAATCGCCATCACTGTCCATAGCCAGCTCCCCATCCTGGGTGGAGTGGAGCGATGAGTTCGAGAGGATCTGCATATTGGTCTTATGTGACCTCAACATGTCGGTAAAATGCATTCATTCATATATCCATCTGCTCAGTTCCTCCATGCCATGGTCGGAACTTGAACCCACAACCTTGCTGCTGAGCCTTAACAGTTTAACCAGTAGAGAGCAGGGGCCTAGCTCAGTGGTAGTGCACCGGGCGGCCAACCACTGGGTCGTGAGTTCGAATCCAGCCCATGTTGGAAAGTTGCTTCATCCTTTGCCTCATTGCCTTGGCACCTGCCTGCTTGTCCTGATCAGTCCTACATAAAGCCTGTCTAACCCACCCACATTAACCACTAGTATATGACTAAGACCCTTGCCAAGATACAATAAGAGACAAATAGTCAGTCAAAACAACAGGTTTGTAAGGAAGGTGGGTGGGTGGATTGGGGCTTTACGTCCTGTATTTCTGCACCTGATGGGCTAATTAGGACAGGCAGGGACCATGGCAATGAAATGAAGGATGAAACAGCCATCCAACATCTAACTCGGCCAGGAATCGAACTTGGGACCCAATGGTTGGAAGCCGAGTGCGCTACCACTGAGCTATGCACCCTCCTCTTGGTTGTAAGGAAAAGGTCTAGCCAAATTTATTAGGTAAAGATCCGGGGAAAGATGCCTATTAGTTCGACTAATGAGACTAATGTCTTGCACAAATCAGATTAAGCAAGCAACAAGTCAACAGCATGTAGCAGGCTATGAATCTACTGAACAAAAAACTGTATGATTATATTAATATAAAGTGTTCTACTGTTCATTCATACTAAAAATTGAAACTGAGGGTGTTAAAAATGATTTCAACTTTTGGTTTCATTTGACTTAAAATACCATTTCCTATAAGATTACTCTTGAATATGACTTCCATGGTAAGGTGATCTTAATTAATAAGGTACAATACTATAACAAAAGTACAATTAAATGGGATAGATTGATAGATAGATAGATAGATGTGGAAAGTGCAGCCCTCTAAGGCAAGTTCTTGCCGCTAGTGAGGGTTAATAGGTGAGAGAGAGGAGGAGGACACCTATGTTACACATTTACTCCATAGGTGGGGTCTTTTATGCCTCAGCATAGGCACCAAGTACAAGGGACCGCCAATTTAACATCTCATCTGAACGACATCCAACTAGGATGTTGCTCATTAAGGGTGCCGGGATTGAGCCCGGCCCTTTTAGAGAGCAGGCAAGCGTCTAACCACAAGACCACCCAGCTGCTAATTGGTAACAGTGAGGTGGTCTAAAACCAGAGCTTCACCGCACTTGATATACATTAGTTACATGTGAACAACCACCACAATCTCATCATATAATATTCATAATTTAACTATACACTAGAAGTTGCTAATATACACTTATTTATAATATTGTCAACCTACAATAAATAACAGAATATTTCAGGTCCTTAATATATATTTTTCAGTTTACCGAACCGAGTCAGCAAAAAAAAAACATAGTCACCGAAGCGACAAACCTCAGCACTTTCCTTGCCGCCGTTTCCAATGCATGAGTTTATGAGGCTTGATCCCCGACAGGACCGCAGCAACAACTTAATGAAATCTTTGCCCCACTGGGGACACCAGAACTCCTCAATATTCATGAGGACTTCGCACTTTCGCATTAAGCGACAAACGAGAAAACGCGACAACCTTCCTAAAAGGATGAGTTGAGATGACCACGGACTGACACGTGTTGTCGCAGATAAAGGCATTAAGAAGACTCTGAGACTAGAGGTGATGGCTAAAGCTCTTGGTTTTACATATACATAATATGACTGGTCTCAACAGGCAACCCTGCAGAATCCCTTTCCCAGAGCATTGCAAGACACCGGTCTGAGGTCGCGGTGTAATGGTTTCAGCAGCGGTCATAGATAACAGTCTAAGGGCATCACTGAAGTACAGTCACTGCCAAAGATGCTATTTTAGACAACTTTTAAAGTTCAACTAGCTATAATTACACTTGGTAGAAGTTTATGTAGTGACTACCGACATATAGAATATAGTATAAACAAAGAAAATTTTAAAAACTAAAACAAATTTAATAATAAAAGTTTACAAAGAAGCTGTATTTTATCCCCTAATATCTTCGACCATTTAACTGGACGACCGAGAAATTTAAAATTGAAAGAATTAAGTTAGACAAATACCTGAGTCAGTTTGTCGCATCAAGTTTTTTATTGTTGTTCATAAATCATGGGAATCAAACCCAGGATTCAAACTTGAGCAAGCATACTCCTTCACGGCTTAAACTGCTAGCAGATTTTTGAGGCTCAGTATTTCAGGTGGTGGTGGTGGATTAGAGCTATACGTCCGGTATTTCTGCACCTGATGGGCTAATTAGGACAGGTAGGGACCATGGCCATGAGATGATGGATGAAACAGCCATCCAACTAAAGGCTCGACCGGGGATTGAACCCGGGACCTAGCGGTTGGAAGCCCAGCGCGCTACCACTGAGCTGGGCCCTGACCCCTCTCAGTATTTCAGGAGTACGCTACTATTAGTATATGACATAAAACTACTCATAGAAGTATTAAGGTGTATAATCAATAATGACTTACCACTTCTCTTTTTTCTGTTTTCACAGCATCTGAAAAATATAAAAATGCCTTTTAGTTTCAAACTAACTATTAACTAAAGAAAATACCACATAAAGAGTGCCATATCACCTCATCATTACATCTGCTTCACAATATGAATTCGATCAAGCTCAAAACTAGTAGCAAAATAACACTCTGCAATGATCAAGTTTTTAAACCGCAATGTGGAAATTTAGATGCCAATTTCTATAACCGCCTAATGACAAAATGATTTCAAATTTTCTCCTGAGAGTCAGGCAAGGCTCTACAATTTTTCCTGTGATTTTCTTCAGACCTTCACTTCTGCTTAGCCTTGATATTAATATTGTTGGAAATTGCCTAAGCTATAAATAGGTAATTAGTTTAGCATTGATTATAATTCCAATGTATTGTTTGGGGAATGTTAGAGACATTAGTAATCTCCAAAGAAAAGAAAGCTAACTCGCCAAGAATAATTGGAATTTAATTAGTTTGAAGCCTGCTGTTTCGTGTGGTATTTTCTTAATTGGAAAATGTCTTAGGGAAAAAAGGCAATAGGAATTTAACAGAAAACTTTGGGAATTTCGTGATTAAGTAATTTGCCAAATAGCTCTTACAACTTTTTTTAATAAAAGATTTTGAATAAAGAAAATTAAATATTTTCTGTCCTTGCCATAATTCTGATTTAATAATTGATTTAAATAATGGATTTAATAAATGGATATTGTTCACATAGGTGAGTGGCTGGTTGGAGTTGGTAGGGCTTACGTCCTGCATTTCTGCACTTGATGGGCTAATTAGGACAGGCAGAGAGGTCACTTAGGTGAAGTTGGCTATCAAAAAAAGCTTGTTTTAAGGCCACCTCATCATTAAGAACATCTCACTATAAAGGCCAGTGAATTTTGGTAAGGTTCTACAGCCTACAGTATGTTCAAGCTACAGTGAGAAAACTTGGTTCCAAATTTACTGGCCTTAATGGTAGGTTGGTGGTGGTGGATTAGGGCTTTACGACCTGTATTTCTGCACCTGATGGGCTAATTAGGACAGGTAGGGACCATGGCAACCTTAATGGTAGGTTAGTCTGTTATTTAAATACAGAGATGAAATACAATACTTGGTACCTGTATAGTGTGATCAAAATACTGGTCTTAATTGTGAGACGGTCCTTAAAGGGAGATGGTCTTAAGACCAGATACCACTTTATCTTTATCATGCCAGCCATTTTACATAGTGGTGCCACTGACAAACAATTTTGGGTCTTCTCCAACAGCACAGATTAATCAGAGTTAATACGGACACCATAAATTTTCCCACAGCCTCATTGCTAATTTCATCAGTGAGAATATCACATATTTCTCATTTTCTATCTTTTGTGCAAAATCTCATAAAAGAGCCACATAATGTATTTATAAAAATTGCTGAGACCCGTCTCACAAGCAGCAATAAAAAGGAAAACAGAATAAACTTGAATCAGTGCATATCACAATATACAGTAAATATTCAGTATAGTATAAGTTTTTTGTGTTTTTTTTCTTTGTGAGGTGGAGCATAAATGACTGACTGACTGACTGACCAACTGACTGACTGACTGGCTTTCCAACTTATTGACTGTCTGGTTAACTTACTAGCTGAACGACCAATTTTTGTGACGATATGAGTAAAGTACCCAACAGCAGCAGTATTGCATATTGGAATACTGGTGGTGCTACAAGAATCTTAACCGCTAGACCACATAAGATAACTAGTATCCTCAGATACAAGATGTCAAAATGATTTGAACTCTGCAAATGGCTTTCACACTGGTCAGCTTATCTGAATCCCAGGTTCAAATCCCAGCTTGAGCACTCTTCGTGAGCTACATCTCAGCTGGATGTCAGTTGCATGAGATGTTGAATTGGTGGTGCCTTGTATTCGGTGTCTATGCTCAGCTAGTATCTGAGCTATGGAGTAGAGCATGAATGATATAAGTAAATGACCCCACTCATGGGGGTAAATGTGTAACATGGTGGGGACTCCAAGCCTCATCATTCATCATATCATTATGTCTGCCTCTGGCAACTGGTTATAAAAGCTGACTACACTTAATGTCAGTAGCATTGAGATTATTTCATTCGACTTTAATTCAATTTCTTTGCATTTCTCGTTAAAATGCAGCGAGCGAGTCATGCCACCTAATTCTCAGAATAACATTTTACATCATTTTCCTTTAAAACGTTTTTTTTAATAACGGCAAAATCCATCTGCCTCATTTAGTCCTCAGACACAAACGGCATCGAAAGTGAACAGCAAAATCTCCGATTTTACTATTTTACTCGAAAAAACAAAAACTTCGACGGTTTGCGTCACAGTGTTACGGCTTCAAATTCTCTGAAAATAACTCAATTAAATTACAGGGCAGGGCTTGTAATTATTGCAGAGCTATGGAGTAGAGCATGAATGATATAAGCTCCTTTGTGATGTTTTTGTTTTATGATAGAAAAAATCATGAAAGATCATTAAAGCTACATAAGGCTATAATTAGAGACAAAAGTCAAATGTTCAAAAAACAATAGAATTACAGAGATGGCCATGAAATTTGAGACACCATGTTACATAATTACAAAAGGCGGCTTTTGTTGTTCGATGTTGAATTCGACTTCTGTCAAAAGATGTTAAAAGGATAAAGAATTTAAAAAATACATTCGTGAGGTGATTATGCATTATTAAATAGAATTTAACAATTTCGAAGTAACACTATTTGTTTACTGTCTATTGCCTCAGTTCTACTGGTCCGAAGATCAGTCAGTCAGTTATTTGAGCTGTTGTAACTATCATGCCACAAGGCATGATGTGAACATTTGAACTTACTGAACTAAACGCTCTTAAAAGGCTGCTTTCGTTGTTCGATGTTAAATTCGACTTGCGTCAAAAGATGTTAAAAGGATTAAGAATTTAAAAAATACATTCGTGAGGTGATTATGCATTATGTTGTTTAAGTTCAAGAAGCGTTATGAATGCTAAAGAGCAAATAAGCAATGTTTGCCACAATTGATAATTTGACTAAAAGTTATAATTCGATTCTCCAAAAGATCTGAGAAGACTACAGCCATCTGGTTTTTAGCATCCTGAATTTAATGGAATTTAACAATGTTGAAGTAACACTATTTGTTTACTGACTATTGCCTCAGTTCTACTGAAGATCAGTCAGCTTATAAAGTTATATGAGCTGTTGTGAGGTGGGGGCCTAGCTCAGTGGTAGCGCGCTGGGCTTCCAACCGCTGGGTCCCGGGTTGAATTCCCGGTCGAGCCTATGTTGGATGGCTGTTTCATCCTTCGTCTCATTGCCATGGTCTCTACCTGTCCTAATTAGCCCATCAAGTGCAGAAATACAGGACGTAAAGCCCTAATCCACCACCACACCACCTATATGAGCTGTTGTAACTATCATGTGATAAGGCATGAAGTAAACGCTTCAACTTACTAAATACTACGTTATACTTCAAGCCCATATATGGGGGGAGGGACTTCTTGCATCAGCATAGAAACATAATACATTTACCCTATGGGTGGTGTCTTTTACACGCCTCAGCATAGACACTGAATACTAGGCACCACCAATTTAACATCTCATGCAATCGACATCCAGTTGGGATGTAGCAGCTCCTGAAGAGCACTCGGGTTGATATCTAGAAGCCTTCATGAGCTACATCTCAGCTGGATGTCGATCGCATGAGATGTTAAATTAGTCAAAAGGTTCAGATGCCTATGCGATCGACATCCAGCTGAGATGTAGCTCATGAACAGGAACCATGTGTGGATTCAAACTCAAGACCTGATATCGCTAACGTTGCGCTAATTTCCCACCAACCTGGCACACTACCTGACAAGGCTGTGCAGTCTTCCCGAAGTTCAAATGTCCTTTGCCGGACCGAATGTAAAAATGAGCCCCTGTCTTTATGAAATATCATTGTAAAATAGGTTGTCTTTTGCCGGACCGAATGAAATTTTGCCGGTCAGGTCCGCCGGTCCGGCGTACTTCGGGAGGACTGTTGTGTTAACCAAATATCTGCTACCCTTGTAAGCCTTCCCTTTATTGGCCGGCTGGTTGAACGTTTACCTGATGCTGATTTGATGCATTACCCATTACCCTTAACAAAGAGGTAAAAACAAAGGGAAAAAAACTGTTCTGAAAATTAGTAGCCGTAATAGTGATGTGGTATTAATACTTGTAATACTGAGAATCTGAGACATGCAGATGAGATTTACAGGACACTTCATTATACCCATCCCTTTATAGCGAGTAATGAATGGCGCTTTCATGCATTTGTCTAGCTTGAAAGACATCGGATATATTTGGGGGAAACCGTGTGTGCGATGAAAAAGAAGCAATTTTGGGCAGATAAGTACTTTTATTGGATGCATCAGTTGCCAAATAAGGACATATTTATCCACCAACAGCTTCTGTCCCCCTTTTTCCTTAAATGCTTTATACCACACAAACAGATTGGACCCTTTACGAAGTCTTTAGAGTGTATAACAGTCAGCTAAAAAGCCAGTGGGGCAGAGTATCTCTTGTTACAGAATCCTTTCATCTCTTTATTCCCATTTTTATTCCTCTTTATTCCTTGCAATATACAAATTACTTTTTGGACCACACAATGGGCCATCTTAACACTGCCCCATTGTCTTCCATAAGCTACTGAGTGTCCCAATACATAATGGTGTCCTCTTGATCTCCGCTCAACCAATCAGATCGCTCGTTGCATAAGCTGTTTGATCTCCTCACGACCAATCAGAACAAAACTCACGAAAAGGCAATCTGCCCTCAGCCAATCACAAAGCTTCTTACATTACTTGCATGGCTGGAGCTAATGGGTTTTTTCAGCAGTGGTCACAAGAGTGTCTCCAGAGACCCCAGCCAGAAACTGACCCTTTTACCGCTTTGATAACGGGTTTGTGGGCATCAGCATTTGTCGCAATAATGGATGGAGACATCATATAAATGCATTCCTATTATGTGACACATAATCACAGTGTATGTTAACATGGAATTAGTACAGTGGAACATCGCTATTAAGACCATCTTTGTTGCAATTTAAATGGCCCTAATGGCGAGGTGGCCTTTATAGAGAGGTAAATAACAACGATACACTGTATTACCATTGAATTTTTACTGGAAGAATACGTGTACCTGTCCAACAACGGGTAGTCTTAATGGTGAGGTGGAATTAATAGTGAGGTGGTCTTAAAGTATTTCAGTGTAACTAAAACACTGCAATACTTGTATATAATGCCATGAAATTTTGTTAAGGATAGAAAAAAGGTGTGGCACGGATAGGTTGTACCTCAAAAAAATAGAGACAAATATTCTGTTAAACAATTTACCCCATTGATGGGATTATTTCGGTCCTTCGGCTTTTCGTGGACAAGGCGCACTTGACAACCAAAATATTAATATTGTTTCTGTAGACATTCAGTATTGCATTTTCTCAGCGATATTGACCAATCAAAAGCTTTATCAATTTATATTAATCACTGTTAGAGGCAGATGTAATGATATAAACAACAAACTGCACATTTTTTGCTCCAACAATATCTTTGTCAATTGATGGATTTAAAACTTTAAGGGATAACAGTAATACACCTTTCTCCATTTATACTATTTTCTTATTTTTATAATTTTTATTTTATTATTATTTTCTTCTTTATACGCACTGCAATGTATGTATTCCTGTAAAATTACAATGTAATTTTTTTCTTGTTTTTTTTAGGGAAGTGCACATTAAATAGCTTTTGGTAAGTATTTGCTCATCCCTCATAAAATACTTTACTCCAATAATTATGTGCAAAAGAGAATTTAGTTATAAATGGTTGTATTGAATGTCCTTTATACTGTGAGAAATAAAATCCAATCCAATCCCACAATGTTTTTCTCCCAGAGTTAAATTCATCAACTGACACGAATCCGGCAAGCAGTAAATCGCATTCAAGATTTTTTTCTATCGCACTTCTCATTCTCGGTCAGAAGTAATTTTCAGTTATTTGTCTCCGGGGGCTCTAATCGTTGTTTCGCAAACCTCTTGCAAGTTTGAGGCTGAATAGGGAGACGGAAGGGGTTTAGTCGCGGCTTGACGACACTGACCTGGCTTCACCGAGAGACATACATCTGGGCAGAATATTGTCTGCTGTTATTACCTCGAGAAGAGTAATGATCTGTGATATTGTGACATCTCATCCCTAGTGACAGGGAGATTGTTTAGAGTGACCTTGTGGGCTGATGGGGTTTGACCTTGAGATCCCAGAGGTCGCATAAAGGTCATATGTCACCCCCAGAGGTCACATTGGGTGTTAGAGCAATGATTTAGTCCCTCTTGCCTAACTGAGCGGTATATTCCCAAAGTGGAGATGACTACTGATGTTGTAAGGGTGTCAAATTATCTATTCACCAGTCTTTGATGCATCCACTATAGTAGGCACAGTGGTAAAGGTGCTTGCTTTGCTTTGCCTCTAGCACAATGTAGTTACGAATTCAAACCCTGATATGATCTCATGAAACATGGCCAAGTACAAAAATAAATGTACCGGGAATGAAGCTTGAATGCTATGGAATGAAGTTTTACATAATAGAGAACTTCAATACAGTGACCTGTAAGCCCAAGTTGGGCTGGGTGGCATTCAATTATGTATATATTTATTTTGTAATGTTGAATGTGACGCTTCACTATAATAAAAATTTCTTGACTGGATTAGTCTACAACTTTTCTTTTTAGTGGACTAATCGGTTACATGCCACAGCAATGCGGCAAAAGATGAAACTGCCATCCTACTTAAGCTCCACTGAGTAGGAGTGAGGTTCGAACCCTCCCACCAAAAGTCATCACCGTAGTAGCCAACCACACTAACCACTCGGCTAACCAAACCCTCCTGCGAACCATGAAAGCGACTAGCATCAAGCCAGAGATTCCGCAGTCTCTCTGCATAATCATAGGATTGGAATCTATCACCCTCTCCAATGACTTGACCTCTGACCCCGCGGAGTACCCTGTCCCATCCCCAATGATAGTCCGGACCAATAAACTGCCAACCGATGTACACACAGCCACCGCCTCCGACTTATTAAGCATATCAATAACACCCCGCTGCCCAATATCCGCTGTCCCTGACTCGTTTGTTGTCTTCTTCTTGTTTCGAAGTTTTCAGTGTTTTCGGCGGTGAGGTGGACTAGAACGGTAACATGGTTTCAATGGTAGAGGAAAAGAAAGGTCATGTTAGTTTCAATGCGGAAAGCCAGGATTCCTGTTTTCTACCAAGACGGTGACGTTTTCATCACGGCGATATGCTCAGATGGTGAATTCATAAAATGAAAATCGTTCCGAAATAATCCGCAAACAAGTTTCTATGGCGAAAACCAATCTTTTATCACTCCCTTCATTTCTATTACACAATGCTTAACAAGATTTTACTGCTTTGACAAACAACATAATGACAAGGCTACAATTACAGCATAAATTAGCCACATAACAAATGCATTATTTTAACAACATCACCAGCAAACTCACCCCACTAATATAATATAAAATAAGTCCACTTGGCTGGAAGCTTGAAACCATCGGGTGGGCCTAATAGAGAAATTCAAGCATACTTCACTCTGTTCTGACAGCATCGTAAAACTCATGGCAAGCAGATCAGAGCTGCTGTCAAACTCAACATAGAGGACCCAGAGACCCCACCCAGGGGTATGGGGGTTAGGGAGAGCAAATCTCTCCATCAAATGACACCCCCTTGATGCCAGGGTATTACCCCAAGGAGGGTGGATGTCGACTGATCTGAGATCCAATCACCCCTTACCCTTAGCAGGGGGGGGGGGGTGCTTTTCTTATTTTCTTAGGACCAGGAGGACCAGAAGGGGGTGTGGGGGACCAACATGACATAGCAATAATATGTGTTCCTCAGTTGACGTTTCATGACATGCATAGGGGGTTCTGAAGGTTTATTGGTTATACGTTGGAGAGATGTGCTTCATATTGATTCTGATAGGATGAAATGAGTTATATGATAACCACTTATATAAATAATGGTTCAGCACACATATTAAACGAGCAATTTTTTTGTGAAAAGATAATATTTGATTCAACATCTTGTCTTCCTATATGTGAACTATTTGCCAGAGCACGTGATACTTCAGGTAAGTGGAACCTTTACCAATGGAACTGCTTTTGGTTATCCCAAGCATAGTTTTTGTACCAGATCTCAATCTATAGAATACCTCATAAAAGTTATCAATTCGATTCTCCAAAAAATCTAAGGGGACTACAGCCATCTGGTTTTTAACATCTTTAATTAAATATAATTTAACTATGTTGAAGTAACACTATTTGTTTACTGACTATTGCCTCAGTTCTACTGGTCTGAAGATCCCTCAGATCTTTTGGAGAATCGATACTAAGATATCTTACTGTATGAGACCGTAAGATGAGACAGCCACCAGCATATCCCATATGATGGAACGTGTGTGTGTGATTAGGGCTTTACGTCCTGTATTTCTGCACCTGATGGGCAAATTAGGACAGGTAGAGGCCATAGCAATGAGATGAAGGATGAAACAGCCATCCAACTTAGGCTCGACCGGGAATCGAACCCGGGACCCAGCGGTTGGAAGCCCAGAGCGCTACCACTGAGCTAGGCCCCCGCCCTCCCATATGATGGAACAGAAACTAAGATGACATTATGCCTTAAAAACAGTGCAGGGTGGAGGTTCTAAACACTTGGCTAGAATTTGTACGCACACCACTCCTACTCCCTTGAACACACGGCTAAGGACACTATTTCCTCACATAGGTTGAGAAAGACTCATGCTTGAGCACAGCATGGATTAATAAGCATTGAGTCGAAAGTGAGCGTGGAAAAATTATGGAGTTTCTGTTTGACAGAAAAAAAAAACTACTCTTATTTCAGCTGGTGTAATCAGAAGCTACAAGAGCAATGTATATAGATGGTCCATACGAAAGTAAACAGACTTTGTAATACAGCATAAAGCAATTAATTAAAAGCAATATAAGCATGTTTTGTCATTGTGCAATGATGTATATAGAAAAATCTGATTAATTACTTGCATGTTATGGTAGAAAGTTGCAAGGCAAAGCAAAATTAAAACTTTTACAGATCGTATCCTTTATTTTGTTTAGTGTAAGTGGTAGATGTAACGATGAGATAAGACTGACTTCAAAATCATTCTTTAGAAATTGATATGGCGTACCACTGAAGTTGTAGGCTTTGGTTAAGTCAATGTCTCGATGTTCGACCAGCTATCACAGGCAGACATAATGATGAGTTGATTAGGCTTGGATACATATTATGCAACATGGAGTTATAATGTGTTGCCAGTGTGCAAATACAAGTCAGTTCAGTTCAACACCATGTTACACATCTACTCCATGGGTGGGTTCTTCTACTTGCCTCAGCATAGACACTGAGTAGAAGGCACCATCAATGTAATATCTAATGCGATCAACATCCAGCTGAGATGTAGCTCATGAAGAGTGCCCGGACCTGGGAAAGAACCCATACACCACCAGTCACTGCAGCTGCTATTGCCAGAGTGATCTGCTGTTCAGTTAAGCGCCGTTATTTATTATCGGTTATTGTCTGTGGATGCTAGTTCACAGTCAGAGGACAAACCCTAGGCTGAGTTGGCTCACCTGAAATTGCGTGTCGCTGGGGTTTTGGCGTAATTTAAAGACCTGCTTATGCCAAAATCTGTGACGCGTCATGAAAATCCTACTGTATACCAAATTTCATTGTCTAGCGAAGAATATTAACAAAGTTTTTGGCGATTTGTGCCCCCGTTTATCGATAAGATTCATGCCAACTCGGCCTATGCAGTGTCCTCCGACTGTGAACCAGCGTCCACAATGAATAACCGATAATAAAAAGCGGCTGAAGTGAACAGCTCAGTAGCTCGGGCAACAGCTGCTATACATAACTCGAATGCAGCTTTAAACCTATGACTGAGAACAGAAGCTGCAAAACCATTACCCAATAGACCACAACACACAAAATTCCACTCGATGACACTCTTACACCGAACACAAATCAAACAATCAACGGAATCGCCTTTTTCTTATGCAAGCCGGAGCATCTCAAAAACCCGAAGACAAGGAGACGAGTGAGATGGATGACACATGAATCAGAACACATGACACTTGACACATAAATCATGACACTTGACACATGACACTTGTGGGTACGGCCCATCTGACAAAGATGATGAATAATTCTGTCAGTGTGTGTTCCCTTTTTAGCTCTGTACAGCTTATCTAGCTGTTATCCCATCCTCAGGCAAACGTATACAGCAACTGACAAATGATATTGGCTGTAAGTTGCTTGTTTCCTTGCGTGGTAACGATTATTTTCTTATTTGCATGGATATCTAAAATTTACTACATGTGCTGATATGAAATATTCTAAATGATATTGACTGTAACTTGCTTGCTTGCATAGATATGATTATTTCTTATTTGCATGGATATCTGAATTTTACTGCATGTGTGCTGACATGAAATATTCCAAATGATATTTATTGGCTGTAAATTTTCCAAAGGATAATGACTGTAAATTAGGAATTCACTGGCTTGCATGTATGTATGACTTTTGTTTGCCTGATTTGCTTGACTCTAGAATATTTGCATTATTGCCAGTAGGTTTGCCTGAGTATTTGGCCATTTTCTCTTACCTGATTTACAAAATTTAGTTATTTGATTTTCCTTATGTTTAACTGACTATATTTTGTCATTTGCATGGTATTTCGCATGAATGTGACTTCTGACCCGTTTTCTGATGGTTTGCATGAAAACCTAACATTGTCAGTTGCTTGTTGCTATGCTAACTTGACAACTAATTTTGGTTAACGCGACTTGCACGAATACATGGTTTTGTTGAATTCCGGATTCACAACCTCAGCGCAAGTTCTTGCCTATATCGAACAAGATCCATAATACTGCAAAACCACATCTAGAAACTTCCCTAAACCTTTGAACCAAATCTAGGAGGCACCACAGCATTTGAACCTCTTAAGTAAGCAAATTCATCACGAGTGCCAATCACTCATTCACGGTTGACAAAAACTAAACGCAATTAATTAGGAATAATTGGAAAGAAATCTAATATCTCTACAAATAAGCAATTATCATATAATTATACAGTTTTTTGCCAGCCCATAAAGAGAATAAAATGAAGGAAATCATATCCGCTTTAGAATATACCAGAATTAAGGAATGAGAAATGACCAATTTAATGACACAGCAGACAAGTTGGATTTTTTCCCAAATATGAAGTTGATAAATAGTGAAATAATAAAACATTAAGACCACCTTACTATTATGACCACCTTACTATACGACCACCTTACTATTACGACCACCTTACTATTACGACCACCTTACTATTATGACCACCTTAATATTACGACCACCTTCAACTACCTGACTATTACGACCACTTTACTATTATGATCACCTTACTATTACGAACAACTGACTATTATGACCACCTGACTACTATGACCACCTGACTATTACGACCACTTTACTATTATGACCACATCATAATTAAGGTCACCAGCCACTAAAGTGTACGCTTGCCCTTGGAGGTACTCAGTGTCTATGCTGAGGCAAGTAAGAGACTCCACCCATGGGGTAAATGAGTAGCACTGAGAAAGAGAAAAGACCTTCATCATTAAAGCAGTTGCATTTACGGTCCAAAAAATTCATATTAGCACCTACATGTACAGTAAAACCTTGTTCGGTGAAACCTATTCGATCATTCCATCAACCAATCATTCAATTACGCTTTATAGCTTGCGTTTTTTTTCATATTTTACTAGCACCAAATTATAAATACAATTTTAACTCATCTTTTATCGTTTTTTACCCTAATCAATCAATCAATTAATCCGTCAGTCAATTAGTCTATCAATAAATCAATCAATCAATCAACCACTAACAAGCCAAAGAACCCACAAACCAACCAACCATATGCAAACTTGCAGCCCTCATAAACCTTTTTAAAGCATTCTTTTTACCCTTCTGCTTAATATTTCCCAATTAATAAGTTCATTTCTCCATTCTTAACAAGTGCAATCTTATTTGTGACAGCTCAACTATAGTAAATCAGTTTGAACTCATTATGGCTGTTCAGTTGTAAGAAAACCCCAGACAGACCAAATTGTGGCTTCTTTAAATTTAAATAATGGAATCTCCTCAAAGCACTTGTGAAATCTGCAGCAAATCTTAGCAGATTATGCTCTGCTTAATAAATCTGCAAAAATTAAAATTCAAAAGTAATTGCAAACAAACTCCTTCAGAATCCATGAATGCTTAAAGCCCAGATATCAATATTTGACAAGCACAACTGAAATGAATATGAAATATTAATATTCTAAAAGGCTGTTCTTCGGAAGGTGATAGTGAATTTAAAAGTATGAAAAATACTGTTGATACAAAACTGAAGGTGAGATAAATAAAGGTGAATAATTAGTTTTAACATATTTCAGGGGGAAAATAATATACAACAGCGTTATTAACATAATCATAAATTTGGTTGATAATAAAAAAAATACCAAGACTTATTAAAAATACATAAATGGAATAATACTGGGATGATACAGGATGACTCGGGATGATACAGGATGACTCGGGATGATAGAGGATGACTCGGGATGATACAGAGTCTCAGCTGATGAGACCAGATAGGGAGATAAAACATCTTGCCATGTTATAAAATTATATATACTCAGAACATATTTACTTCATAAAGTAGATGGTGAGGATGTCCAACATTGAGTTTTGTGGGATGAAAAAACATTAAACTGGCATGCGTCTGAGGTACTCTGCTGCTGTCCAACATACATCCAGGCTGGATGACGATGAAGCATTTTGATTGGCTCACAGAGAATATATGGCTATCATGTCTGTCTGTCTGTCCAGAGTATTTGTTAGCACTCATGTTACCATGACAACACAACATGAAATCTCCCTTGAAATCTCGTTGGTGCATTTCAACACGACGGCGATATTTTGCGCTTTTGATGTCCTCGTCACGTTAGCACACATCACTTTTACAAAAAGTAAATTGTGCCCGGAGGAATGGTTCCGTTCTATTAAGCTTTTGGAGCCTTATTTCCTGGGGTTAAAAATTGATGTAAAAGCGCTGTTATATTTCAAAACATGCAAGGGTTGACAAAATATTTTAAACATCAACAAACAAAAAAAACACAACGGAAAAGATGCTTAAAGACCACATAACTATTAAGATAACCTTGCCATTAAAACCACATAACGAACATGGATCCCACTATATTATCCAGCATTGCAATTGACTTCACATTAAGACCACCTCATTAGTAAGAACAGATTTTTATGAGTAGTTGTAATGGTGAGGTTCTAATCAAACTGTTTGCAAGTATTATGAGAAAAGTTTATTTCCGAAAATGTTAGTAGAGTATATAATATCACAATCTTCAATAAGAAACCAATAATTTCTAATAATAAACAGGAAATTTTTAGCATTTTATTAACATTACTACAAATGTAACTTAGGGGTTTTACCATATACTTAATATTTGGTTTTACTCATCATCTTTGTGGACTTCCCAAAACTTTCAACTCCAGGAATGTTATTCTAGCACCACAAAGAGGTATATTCACTATAACTTAGGGAACAGGTGGGGTTGGTGGGTGGATTAGGGTTTTATGTCCTGTATTTCTGCACCTGATGGGCTAATGAGGACAGGCAGGGACCCTGGCAATGAGACGAAGGATGAAACAGTCATCCAACTTTGGCTAAACCGGGAATCGAATCTGGTACAGATGAACTTACTATAAGCTGAAACAAAAAATATCTATTTTCCATCGTATACTTGCAGTAAATTATCCTACTAGGGATTACTATCCTGCTCTAAATACTTCCCAAACCTTTTAACTCTTGGCACGAGCATAAAAGGGACTCCCTGTTTGAAAGCCACAAAGCGTGGCAACTCAGAAAATTGGCTCAATTTACTGTAGTGCGCAATGTTCAAAGGCACATGCTCCGTTTAGCGTTATTTGTACACAGTCATGCCAAATGTGCACTTCTAAAGCCTCTGATCTATACAGAAAGTGTCAAAGCCTTTCGACAGATTTGAACACAAAGCATTGGAACCGAATAGCGATCGTAGAATGTTACACAGGATTTATGCGTGGTTGTTAGAAATGTATCAAACAGATACAAACAGATTTCTTGAGTCTATACTCAGCCTATCAGCTATATAGTTTAACCAATCACTTTGTAAACTAGCAAAGAATGTCCATAATTGGGATGAACAAAGTCGTTATATACATTAAGTCTGCTAGTGAATTATAATGATGTTCAGGAAATGGTAATAGAACCTGATCATAACGACGAGCTGTCATTGTATACATTCTCATCTATTTGCGAGTTACGACAATGTTCAGGAAACTGTAATAGAAAATGGTCAAAATGGTGAGTGGAGTCATCGCAAACACCCCATCAACATGCGAGTTATGACAAAATTCAGGAAATTTTCTAGATTACGATTTAAGTTGCCAAATGTGTTAAACCGTTCTAAAAAGTGAATTGGTCTTGATTCTAAGGTCTTGCAGATGAAAATCAAGATCTGATATTGGTTGGTTTTTCACTGGTGAGGCGGTAATACCAGCGAGGACGTCTTAAAAGTGAGGCGGTCTTGCAATATGGACGATCAAAAATATTTCACCACAAAAACTAACATAAACTTCCGCTGAGCTGGATATCCCTGCCATTGACAAGCATCATATTGTTGAACCTCTGGTTCATCCCATTACAATGAACCTTGATCTTCTTAAAAGTCCAGCAGCATAGCCAAACCAATTTGTTAATGAGGCCAAGCCCCAAGAGAACTGCAAACACTCCTGGTGTCTTGTCATTTCTGATAATTGTGTTTTGACAACCAACACTTTAAACCAATTTCTTCAGCACAAACAGTGTCCTTTCCATTTAATCTGGTCAAGTACCATTTGGCATTAATGGAAATTGGGGACGAAAAAGGGAAAGTTTGGGACAAAAGAGAAAGTTCAGATATTGTTGAAACTATAATTTTGAAGTTATGAAGGTGTTGTTTTGAAGTTATGAAGGTGTTGTTATAAAGAGTAGCTGTGTAACACAGTAGTTTTGTATTTCACAAGATATGACAAAACGTAAAATTTGGCCATACGGTTTGTCTTGCTGTTACCTAAATTCAATTCCATTCCATGTTGCAAGTTCAATTCCTGCCGAGAACTTGTGAATATTACGAGAACTTTGCTCTGGGTCATTGGAGAAAACATATAAAAGTACAATTCCATAACAAGTGTATTGATAGGCCATTAAATATCGTTATCATGTAAATGAAGACAGTTTCCTAACTTAGGAGAACGTTTGCATTGGGGCTCCAAACCATGATTATATGAGGAACCGTCAATGATTTCAACAACTAGTCCTTTGCAATTGCTGAAATTTTCCGCACTTTGATGGCAGAGACATAGTGTGCTAAACCTCGCCAGAAAATGTCTTATCTGTGACATCATAAATCTCCTTCCCTGGAGAGTTTCACCGACTTGTGGAAAACAGACAAGAGAAAAAGTTCTGCGGCTTTGCTGTCAAAAAATATGGCAGGTTTCAAATACCTGTGTCACACTATCCCTATACACGGCAAAACTCAAAATAGGATAAAAGGAATATGTGATAATTGAAGATTAAAAGGAAAAGGGTAACTTCTGTCAAGAGTTTAGCGCGAATGGAAAGCTTAAGTAGAAGAAATTTTTTCCCGTAGAATTTCATATTTATGTAAATATACACAACATAATTTTATTCAATTTTTAAATTAACGTTAATACATGAATCATAAATTATGAAACATTTAAGTAGCAACAATCAAGACGTAAAAGTTTCAACTCTAGTCTCTTTGTTATGATAGCAGTAGGTCGTAGAAGTTGACGATGCTTTAGACTAGTAGCATTGAAGCAACATCAGGGAAAAAGAGTGAATATGAATACAATTTCTTATCATCCTATCCCATCTCATGGGGATAATTTCCTTTGAAATCAACGCCCACAACGAAACGATCAGGCTGGGAATCTATCCCAGAACGTAACTAACAGAGGAGCTTATTAGCAGCTAAACCACTAGGCCTAAAAATATTATTGTCATATAAACACTCTTCATCATACCAATCCTATTACAACCGTAGTCTTGAGTAGCTCCTAATTTCCTACACCATAATAGTCTCATCTGGAGCCCCATCCCATAATAGGAGACTATCCCACAATGCTTTGGGGGAAGCCCTTTTGTGAAGAGGATGACCAAGGGTCAAGGTCTTTTGAGAGGGTTGTTTGAGGATGCTGGGAGGACCTCGGAGTACAGATAGCTAAGGGCTTCAGTGAGGACCTTTAGGTAGTCCAAGGGCCCCAACACAAAGGGTCTGGATGCCAGCACATAAGGTCATTTGTTCACCCAACAATGAAGGACCTATCAGAAGTCTAAGGGCTTTTATCACCACAAGAACCAGGTCAATTAATCTCTCACAGGGTGGACAAAAGCCCTGCATTGAATACTCAATGAATACAGGCACAATAACCACTGACATCCAATAGACACTTCAACAGTGCTCAATGTAAACATCCCACTGACTGCTTTATATATAGAAGGTCCTATAGATACACTGGTATAAATAGCATTCAAACAATGACATATTTTAGGATTTTCTAGGATTGATGTGGTAGTGTGGCGTTGGAAATATCTATGATTGTATCTCAAAATGGAGGAGAGGAGAGGAGAGGAGAAGAGAAGAGAAGAGCTCCAAATCCTATTATGGTGATCATCATATTCAATCAGTTTCAGCGATATCAATAAATCATCACATATATGACAGCCATAATCCCTGCAAAAAAAGTCATAAAACTGACAACTTGATTAAACTCAAAATGTGTGTTGAAAATATTCCTATTCAGTTACAGTAATTTTGGAGTGACTAATGTAATAAACACTAACAAATTAGTTTACAATCTGTTCAGATATGTCACCACAATCAACACCAACGACATTTGAACAATACAATTGCCAAATAGCAGTTTTCCAGGACCGCACCAGAGCACCAACACAATGAGTGATCGTGTAATAACCCAAACGCCAGGACTAGAAGTGAGAACAATCTAATGTGCAAAGACTTCAGTAATTACCTCTCATTGTCTGTCTACTGGGCCAGTTGCCTGGGGAAAACAGGGTTACTTGTCATTCTAGATTGCTTTTCTATAACAAAAGTGCGGTGCTGTTAAAACCGCGTTGTTTTTCGAGGAACAGTAGCTATGCTGTTAGTAAAATAACTTGAATAACATGTTCAAATGTATGCAAAGCCAATTAGAATGACTATAATTTAGCTCTTTAAGCACACGTATTGATACAAAATAGCTGGCAATTAAGAATACATTTTTCCAACATTTCCTTTTGTATAATGCACAAACATCAAACCATTGAAAGCCATGTTAGCAAGCTTTATAAATAGCTAGTGTTGTATTACTCCATCCATCATCACTGATTTTTAATCTTATCTTATCTTACGACATTCTAAACTGAGCAATGAATATTGGTTTATGATTAATTTATAAGCAGGTAAGAGTATTAGGACAATGGCATCCTTAAAGCATGACTCGTACACCCCATTTTTCTATGTGGTGACAACTGGAGACTTGACAACAACCAGATGAGATATTAACATCACCAATAAACTAGATCATCCCCCCATTACACAATCTAATGCGCTCACAACAAAATATTCCAGCAACTGCAAATGCAGCCTATATATTCCGACCTTCAGTTTCGCTGACTGATGTTATAATCAGACGATCCTTCATCCCCGCAGTGAATTACTCACATAGGTCTAGATGAAGTGCCCTGGATGACACCCCTCCACTCAGCTAGGGTGTCCTTTGGGGTCAAAGGTCACATCGTATGCAAATTACTCACTTCTGTGGTGACAAGTCAAATACTAGTAGTCCAGCTATGGAGTGCGGAGGAGCTGACAAGGCGGTTCATTTTGTTGTTATACAAACAGTAGTCCATCCTTGTATACACCCAGCCATTAATTGCGTTCACTAGTCAGAACAATATTTTGAGCAATTGAAAAATTTACAGATGAGTGTGTTATTTGCCTATTATTTTCTTTTTTGATCTGCCTCGTTTCTTTTTCCATCATTAATATTTTCGAAGGCGAATAAAAAGAAAAATGCACGGATACAAGAATTATGCTTTTAAGATGAGTATTTAGTGCACACAAGAGCATCATATTACCATTTTCCATATTAATAAGTTTTTTCCCTCAATTGAATGCATTCAATTTACAATAGTTGCAGCTCATGATCAGATTTACAGCTGGATAGCATGAACTTAGTAACTGCAATTGTCAACTTATTAGTTTAAATAGAGAACAAGGAAACCAGGCAGGCTGCCATAAAACAAGAATACATAACGCATAAAGCAAATAAATATGATTATGTATGTTTTAATACACATTGTCTTGTATTTGTTTCATAACAAGCTTGAGGGACCAATGTCAACATGATGTATTTCATACTTGAGAGAGTTTACTCAATATATCACTTCTGAGGAAGTCTCAACAAAATCGAAAGGTCCCCCGACAGTGCCTGAAAAATTAATGAGGAATTTCCAACTGGAGTTTATCAGGGGTCTCCCAGAGGATTATGTAATGATGCTGTAACGGTGTCTCCTGGGTGTTGTTTGTTAAAGGTTCAGATATTTTCCGATGCTATGTATCTTTCTCCTCCCTGTTTTTGACTGAATGGTTCTTCCTGGTGGGTCCGTGGTTTGATAATGTTAGCAATGTGGTCGTGCATCAAGTGAATTCGAGTGTGGTAAGCTGATACGTGTATCATGTCTATAAGGTTTATGATTGCTGCTCTAAATCATGGAGGGTAGCTTCTATTGCATCTATGTCAGTAACATTACAGAATGTAGAATGCATGTCAGTTTTCTTATGAGCTAATATAGTGAAACATACTGTCCAACATATAACTTGTAGCTACAGCATTGTAGAACTTTTGAACGCATAGTTTGACATCAAAATCAAGTTGTTTGTTTTAGTTATTCATTTTATTCATTAATACATGTTTATAATTAACACATACTGCTTTCAATATCAAATATAAATTCTTATATTTCTTTAATTGCCAGGAAACAAAACAAAGAAGCTGTATCATTCTACTGTGCCTTTCTCAGATCCTTCTGATTTTATACACTTATCATATCTTGCCTCCACTCGCCGTCAACTCCACTCTCCTATTAGACCGTATCTGTCATTTGCGGGGGCATTTTGACAGCAGAGAGAGGGTGCTGAACCTCACCAGCAATTGTCTTATCTGTGACGTCATTAATCTCCTTCCCTGGAGAGTTCCACTGACTTGGGCAAAACAGACAAGAGTAGAAGTTATGCGGCTTTGCTGTCACAAAATATGGCAAGGTCAAGTACCTGTGTCACTCCATTCCCTATACACAGCAAAACTCAAAACAGGACAAAAAGAATATGTGATAATTGAAGCTTAAAAGGAAAAGGATAATTTCGGTCAAGAGTTTAGTGCAAATGCAAAGCTGAAGTAGAAGAAATTTATTTTCCCGCTGAATTTCATGTTTGTGTAACAGAATTTGGTTCAATTTGTGTAACAGAATTTGGTTCAATTTCTAAATTCACGTCAACACATAATAATACATCATGAAACATTTAAGTAGCAACAATCAAGACGTAAATGTTTCAACTCTAGTCTCTTTATTATGGTAGCAGTAGGTCATAGAAGTTGACTATGCTTCAGGCTAGTAGCATTAAAGCAACATCAGGGAAAAAGTGTTATTTCATGAAAATTCTGAGCTATTTCAGAATGAGGCAAATGTTTCCTGAATGGTTGTTACTCTCTGGGTAACATTGGTGCAGAGAAGGAGAGAACAGCACCAGGCTTTATGCTGAATGTACCGGGACTTCACAAATGTTGCCTGGTTTCTTTTTTTTGGAGACAGCAGTTTCTATTACATTTTATGTATAATACATCAATCTTATGCCTGTCTGTGACTCCCATTGACTACATTTCTGCATTAAGTATGTATGGATGTATAGGGAAGTTGGCCGAGTCTGTTAGGATGCTTCTCTATAAATGCATGAGATAGAGGGGGCTGTCATTATCCATCCACTTTTTATCTGGGCCATGAATTTGGTAAAACCATATAATCGCATTACTTGTGTCTCGCTACAATTCTTCCAGAATATTACAGTCAGAATTAGTCATAAAATACCGCAGACCAGGATAGCAGGATGTTTAGGGAAATATTCATATAAAGGATGATTATTCAGGTCGTTTGGGAGAGTTGTAGTCGATTAAGGATGATTGGTTTGAAAGAGAGATCGAGAAAAAGGGAGATGGATGGTATAATCAATGAGAATATAGCAATAACATTTGGCAATAAAAAGGGACAGAGAATGATGCAATAGTGGATTTTCACGAAAGGTTCTCTATATTTCCACCAGGTAGCTATGACAGAATACTGCAATTCTATTGGCTGAAAAAGTTCCCGCCCTTGGCTGTGATTGGCTGAAGTAGAGTGCATTCTAGCAGCAATATTTTTAGTGCATTTTAATGTATATTTGACACCTTATCTTCAATTGATTTTTGTTACTTCCCTGAGAAAAATATATTCATGGAATCTACTATGTCTGAAAAGCAAAATGAGTAATAAGAGGAAAAGAAAGACTGATGTCATGCTGAATTCAGGGCTGCGCAGTAAAAAGTCCCAATCAAACCCAGATAATACATTCTATAGTGAGCCTTAGTTAAGTTCCAGATATTTTCATCTGTCATAGTTTCATCACGTGTTGCTTGAATAAGATGTTAACTTGGCATTCTTCGTCCCCTGGATCTTTCAGGATGAATTTGCTAAATATTTAGCCTTTAGTTGTTTAATTCTAATTCTTCTGATCTCACCATTACATCTGTATTTTGCAATTCTTTAACTCACAAAATCATCTTTATAATTTGATAAATTATGTATTTTTGGGTAAATGGCCAATATGCCAGTAGGCGTCTGCCAGCCTTTTGACATATATAATTATAGAGTTTGAATCTGTGCAAAATGAACAAGGTCCAACGAATTGAATTGAAAAAACAAAACAAAAAGCCTATATGCACCACCACAGGCTCAAAAATATTGAAAATGAGGTGGTCTAAGATCACTGGTCTTAATGAAGTCTGGAGTTATTATGGGGTTCAAAATCCAATGACCTTTATGGTAAATTGGTCTTAATATTAAGGTGGTCAAGAGGTAGGATTCCACTGAACTGGTCAATACTATTCTACTCTCATTTCTGATTGTGTTGCAAAGAGCATTGAATAAATGTAGCATCCCAAAATGTTGCAAACCAAATGTTGCAAACACAATAAGCCAAGAGACTAACCATGCTGCTGTTCTTGACTAAGTGATTTAATGCTTTGGGGAGTTAGGGGGGAAATTGAAAGAGTGTGAAAATGAGCCTAAGAGATAGGGACAATTCAGGTTTGATAGGACTAGGGACATTCAGGGAGATAGGACAAGATGTAGACCACCAGGCTCATAGGTTATACAATTGATATGACAAAGAGAGCAATACGTTAAGGCACCAGGAGAGACAGTGTCAAGCAACCCGTCCGACAAGATAAATTGCCTGACCTCCCAGCCTCTTGTACAGTTGAACCCATCTCACCAACAAGATTACTGTAAGACCATCTCACCACTACTGCATCACCATTAAGACATAAATTTTGGACTCACCATTAAATTTTACGTCATAAGCAGAACTACCTCACCATCTGTAAACTGTGCATCAAGGACAGTCTGCTTCTTGTGCAGTTTAAACTGTCTCCCCAACAACAAGATCATCTCCCCGCTCTGACTGCATCACTCAATTTTGTCCCTATGGTTAAATGTGGTTGTAAATCATTTCATAGGCTACTTGCTGTTTCTGCTCCAGGACCCTTGAATCTTCAGGGTCCCTGGAAACTGGCGTGAGCGGTCGACTTGTACACAGGGCTAGTTGTTAAATATTACCTCATAATCAAGACAACCTCGCCATTAAAGTTGGTAAGGCCTCCACCAAGAGTGATCTGCTTCTTGTGGAGTTTAACATCTCACCAACAAGATCACTGTTAGAAAATCTCACAACAACATTGTACAACTGCATCACCAACAAGACCCCACATTTTGAACCCAATTTTGTCCTCCTCGTCACATTTACCCCATAATTAAGACTCGACCAGTATATTATCCATCCAGGGTGGTCTTAAAGCTGTGATATTGCTGTAGTTAACAGTTCTGGATCAAGAATGACCCAGCAATGGAGCTCATGTAGCATGTATCCTATGGGAGAATGTTGATAACCCGGGCTATGTTTATGCATCAGAAAGCACAAATAATCTTAGATATACGGTACAGCTTAAAACTAAAGATAAGTCCCAGTTCAGAAACATTGTATAGTATAATGAAATACCAAAACATACAGATTAACATTAAAATATTTAGGTTACATTAACAGCCAAATTCAACCTTTTGCTAACAAAAGTAGCTGTTAATTTTGTTGGACATTTCGACCAGTGGAATGTTGTTAAATTTCATTTGTGAGTATGCATTAATGGCAAGATCCAATCTTTTTTTAAATGGCTTTAATAATTGTTGCAGTTTTTATTGTTGTTGGACATGCTGATCAATTAACTGGGCAATGTTGTTGACATTAATTAATTGTGCTTTTTCGGACATAACCTAAAATACCAGGTTCCAAAAACAAATATAAACATGATGAATGATGCTCTTCAAGTTTTTCGCTGAACGTCTGTGTTTCTCCAAGGTTTCATCGAGGGGAGACAACCCTAAGTAATCTATTTTAATATGAAATGATACGTTTGAGCATTTTTCCCCCAGACAAACATCGATGAACCCCCATCAAATGGCGAAAAGGTCCAAGAAACCCCATTTGCCAAAGACGATTGGTTTCAATACTTTATGATGGACAATCCAAAAAGGTATAAAATGTTATCTTACCAAATGTTATATTAGTTATCTGATGATGTAAAACGTTTCATATTTTTCGAAATTGTCAAATGTTTGGAGATGAATGTTGTCTGTAATTCATGTCAATATGGTTTACCAGTCGAAAGGCCGATGAATTTGGGGCTTACTTTTTCGATGTTGTTGACAGAATACAAAGAGTGTTCTTATCCGGTCTGCGAATGAATTGAACATTATTCGGGCGTTTTGGTCTCCAGGGCTTTAGTTGCATGTGCTTAGGACATGATTCCTGAATTTAATAAAGGGCTCATGGGCGTCACCTGTTTCAATGTCCAAAAAACATCCGAATTCCTTTATCGGCCTTCGGCCATTTTGCATGTGTAGAAAACCATCTTTATAATTCAACTTGTTCGCATTAAAAGCCTGATTGCCGCTTGCTTTGCATGAGGCCTTTTATCGTTTCAATAAAGCGAAGGTTTTCACAAAAGCGAGCAGAACGTTTGATAAGTTTCACTTGAAATTGTTTAATGAAGAGAAACAAATGATCGTTATTTTTACTAGAGCTTCAGCCGGTAGCCTTCTTTTTATTTTTCCTCTCTGTCGTTCTCTCTTTTTAATTTTTCCCCTCCAGGAAGTTCGAAATGTAAAAGGAAGCATCTGATGTGAGGCAACAGAATGGCTGGAGCCAATGAAATACTGCTTTTTTTCCAGCATCTGCTTATGGAGGCAACAAAAGCTGGATTTCGAAACTGGCTTGTAATACATTGTTTTTAATGTTCATTTGCAACATTTTCTAATAAATAACAATGATATCACACTTGAATATATATTTTTATTACTTCTTTTTGCCCATTTAATTGAATTAGATAAATTTTATCGGCTTTGCACTGGCAGACGGCGGGCTATTTTGCCAGCATTTTGTCCCTGAGGGCCTCATTAGCTGCAATTTATGTTCTTGTACCAAATGCAACACCAAAAAGAGATAGCAAAATTGGTAGTTCACAGGAAAATTGTGATAAGTGGATTATTGATTCAATTTAGAATGAAGTAGTGTTGTATTGTTACAAAGCTTGTGGATTCTAAGGTCAGAGTGGATATTGCATAACCAGTAAGAAGAATCAAAAGCTGATTTTGTGTAGTGGAACCCTATGTTATTTATGCTAAACTACTAAAAACAATGCCACTATTGAAAATGTCTACCCTTCTAAGTTCATCACAACTTGAGTCACCTCACAATTGAGTCGAATGAATAATCACTGAATTTACAACAAGAAGGTGGCCTGAATGATTAAGTTTAACACAATGAACAGAACACAATATGGTCTATTTGTTGGTCTTGCTGGTGAGATGGTCTCAATATTATATGTGAACATATATGGTATAACATAGAGATGCCAAGTTTATATACTAAATTCCCTGTTAGGTCAAAATTGTGTCTATTCATTATTGCTACTGTTAGTTTCATAAAATATGGTAGACTAGCTGTCTGTAGCGACCTGTACCTGGCGGTGGTCTAAACATGCTAAAGCCAGCTGCTTCTGCGCACTTCTATAGCTAACAATCGGCTTACATCTACCACCAGATAAATATAAATCTCGGTAATTGTAAGAAATTAATCTAATATATCATAAATATGTACTTTCAGATCCGGTTTTGAGTAGCCAGCAAATGCAGCTTTGTCTAGGTTCAATTTGACGGGCCGTTTTTAATGAAACTAACTGTAAATTCACTGCAGAAAGGAAACATATTCCAAAGGCTTTTCACTATAAAGAACAATAGTACTGGATCCAACTATATTCTTACCATTTTTATCAACTTTGCAATTATGACTACTTCAATTCAGACTTAATAATGCATATCACTGCACCAAGGATGGTCTTAATGGTGAAGTTTTGCAGCATTTACCTCATCATTCCTTAAACAAATGTACTCAGTATCCACCTTGGTGCCAACTTTTAGTCTATGATCCCCTAACCACAAAAAGCACTTAATCTTCTCTCCTTGGACACTGACCTGCCATGACCTATGACCTACTTGGGTGCAAAGGTCACAGGAAACACGTGGGACAGTCTTGGCCAATCAGGATGCTTTTCTTTCCTTTAGGCATACTGGTGCTTTTCTTTACTGCTGTTCCGGGGACTTAGTGTGAAGCGAACCAAATTTTTTTTGTTATACCATATCCAGATGCAACGGTGCTATCGGGGCGTTTCCATTGCATAAGGACTCTGGTTTTTGGTGTAGCGGATGAAGTTCTCGCTTCCCATGCACAAGCATGATAAGGTGTAGATTTAATTCTCAACTGAGTCACCTTGCTTTCTTTGATGCATTACGCATGTATGTCTGTCTGTCTAGTCTATTTTGATCAGCTCTCTTCGGTCAATACATTTGGTTATTTTCTCTGTCTTTCTGTGTAAATTGATATTTCTTTTGCTGTTTGTCTGATTCAGACATGGTAATCCATGACTGAACTCCAATTCTTGAAAATACACAGGTGCATAGCCAGGGAAGCGGAGGGAGGTTGAGGGGGTCGTTCGACCCACCCAACTTGGTCCATGGACCATGGACATTGGTCCACATCAGGGAATACCATTTAAAAATTTGTATCATAGGTCCACAATTTTATAAAAAAGACCCAACCAATGCTAGCGGCTGGCTACGGGCCTGCCACACAAATTGTCATACGATTATGCGTTTTATTAACCTTGCACACGTTTTTTAATAATGGAAGTGTCTGTCTTTACATCTGCATTGTCTCTGTGTGTCGGTCCGTCATTTTGCTTTATTGTAGCACTGTATGCAATATCCATAGCAATTTCTCTCACACTCATCTGTGTGTTTCACCGCTAGTCACCCGACTGACCCACACAATCATCCTTTACATGAATATTTCACTCGACATCCTGCTTTTCTTGTCCACAATATTTTACGGCATTTTTGGACTAGATTATTCTCGGAGAAATATAGCATAACACAAGTAATGCAATAATTTGGTCTTACCGAATTTATGGCATAGATAAAACGTGGATGGATAACGACAACGCCCTCAATCTCATGCATTCATAGAGAAGCATCCGAACAGATTCATAGCCAACTTAGCCCCTGTATATCCATACATACTTAATGCAGACGCAGAATGTAGTCAATGGGAGTCACCACCTAGCTCTAGACTGATGTATAGTACATACACTCTAATAGCGAAGTTTTTTATAATAGCACTGCCTTTCCAGAATTTAAAAAGGAGGAAAACACTGGTGGTCATGACTGCTCAAAAGTATGGTCTGTGGTAGCCCCGGGGACCCATGCATGCGCGAGCATGGGTCACGGTTCATCCCATTGGAAAACCTTCAGATCCTGACATAAAGGTTCGGGAGAATTAGCATAACAATTTTTCCTTACTACATTGGCTCAAAGTTGTTACACACATAGTCAAGACGGTTTTAAGAGGTATATTAAATTTAGTATAATTGCAACATATAATGAACGTTGTGATATTCCTAATTGTTATATTTGTTCGAGGTCAAACCTTCATTAGTGTCATTATATTCATAACATACCTTTCGTATATGTCATCATTGATGAAGAGCACTGTTTATATTTTTGTTTTGTCAATTTGATATAGTATAGAAAATATTTTATGAATCTTTAATCCCTGTAGGTGACCCCACAATAGCGAAGGGATACCTTCTTAGTGGGGTCTCCTCACATTATGTACAAAATGTTTTGAAAATTAAATTTATAATATATGTTTTATGAATGTGAAATAAAATGAATGAATCTGAATCTGATATAAGACAAAATTTTGCTACTGATAGCAAATAAACTAATTCATCAACGCATTATGTAGCATTATGAAATCATCATGTCAAGTCTAGTGAAGCTAATTCGTTTCTTATACATGGGACACATGGTAATGAAAGGCTACAAATGATTGGCCAGCTGAAGTGAAAGTTATGGTTATGTATGCAAAGAAGGTGACGTCACAGAGCAATGACGTCATCAGCAGTCAAGACTTTCACATTGGAGATGATTGAAAGATCAAGGGGGCATTCCATTCGCTGGCAATTGGTTCATTTTGGTTTTAAATAGGGGAAAAAGCTTAATATGATTTATTACAGTCAGCTGTGTAATCGAGTCTTGTGACTGAGATACCGATAATTGTGAATGCATAGTCGTCCTTGAATCTAGGCCTAATTGTCCAAAGACACCTTCCTCTTGGGTGTAATATGCATTTTTGATGGGTTAGTAAAAAAAAACAACCAGTGAAATCCAAGTTTAGGCTAAGTGTGCATCATCAACCTTAGTGTTTACATTTTGTAAGTTTTTAGAAATAAAAAGAACTAGGATCCCTTTAAAAGTAGGCCTAGGCCTACTCAATGACTGCATTTTATTAGATGCATTACTTTCAATAGTTTACAGTCGATCTGTCACAAAATCATGGATTTTGCGAGTAAGGGTCGAGCCTGGGCTAAATATATTAGTGCAATTAATGGGTCGGGTCCAGCTGGCCACTGTTTTCAGCTAGGCCCGTGCAGAACCCTACCAGCTGGGCAGGCTGCCGAGCTCTGAGAGAGCTCTGCTGCCTCATGTCCTTGCACATAATGACATCACCAGTTGTGACGTCACAAGAGGCTACTTTCTCTTTTATTAGCCAATCAGAACAGCTGTAAGCCAGCAAAGGCTAAAAAATGGAAAATGGCCGATCCTGATCATGAATGATCCTTTCTCTCACTTGAAAATGGCTTTAATTCAGTAGCTTTCATTGTGCGACATCAAAACTGAGTGCTATCAGCAGCAAATCATATCAGGACTGATTATACCGACTTTCATTTCCGTACTTGCCATAGATTTATTGTTGGACAAAATCTCCCGAAGGTAAGTCAAATCTCAAGGTTTGTCAATGGGATGACTCATGACTCATTTGCTAATAACACACAGGGGTCTTCAGGGCCAGGTCTATGGGGACTCTGTGCCACTGCAAATATACATTTGTATCACAAAAGCATAGGCAAAAGATCTCTATTAATACATCCTTATACATACATTTTTTATTGAACTGTGCAAAAATTTCTCCTTGAAAGTTTTGATGATTAGATAAATATATGAGCCGTGAGATATCCTTAGATTTTTGTCCGATAATTGTCTACTTGTCCTTCCATTTCAAAGCAAATGCACGTAATTGTAAATTTTTCCTGCATTTATGCAGTAGTTGACCTTGCCATATTTTCTGACAGAAAAGCCGCAGAACTTTTTCTCTTGTCTGTTTTCCACAAGTCAGTGAAACTCTCCAGGGAAGGAGATTTATGACGTCACAGATAAGACAATTGCTGGCGAGGTTCAGCACCCTCTGTCTCTGCCGTCAAACTGCCCAGCAAATGACAGATACTGTCTGATAGCGGAATAGGACTGATGCCACGAGAAGGGAAGACTTGACTCCTCGAGGGCAGAGAGACCAAGAATTTGTACAATTTTTAAAATGTTATGTTCTGCATAAGGTACAAGTACCCAAACAGCTGTACAGTATTGGTTAAACTACACCTGTTCAAAATTAACTAAACTCATCAGACCAAATTGTGATATTTCTTGATAGTTGCACATAACACAAAAAAGCAGACTTTTCGAATGTTCTAATGAATTTTGACTAGTAGGCACATACGCATCGTATTTCAACTGTGAGGCAACAAGCTGAAAATCATACTAAAGTAAAACAATAAACAAATTAGCAACTTTATAAAGACCACAGTCGTGTTATTCAAAATGGTCACAGAAAACGACTTGCGATGATATTCCTGTGTGATGCCGATCATTCATTGATTTTTTTTTTGCAGGGACAAATAGTCTCACTGAAGTGATCATTTCTACATACTGTAATCCTACTGACATAGATGCTATCATCGATGATTTAGAATGGCAATCATAAACCTCATAGACGTGCTACAGATACACGTATCAGCTTACCACACTCGAATTCACTTGACGCACCACTATATTGCTTACATTATCAAACCACGGACCCACCAGGAAGAACCATTCAGTCAAAAACAGGGAGGAGAAAGATACATAGCATCGGAAAATATCTGAACCTTTAACAAACAACACCCAGGAGACACCGTTACAGCATCATTACATAATCCTCTGGGAGACCCCTGATAAACTCCAGTTGGAATTTCCTCATTAATTTTTCAGACACCGTTGGGGGGACCTTTCGATTTTGTCGAGACTCCCTTGGAAGTGATATATTAAGCAAACTCTCTAAAGTATGAGATACATCATGTTGACGCCGGTCCCCCAAGCTTGTTACATTGCAAAAAAGTACAGATTAAAGTGTATTTATACATAAATGTAATCATGTTAATTTGATTATAAGTTTCATTTAATGTGATAGATATTGTAATAACTTGGACTCGAGTATTTATGTGCCATTACTTTGCATACACATAACAATGTAGTGAATGTACAATATTCAAGCAAACAATTGCGATGAACTAAATATTGGGCCATTATTATCGGCATGAGAATTGAACCCACTACTGTTTTTAGCAAGTAAAACCTTTAGCCACTAAGCCACACTGCTGCTTATAAAAGTTACACAAGCAGGAAATCCATTAGCGAAGCAAACATCATACAACTTAACCAAATATACTGTCAGACACAGTCCAAGATCGGCTGTTTGTATAACAACAAAATGAACCATCGTGTCAGCCCCTCCGCACTCAAAAGCCGAACTACTAATATTTGACTTGTCACCGTTGAAGTGAGTAATTTGCATATGACGTGACCTTCGACCCCAAAGACACCCTAGCTGAGTGGTGAGGTGTCACCCAGGGCGCTTCATCTAGACCTATGTGAGTAATCTACCACTGGGATGAAGGATCGCCTGATTAGAACATCAATCAGCAGAATGTGATGCTGAATAAAATGGGTAATGAAAAGAAGACTCGGTCATTTTCGGCTTAGTTGCATGTCTTTCTTGCACATCTCCTAACGTGAATATTAAATAAACTAACAGGAGATATTTACCTTTTGTAAGTAACATTAAATACAGTTACATTCAACTTATGCAGAAAATAGCTATTTCCAAAACAGGTCTAATTAAATGCTATAAGATAAAGAATCTAATAATATTAAATCTATGAACCATCTCCAATTAAGACCAATGAATTGTCCTTATTTATATTTTCACCATTTTCACTGACTTCATAGTATGAACCATCTCAAATAAAGACCAGTACTTTGGTAACAAAGGTGGTATTCACAAACGCTCCACTGGAGTTCATTAAAAGGAATGTTCAAACGACCTCCCATGAAGTACAATTACTTTAATTGTCATCTTTACTGTCACCCTTTTTGAAGACCTCACAATATCATGCATTGCATATCGAGATTACAGACTAGGGGTCCACATCGTTTGTTTCAAACGATCTGGTACGTATCTATTGATTGGACAATCAATACACGATATATCAATTGATACGAAAACTTGAAAAAGAAAGACGAAATTAAGCTGACAAACGGTAGTGCATGCAAAATTCACCAGGTGGCACAATTACTTTCAACAGCTGCCACTAGGGTATAGTAGGGGTACCATAATATCACCCACGAAAACACCTCATTTTTGTGCATGGGAAATGGACGGATTTAAGAAGTCAAACGATTATCGATTGACCAATAAAGTGATTCATGTAATCGTATCGTTGAAATAACCGGTTTAATTGATATATCGAGAACCGGTACAGACCATCTCAAATAAAGACCAGGACTTTTGCATCTGAGGCAGTATATCACATGCACAAAGACTTTATACTGCAGTTCATAAAAACAATTGTATCTCCCCATTAAATCTTCGCACTTTCCCAATACCTTCGACTGAATCTCCTTCTCATTTGTATTTCTCACCATAATGATCAAGACCAGTACTTTTTGCACCGTTGGTGTTATTAACACACACTCCACTGTAGTTCATGACGACAACCTCGCGGAGGCCACCTTAACGCAGACTTGTAATGAGCACCCTTAGCACCCCGCACATTACATGACCATCCTTTCATTAACACCCTGATACATCTTGCCCCTGTCACCTTTGCTAATGATCCTGTCAGTTGATAATGAGCTTAGTTACCCTGTTTCCCCCCTGGGGTGATCTTGGTCTAATGAAGTGTGAAGGACTTAATAGAAAGATACATGCACTGAGCAGAGGTGGGTATTGGTTTAGTTAGCTGGGCACAGTATCTGCTTTTACCAAAGGAAATCATCACAGTAGGTGGGATTTTGGTTTTTTTACTGAGTCCTAACCACAAGAAACCACTATCATCTGTATTTCTCTCCATAATGCACCAGTAATCATGCATTAATACAGAGGGTGGATGGATTAGGGCTTTTACCTCTTGTATTTCTGCACCTGATTAGGACAGGCAAGGAACATGGCAATGAGATGATGGATGCAACAGCCATCTAACTTAGGCTCGACCGGGAATTGTACCCGAGACCTAATGATTGGAAGCCCAGCGCGCTACCACTGAGCTAGACTTCCAACCTACATTTATACAGAGCAAAGGACTTATCAATGGGAAAGATCTCTTTCAAAAGAGTTGTCAAAACTTGGAACAAATGCGATAAAGTGAGAATCATCTCTGAGAATTACGTTTGGAGATCTTCAGGATCACTTGCAAAATCATGCAAGGAAAAGTCACCATAGGCCCCTAAAGTTAAGTGTGGGTCAACTCTGGAATTCCCTCATAAAACGATGATGAGGAACACAGGCTTATGCCACTCAAGCACCTTTCATAACCACTAAAGGTCTCTATAACTACATGGCCAAATGTGCCACATGCGTTTTCCATGTGAAGGATAAACGCATGAAAATGGTGAAAACCATGCGTTTTCCATGCATTTATCTAAACGCATGGAAAACGCACATAGCACATTCGGCCATGTAGAACAGTACAGCTATTCTAGCGAAATATAATAATATCCCGAAACAAAAAGATACATGCAGTCATACGTTAATAAAAAATGGTTTCATACTTTTTTTAGCATATCCCTAACAGCCATCTCAACAGTAAGATCGCACAGTATTATTCGATAACATTCTCTAGATCCTTATATGACTTCATCAGCACCACTCTATTGAATAGCCTCTATACAGCATCTATACCTCAACTCTCCTTAAGAGTAGCTGATCAAGAATGAAAGGCAACTAACCGGGCACTCTCAGAATCAATGAGCGATATTGGGAGAAGTCTAATGTTTGCCAGAGGCCTTCATCTATATTTCTCATTCATGAGAAGCTCAGACCAAACTTTCTTTATATGATGGACAAGCATTAAGACGTGGCAGTCTCAGAGTTGGCTGAGTTTCACACTGCCAACATTGAAGGGTAAAAAAGGCCGAAAAAATGAGAGGAAAAATGTAGAAATGGACTTTAGCTATATATCTCGAAATTGGAATAGGGATCATATATCTAGTGATGCTAAATGTGGGGATATTTCAGGACTTTAATGGGTTTCACTAAGTTTGAAGGGTTTTTAAACTAACTTTTAATGGCATATTCAGTCATATTTACTATAACTTACCCATCTGGTTAATTAAGTAATCAAAATATTAATGAGATATTTCAAAAAAGACATGTGATGGAAACTACTTTGTTTCATGAGTAATATAAACTCAGGCAAAGGCACAAATGTTTACAGAAGAAAATACACAGAATTACTTTAATTTGGCTGACCACTCCTAAAAAATAACTATGAGTAACAAAGATACGGAACTGCAGTTTCACAGCATTAGACATACAAAACTTCACAATAAGACCAAATCATCATTAAGACCACTAATTAATTAACCTCACAGCTGAGGCCACTTCAACATAAAGACTAACTCAGCGACTGTCAGTTCAAAGCCCACTCCCTGCACTGTTTATGAGCCACATCTATCCCTGTCCCATCACATGGGATGTACTCATCATCATCTCATCCATGGTAGTGACTGTGGGTGCATGGGTTCAAAGCCCACTCCCTGCACTGTTTATGAGCCACATCTATCCCTGTCCCATCACATGGGATGTACTCATCATCATCTCATCCATGGTAGTGACTGTGGGTGCATGGGTTCAAAGCCCACTCCATGCACTGTTAATGAGCCACATCTATCCCTGTCCCATCACATGGGATGTACTCATCATCATCTCATTCATGGTAGTGACTGTGGGTGCATGGGTTCAAAGCCCACTCCCTGCACTGTTTATGAGCCACATCTATCCCTGTCCCATCACATGGGATGTACTCATCATCATCTCATTCATGGTAGTGACTGTGGGTGCATGGGTTCAAAGCCCACTCCCTGCACTGTTTATGAGCCACATCTATCCCTGTCCCATCACATGGGATGTACTCATCATCATCTCATTCATGGTAGTGACTGTGGGTGCATGGGTTCAAAGCCCACTCCCTGCACTGTTTATGAGCCACATCTATCCCTGTCCCATCACATGGGATGTACTCATCATCATCTCATTCATGGTAGTGACTGTGGGTGCATGGGTTCAAAGCCCACTCCCTGCACTGTTTATGAGCCACATCTATCCCTGTCCCATCACATGGGATGTACTCATCATCATCTCATTCATGGTAGTGACTGTGGGTGCATGGGTTCAAAGCCCACTCCCTGCACTGTTTATGAGCCACATCTATCCCTGTCCCATCACATGGGATGTACTTATCATCATCTCATCCATGGTTGTGACTGTGGGTACATGGGTTCAAAGCCCACTCCCTGCACTGTTTATGAGCCACATCTATCCCTGTCCCATCACATGGGATGTACTCATCATCATCTCATCCATGATAGTGACTATGGGTGCATGGGTTCAAAGCCCACTCCCTGCACCGTTTATGAGCCACATCTATCCCTGCCCCATCACATCGGATGTACTCATCATCATCTCATCCATGGTAGTGACTGTGGGTGCATGGGTTCAAAGCCCACTCCCTGCACTGTTTATTAGCCACATCTATCCCTGTCCCATCACATGGGATGTACTCATCATCATCTCATCCATGGTAGTGACTGTGTGTGCATGGGTTCAAAGCCCACTGCCTGCACTGTTTATGAGCCCTTCTATCCCTGTCCCATTACATGCGATGTACTCATCATCATCACATCCCAAAAGCGTCATCTTACAGTTACATTATCAAGATGAATCCCGCTGGTTTCTTGTGGTAAAAGCAGAGATCACATGTCAAATTAACTAATGCCAACTGATGACAGAACATTGCTCTGTATCATGGAAGCATCTCCTAAACAAGTTTAAACCGTTGCAACTTCTGCCCGCAGTGTCTTAGCGCGTCCCGCGGAAGGACATCTGACATGGGCCCAAACAATTCTGTGACAACTGAGCTAGTGTGGCTGACGTTGGGCCAACACTGGGTCAACACTGGACCAACATTGGTCCCCAGCCTGTGTGAGCTCATCTGGGCCTGTGTAACTTCATCTAGTGCCATTGTAAGTTCGTGTCTTGGGCAAATAGACAAAGTTTTGATAAGCCTGGCTCATTGAGTCACACAGTTTGGGGAGGAAAAACTACTGTGTCAATGGATTGAATTGATGGCTACTATATTGCATGGTTTTTTCTTGCCTACTGTCTAGCTTGTTTGTTGTGTGTTTAGTTGATTAACAACTGTATGACTAACCGTGGTAATTTATCGGATATTTCACAAAATAATACAGAAAACATCACGATTTGATACCAATCCCTGCTGTTACCTTTACAGGCACTCAGTGTAAGGTGGTCTTATATATTAATGAAGAGAATTTAGATAGGTCAAAATGTTACGGTATCACTATTGAGGTGTCTTAAATAATGAATTTTGGCTTGAGGTAGATTCACAGAAGAACATACAGATAATTGACTCCCAAGACTAAATGGTCAAAATAAAGATAGTGAGATAGATAGTTAGATTGATAGATAAATAGATAGATAGATAGATAGATAGATAGAGATAGTGAGATAGTGAGATAGACAGACAGTGAGATAGATAGTGAGATAGATACATAGATAGAATCTATCTATCCCATCATATTACGATCATACCCCTAGTAGGCCTCTGGTCTTAATAGTGAGGTAGTCATTGTACTAAAATGGTCTTAATGTGGACTTCCACTGCAATACCTAACTAGTGTACAGTCAATACTTTTCTCTGCACAAAAAAATACATTGGCAAAAACCCTGCTAGTCACACTAAATCCACACTATTGCTCAAGTCTGGAGTTACCCTCTTGTTTTCCTGAATCGACAATTGTATTTTCTTGTATTTTCAGGGGCTGTAAATGCAACAATGAGTAGATATTGGTCTTATTGACCCCCTCCATTTGTAAGACATTTGTTCCCAGTGACTCTGAAATCAAATACCTGTTCCTACAACTAGGGGCGCTGTGCACTCCACCAGGGGTCGTTGCTTGATAACTTCCGGTCACGTGACTGCGTCCAAAGCTCCCTTTTCCCCCCAACAGAGGGCTCTGTTGATCACGACAACACAAAATCGAATAAAAGAGATTGGGGCCAGCTCATGTTCATAGATGTTAGGGGCCAGTTGTATAATTCTAAGCCACTGTTCTCAGTATCTGCGGATCTGCAGGAATTCCGGAAGCGTCATAAAAAATTCCCTCTGACTGGGCTTGGGGAAAGCGCAAAAGAAGCCTGTTATCATTTATTCAACAAAGGCAAAAGCGCCTTCGAAATCATGAGAATAGATGAGAATTACCCCACACACCAATAAAAAGTAAAAAACACCGCGAAAAACTAAGAAACAAAAAAAGTCATTCGACCGGCATTGTTCAGCCACGCAGTGATAATCGCGAATGAATTTTGCTCATAAAGAATATCGAATGAGGTTCAATTTAATTATGTTCCTAATTATTGCATGCTTTCCTAGAAAATACCAGCTCTTTTAACCCCAGAAAGCTGCATTTATTCAATGAACCGTTTATCTTTAAGTTCGAATTAAGGCTCAACAATACTTTATAACTTTCTATAATTTAACAAGAGTTTAACTTTTGTATTAATTATCTCCATGCTACCAGACTGAAGCTTAGTAAGTCTACAAGACCAGAGGCAGATGTAATGATGAGATAATACCAGAACTGAAGTGAATTCCACACCATGCTACACATTAACCACATGGGTGGGGGTCTTATATTGCCCCTGCATAGAGTCTATGCTATAGACACCATACAAGGTACCAGCTACAGCCAACCAGTTTCAAAAGGGTGCACTGATATATGGAGTCATTATGGACCTAATAGACAGCAGCATAACAGTCAATAGTGGATTTTCGCAGAAGGTTCTCTATATTTCCACCAGGTGGCTATAATAGATTACTGCAATTCTATTGGCTGAAAAAGTTCCCGCCCTTGGCTGTGATTGGCTGAAGCAAAGTGCATCATAGCAGCAGTATTTTTAGTGCATTTTAATGTATATTTGACACCTTTTCATTCAGTTTATTTTTGTTATTTTTCTAAGAAAGTTATACTTGTTGAATAAGTCAGTGATTATCTTCTATGTCTGAAAAGCAAAATGAGTAATAAGAGGAGATGAAAGACTTATGTCTTGCTGAACTGCTGCTCAGTGAAAAGACTCTATTGTCTGCAATTCACCAGACCTGGTTCGATCCCCGCCCGGGCACTCTGCATGAGCTTTATCCCAGCTGCTGGATGTCGATCACATTAGACGTTATACGGGAGTTGCCTTGTACTCTGTGTTTATGCTTAGGCACGTAAAAGACCCCCACCCATGGGGTAAATGTGTAATATGGTGTAGACTCCAAGCAGCCTTATCATCTCATCATTATGTCGGCCTCTGGCACCTGGTCATTTAAGCTGACTAAGCTACAGACCTAGGCCGATTCATCAGTCCCTACATTGAGACAAAGCATTGAGACATAGCATCGAGACATAGCATTGAGCCATCGAGACATAGCATTGAGCCATCGAGACATAGCATCACGACATAGCATTGAGCCATCGAGACATGGCATTGAGCCATCGAGACATAGCATCGAGACATAACATTGAGCCATCGGGACATAGCATCAAGACAGCATTGAGCCATTGAGACATAGCATCGAGACATAACATTGAGACATAGCATTGAGCCATCGCGACATAGCATCAAGACATAGCATTGAGCCATCGCGACATAGCATCAAGACATAGCATTGAGCCATCGAGACATAGCATTGAACCATCGAGACATAGCATCGAGACATAGCATTGAGACATTATCAGACATAGAATCGAGACATAGACATGCAAACAAAAACCTCACTCCGAGGCCTGCCCTATTCTATTTAACCATTTACCCAACTTCTAGAACCTAGTATCTAGTAGACTGTGCTTCTATGCATAAAGAGCAGGAAGGCTAGCCAAACAGTTATTACACAGAACGGACATCCTTTTATGAAGTGATTCATCATCCCCACTATAGGGGGCACTACACAACATGCACTATGACGTCACGTCACGTCATAACCCAGCAGGGTACTAATCTATCATTTTCAGCTCAACAAGTCTACTTATTGGTGGGGACATTTTTTTGGCCCTTTTAATTTTCTTTTATTTACTTTTTTTTCTAACTTTTTGTATTTGGTCACAAATTATAGACGCAGAATTTTATTTTATAGTCATTTAGTTAATTAGGTCTACATCGACACTCACTATAAAGGCCACCTCGCTATTACGAGCAGAACATTTTGGGCCAAAGGTGAGGTTCTACATTTATCAAATTGTTCATCTTGAAATCATGTAATCATAATATCATATTTCTCCGAATTCATAACTTATCTTTTCATCAGCAGGGCTTTACGTCCTCTATTTTCACACCTGTTGGGCTAATTGGGACAGGCAGGGACCATGGCAATGAGATGAAGGATGAAACAGCCATCCAACTTAGGCTCAACTGGGAATTAAACCCGTGACCCAGTGGTTGGAAGCCCAGCACACTACCACTGAGCTAGGCCCCCACTGAGCTGGGCCCCCACCCTCATTCACCAGCAAATTATACCATAAAACCTAATGTCTCTCAGATAACGCCTGATATCTTTAACTTTTTTTAGTGCGTTATATCTTATATACTATCAAACGTAGATAACACATAAAATGGTCTTGTTATAAGAGCATGCCATTTTGCGTGTCTTATGCATTTGATATAATATTTTGTCTACAGGAAACCAGCAAAACATAATTTCATTTTGCTTCATTTTGAGGCCTTTTGCAGAATAATATTTTTCAAAACAATGTAAAATATTCTAAGATGCCATTTGCATTATTGATAAATCTTCTTTTTAACCTGACAGCATTGTTCTAAACAGAAACAAAGCATCTTAACAGAAAAAAATTATATTGAAATTTCCATGTAGAAATATAAGCAAAATACTTATACATGTCTCAATGCAAAGGGTCTGAAGCTTATTCAGCTTATACGACTAGCTGTCAGAGGCAGACATAATGATGAAATGATAAGGCTAGGGGCCCATCTCATGTTACACATGTACCCCATGGATGGGGTTTACATGCCTCAGCATAGACACCGAGTACAAGGCACATTCAATTTTACATCTCATGCGATCGACATCCAGCTGGGATGTAGCTCCGGAAGAGTGACGGGCATTCAACCCACGACCTTCAGCAGAGCTGGCCAATATGGCATTGGCTGATGCCTTAACTATCAAACAGTTACCCATGGGGTGGGGTATTTTACTTGCCTCAGCATAGACACCCAGTACAAGGCACCTCCCATTTAACATCTCATGCGATCGACATCCAGCTGAGATGTAGCTTATGAAGAGTGCCCAGGCTGGGGATCGAACCCGCGACCTTCATCAGAGCTGTCCAATAAATATGGAATTGGCGGTTGTCTTAACTACTGGGCTTTTAATATTTAAAAAATCTGATTTTCTTTTTTAAATCATGATTTTTACCAGCCCTGATTCTTTCTTAACTAAGAGTAAAGAGACTTCATATATTAAAAAATACCAACATATATATTCTCTCAAATGAATACAGATCATGGCATGCCTTGTAAATTTTTAAAACATGACACTATTCATTGTTTAGAGCCGTTCTAATCACTTTAAACTGATAACACCAACTTGTTCATCATCCTCAATAACAAACATGTCAAAAGTTACTCTTAATAGAATTACAAGAACATTGTAATTGAAAACTGTCATAAAGCATGATTTTCCTCCACGATTTAATCATTCATTTCATTCATTAGATTTCATTTTGCTATATTAATCAGATATGCATGTCTAGCTTGTCATGTTTTTGATAAATGAGCAGTTGTGGAATAATTCACATGTCATTATAGATGCTTCTAAATTGGGATAACACCAGACTATAACACTTTTATTTTGACATTAAAATGAAAATTAAGACCCCACAAAAAAAACGCCAAAAATGAAAAAACAAGATGATCAAATTGAAAAAAAAAACTTACCTCAATATGAATGCTGTTTACATGGTTCCCCTGTAGAAAAGAAAATATGAAAATTAATATCAATGATTTTATCAAATTTACTCTACAGACATTCTATCCTCTAATTTCTATAAGTTATGATGCAAAAATAAGAGGTTTCAAAGTGCTTGGCCAGCTTATATGACCAGCTGACACAGGCAGACGTAATGATGAGATGACGAGCCTTGGAGCTAGAAAGATTACAGAAGCAAGACAGACTGCCAAAGAGATAGATATACACAGGGATAGGTAGATAGACAAGAATCAGCACTTCCAGAGGAGAGGAGAAGAGAAGAGAAGAGAAGAGAAGAGAAGAGAAGAGAAGAGAAGAGAAGAGAAGAGAAGAGAAGAGGGGAGAGGAGAGGAGAGGAGAGGAGAGGAGAGGAGAGGAGAGGAGAGGAGAGGAGAGGAGAGGAGAGGAGAGGAGAGGAGAGGAGAGGAGAGGAGAGGAGAGGAGAGGAGAGGAGAGGAGAGGAGAGGAGAGGAGAGGAGAGGAGAGGAGAGGAGAGGAGAATAATCCTCGTTCACCTAGTGTTTAAATCTAGCAGTACAATACACGTAACATTACACAAGGTGTCGCTACAATCAGTAGACATTTTTTAAAGTAGGCAAAAAAACAATAAAAAAACAAAAAGTAAAAACTTTCCCTAAACTACATCAGTTCAAAAGAAAAATTCAAAACACGGCAGGACAGATTGGAAATTTCATTAAAATGCACCTCATCCAGTGAATACTAAATGAAATGGAGAAATAATAGCTGGGCAAATGTAACACCGCCCAAACTACATTCAACACCATCTTGGAAATCTTCAGCGATAAATTTCGCATGTTTTGAATTTCCAATCAGATTCACTGAAAGCTAATAACGCTTTCCAAACCAGCTTTTCCAATTAAACTCCAATTTTTTCCAACTCTCCATTTCAGAGATCTGGATGCCACAATCAAAATTGGAAACCAGATTAAAGAAATGAAGGCTTTTAGGTTCTTGTTTATTTATTTTTTATATTTTCTTCTATTTTTATTCATTTATCTTTTTTATCATTCTGCCTTTTTTTCTTTTTTTTAACAAGAAAAGCACATTTGTCACAATAAAGTTGTACCACACATATAGACACATATTACAATTATCAGCCAATTTATTTATATTTAATTTGATATCATAACAATAGAGGAAGGTGAGGAGTCTAATGTTAGTCCAAAAAATTACAATAATCTTTCTGAATCCCGCAAAACTCTATGTTGGACGGCACACCATCCACCATTGCTTATACCCTCCAAATTGTACAACATGCATTGCAACCATCCAACATACACAACAGGCATCCAACATACATTGCAACCATCCAATATACTCCACTGCTGTACAACATATATCCATGCTGAGTGGAGGATATACAACAATGTTTTGTAACATTTCCATTTCTATATTTTGTTATCTGTCATGAAACATGATGTTTATAAACCCCACTAAACCTACATAAAATTTATATAGGGCTTGCATTGCTTAATAGAATGGAACCATTCCTTCGGGCACAATTTGTTTTTGCAAAGAGCAAAGTTTGCTAAATGACAGGGACATAAAAAGCGGGAAATATTGCGATCATGTTGAAACGCACCAACGAGATTTCGAGTGAGATTTCATGTTTGTTGTCATGGTAACATGGATCCTAACAAACAGGACAGGCAGAGACAGCACAACCAGTAGACAGACAGATAAATAGATAGATAGATGGATAGGTAGATAGATAGAGATATAGAGAGATAGATAGAAGGGTAGACAGGTAGATAGATGGATAGGTAGATAGATAGATAGATAGACAGGTAGACAGTTAGATAGATGGATAGGCAGATAGATAGATAGACAGGTAGACAGGGAGATAGATGGATAGGTAGATAGATAGATAGATAGACAGGTAGACAGGTACATAGATAGATAAATAGATAGTTAAGATAGATAGTTAGATATGAAAAGTACCCTTAAAGGTTATTTCTGGCTACTCATAAGGGTTGATCGACAGGATGATGGAAAGAGAGAACCCAAGTCCACCCATGTGCCACATTTACCCCATATGTGGGTTCTTTTACTTGCCTCAGTACACTGATTACAAGCGTCAATTTAATGTTTCATCCAAACGACATCTAACTGGGATGTTGCTCATGAAGGGTACTCTGGCTGGTAATTGAACCTAGGGCCTTCAGAGGAGCAGGCGTGTCTTACCGCTAAGTCACCCAGCTAGAATATTTAAGAAAACACGAAATGAAGAGAGCTGAGGAGTCAATTTCTGTAGTAGTTTCGGACACTAGGCAGTTCCGCTGAAGGTCCTGGTTTCATACAGAAGATTTGAGTAATAACAAAACCATGTGTCAAAGTGATCTACAAACGACATGGAGGAACTGAGCAGATCCTCCGTAACTCTTTGCTCCACTCCACCCAGGTGTAAATTGGGAGCTGGCTATGGACAGTGATGGCGATTGTAAAGTACTTGGCTCTTCTCAGGTATTTCTGTATACTCCCCAGAGAGTTGAGATAGGCTCATGCTTGACCAGGCCTGACAGCAGGTTCCGCGTAATAAAAGCCAAAAAGCGTGTAAAGTTTGAGGCTGCAATGGTGCTATTTTCAAGTGATTACTTCCTGCCTTTGACATTACCAATTATATTACCCTGTTACTAATGGGCTTTTAGCAAAAACACAAACGATTGCCGTGACAGCAAGCCCTCGCGTTCCATGTCTGGTCATTTTGGGCAAAACAAAATGAAAGTGATATATCTTAAAGTCCTGTTTTGTAAAAAAAAAAGGTGACAAAATGAGTTTTATTTTACCTTGATTTTGGCATAACATGGAAAATACATAGTTCCAAACTGCATCTTCAAACGCAACATAGGCCACCTAGGGGATAATTTGATAACGACCACTGCGCCACCTACCGGAACTGCGCAAAACTAATGAGCAGACGACATTGCAGCTGAGCATGGCAAAAGCCTGCAAAGTGGCAATAGCTGGGGGCGAAAATCAAAGGTTTTTCCTGGTCGATAAGGTCTGTAAAACCCCTGCAAAGGTGATTGTTAGGTGTGTTTTCTTATTCTAAGGCCACACTAGGCAGAAACAACTTGGCGGTGACATTGTAGCAGCGATGAAAAGAACATCGATTGAGTGACGTTCGTCTTGGAAGCTCTAACTATTCGAGCTTCGCCAAGGTTGGTTGTTACAAAGGACTTTCGTCAGACTATTAGCTGGCCTTCTTCGCTTTTGATATATGCCTTTTCATAAAAATTGCACATTATTCGGTCCTTATATCGAACTTCAAAGGTTTCTATAACGTTTCAGACCATTAGCTAGTTTTGCTGGATGTTACAAAGCACTGTTTTATCATTTGAACAAATATTACCAAAATGTATTATGGAAGGGGTCTAGTCAACTGGTCTGCCAGATGACTGGTCCTCTATATATATAATTGTAGCTTCAGTATTTTGTATTTTATCCTCTGATCAGCTGCTGACAGCCAATCAGGAGGCAGGGTTACCTTTCAATATCAGGCTATATTCTCCACTCGGCTGCTGTGAGCCAATCAGAATGCTTCATTTTTCAGCCAGCATGGGTTGATGCTGAACAGCAGTGGAGTATATTGGATGGCTAGATGTAGGTTGGATGGCTGCAGTGCATGCTGGATGGCTACAGTGTATGTTGGACAGCTGGACTGTATGTTGTACAATATGGAGAATATAAGCAATGTTGGACTATTGTTATAATGTTGCAAGGAAGCGCCCCACGTCACAATAACGCCAGTGGCTGATTAAAACAAAGTATATACTTGGCAAGAATATATTGCATGCGGTGAAGCCTCATGACTGAAATACGTATCTTTACAACGAAGTAAAATTTATGAAAATAACCGATAATAGGTAGATTAGAAAGATGCTAGGGATTCATAAACATGATAAAAGACCCCCACCCACTGGTCAAATGCAAAAAAAAATTGTGTGGACTCCAAGCCTAATCACCTCATCATGACGTCTGTTTCAACTTGCTTATAAAGCTGATTAAACTTCAGACCAGTAGATAATTTAATGGTCTTAACAGTGATGTGGTCTTAATGGCGAGGTGGTCTTAACAGTTAGGTGGTCTAAGGATATGTAGAAAATTCCCCTGCTGGATCTACAAGACAAATGCATGTTAACACAACTAATGGAAAGACTATTTATTTATGTGCTAAAAAACAAAAGATCGTGATTTGCTTAAAACACAACCAGATAGACAATATTTATTTAGCTTAAGGCCTTGCAAATGTCACAGGATTATAAAATAAAGAAACAAAGATAATGAAAATACAGAAACCTTGCTATTACGACCACTTTGATCAAATTCAGTGGTCTTAAGGGTTAGGGTTAGTCTTTATAGTGAAGTAATACACAATATGAAAAATAATACTACTAGATAAAGAAGAACATTGCCAGTCTGACCATGTTTAGTCTGTCTTAATTTAATAATAAGGTGGTCTTATATATACTCTTAAACAAGATTGGTCTTACACTTGGTCTTAATAGTGAGGTGGTGGGTGGCTGAATTAGGGCTTTACATCCTGTATTTCAGCACCTGATGGGCGACGTAGGACAGGCAGGGACCATGGCAATGAGATGATGGATGAAACAGCCATCCAACTTGGGCTCGACTGGGAATTGAACCCGGGACCCAGTGGTTGCATGGAAGCCCAGTGCACTACCACTGAGCCACTGAGCTAGGCCCCCTTAGATAGATAGACAGATAGATAGGCAGATAGACAGATTGATAGACAGGTAGATAGGTAGGTAGCTAGATAGGTAGATAGATAGACAGATATACAGATAGATAGATAGCGTTATCAACAGCTAGACGGATAGATAGTCAAAGTGACAGACACCAATGAACTATATATGCACCTCAGCTAAGATACTATAAACTATCTCGGGTCTCCGCAACTCCTCTCCTGAGTTTCCAGTCTCTCATGTAAACAGACCCAATTTCCTGTTGTCTAAGACGCCAGATTCGAACCTCTGACACTCTGACAGGTGACTTAAGCAATTTCCGGTTTGTATCCAAGGACGCTAGAGTGGTTACCATGGAGATGCATGAGAGTGAGCCTTGATGTTGTTGAAAGTTTTGATGGCTCAATGAAGCTTTGATGGCTATATAACGGTTTCAAAGGTTTAGAGCTATTGCTGGTGGGAATCGACGGCACCCATAGCAGTTGGCTTCCAACAACTGGGTCCCGGGTTTAATTTGTGGTCTAGCCTTCGTTTGATAGCTGTTTCATCCATAAGTTCATACTATCTATCTATCTATCTATATATATATATCTCTTTCTGTCTATTTATCTATCTATCTATCTATTTATCTATCTATCCCAGATTCAATACCTGGTCTAGCCTTATTTGATGGCTGTTTCATCCATCAGTTCATACTATCTATCTATCTATCTATCTATCTGTCTAGCTGTCTGTCTGTCTGTCTGTCTGTCTGTCTATCTATCTATATATCTATCCCGGTTTAATGCCCGGACTAGCATTATTTGATGGCTGTTTCATCCATCAGTTCATACTATCTATCTATCTATTTATCTATCTATCTCTTTATCTATTTATCTGTCTGTTTAAAACATAACTGAACAATCTTTACTAAGTTTTAGTCATCTATATATTTTTTTCTTGACTCTCTTCATTGGAGGAAAGCCAAGAAACATTTTCAATATTAAAGGAAATTTTCCATTTTGCCAATAGAAACATTTCCATTGTCAAACAGTCACAGAAACTGGACCCTCCAGTAGATCTAGCTGTGGTAAATCCCTGTGGGACACCCATAGCTCCAAAACATTTTGTATCAAAACACACAGAACAAAAGTGTTTCCATGGCAACCACAGTTCCATCACACTTTTTCCAGCCTCCGCAACAAAAGAGTTTCACTCCTCCGTGTCAACTGCAGGCGTCAAATTGGCAAGAATTAATTGAGGCAGGATATCAAGCTAAATTCATAAATATCACATTTCAGCAATTTTCGAAAAGCAATTTTAATATTCAAATAGATTAAACAGGGGAGAGTAAACTTATTTTATCGTGTGTGGAATGGCAGTACAGACATGTAGTAATGTTTATTATTAATTATTTACTATAAACATTGGGACATGTCCATGAAGATAACTTGGACAGTTAATACATATACTTAAAAAGACAACCATGTAAAAATGAAATAAGTAATAGTAAGATGGTCTTAATAGTGCGTTGGCCTTTATAGTGCATATGTGGGCCAAACTTAGTGGTCTTATTTGGCGAGGTGGTCTTAGGGTGGTCTTAGTAGCGAGGTCTTGGTAGTAAGGTGGTCTTAAAAGTGAGGTTGAGTTTAGATAAGGTGTATCATTGGATAGCTACAATGCTTCTCTGCTCATATTTATTGGGTCCAGGGTTGAAAATCTTAATTTGACAAAGTGTTGCTCAATTGAAAATACAGACTTCAGGTTTCCGAGTCATGGAAAATCCTGGAAATTCTTTAAAAAATTGGTCCTCATGGAAAAGTCGTGGAATTACAGAAATTTAAAAAAGATCATGGAATTCTAGAAAGACAAAAAAATAGCATTGTCCGCAATAAAATGGGTTGAGGACGACTGTAAAGGGGGGGGGGGGGGGGGGTGTGTGGAGGCCCGTTATAATTTGCAATCGAAAGAAAGTTTGGGAAATTCTGTGAATGGTAATGGAAAAGTCATGGAATTTGATTTCATGATTTCTGCGGGAACTCTGACAGTGCAATTTGTATTAGTCGACAATATTGGCCCAAGCAGTCGCTCAACCCAGATGATAAGGAGATTTATTAGGAGATGCTATGGCCTAGTGGTTACAGTGCTCAAATTCAACCTATGGCATACCATATAGGACCTCAACTGAGCAGATCCTCTGTAACTCTTTGCTCCACTCCACCCGGGTGTAAATGGGGAGCTGGCTATGGACAGTGATGGCGATTGTAGAGTGCTTAGCCCCTGCAGCTAATTCTGTGTAATGGGTGCTGTACTCTCTAGGGAGTTGAGAAAGGCTCATGCTTGAACAGGTACATCAGCCAACTATGTGTACATGTATTAGTCATTTAGATTGATTGCCAGGCTGAGTCATGACTAGTGACACCACCTACCTTTACCTCTATTAGACTGGCTCAGGACTTTAGCTATTTACACCTCATACAGAGACTATGCAGAGACAAGTTAAAATCCCACTCAAAGAGTAAATGTATAGGGACTCCAGTAAACCCTTATGGAAGAAGGACCAGCCTTACCGTTGCACGGGGCACCCTGATTCCACTGACTATACATTTTTGTTTGCTCGTTTTGTTTGCTGCCTGTTCCTTCAATATTTTTCTGTCTCTCTCTCTCCAGTTTTCATACACCACACAGGTGTAATAAGACAGACCTCACCACACATGGTTCTTTCTCAAGTCCTGATACAAACTCATATATTGTATCATACAGTCCACTTGGTCTGGCTAAAACCATTCCACATCCAGTATTCTGAGAACTTCTTTAAGAACGATTATCAAGATGACCATCAACTTCGCCAAACAAATGTTGTGCCAAAACAGACCCGTTCAAGCTTGAACCTTTCTCATGTCCTGACACAAGCTCATATATTGCTGATTACTATTGAATCATATGCACTTATTCTGGCAAAAACAATTTCTACAACCAATATCTGGGAATGATTATTAAGATTTCCGAGACAAACCGTTAACATTGCCAACGTTAAAAAAAATCCTTCGCGCCCAACATTCTATTTTCTTCGAAGGACACTCGGACGTTCGATCCGGCATTCCTTTGATGTTCCGCTTCCTTCTTTTGATCTTCGACCTACAGAATGGACAAGTCGCGACATCCTGCGTAGGAGGTTTTCGTCTTTTATTCGGAACCACAGAAGCTCGGTTCACAAGACACCGACTGCAGTCTGCGGGACACAGATAAAACCACATGACCGTTTCCAAGGGAACCCGTCACAAAAGTGGTGAATAAGTGAATATGTTGTATCTTGCAGCCCGCCCCAGTCTTTGAATCGCAGAATCAAAAGGGGTATCTCAATATCCGGGAACTCCGAGAACTAACAGAAACTGGGAAATCAAACGTCCCATTCAATCAACGCTCCAGAACATGATGTAGACACTGCTGCCATCTATAATATTATGGTTTATGCCAGATTGATTATTGCTGCCTCCTGGTGATTTTTATTAACTGATTTATTTATTTGTTTGTTTATTTATTTATATATTTATTGACCCTCAAAAACTCTCAACTAGAGGTGTAATAGTAGACTGATATTCGAGATTTGAATTGAAGAAGAACTGATAATAAATTAATAGATTGCAAAGACCCCAACCTAAATATAAAAAGTACCATTGGTTATTAAAACAAAACTTATTCAACTCAATTGCTATATCCTAACCTGAAGCTAAAGTTCTTCAAGTCTATCTCAGACAATCGTCTGCTAAACTGATCCTTAATGCTGGTATTTAAGAGTAACATTTTCCAGACATCCTTAACAGTGATAAGGGGTGGAAAACACTCTGAATTGATAGCAAAGGTGGCTATTATCAGCGCCCCAGAATCACCCTTCCTTGTTGTTCAGAAGGGCCGTTCTGAAATAGGTGCTACGATTTCAGTTCTGCACGTGCTGTGATACTGCTGATATACGCCAGGTGGCGCCCAAGGTTAGTCAAAAGTGAGACTCCGGAGTTGGAGAGTTCTGCCAGACGGAGGAAAGATAAAGAATGATGGAAGATAGGAAAAGGATGAAATTAAAGAAAGAAAGAATTAATAAAGAAACTATGCCTAATTGGTGTTTTAGAAAGTGAGTAAGCAAGTAAGGAAATAAGTAAGCTAATAAGAAAGAAAGTAAGCAAGCAATAAAAAGACAATAAAGTAATTAAGTAGCTAAACAGAAGAAAGAAAGAAAGAAAGAAAGAAAGAAAGAAAGAAAGAAAGAAAGAATGAAAGGATGAAAGGATGAAAGGATGAAAGGATGAAAGAAAGGATGAAAGAAAGGATGAAAGAAAGAATGAAAGAAAGGAAGCCTATGTATAAAGATTGTCGAATAAATTTATGAAGATTTGATAAACCTCAAGTCAGAACATGAAAACTTTGATTAAATATATCTGAATGAACGCAGTACATAAATTCCACATAAAATAGCAATTTCATCAAAAGTCAACATCATATATTCATACAGCATTTGTTTGCAAAAGTACTAGTTTCTACTAAATTGTCCAATATATGCCAGTATATTACACTGTCGTGATGAGTGTGATAACCTGACAATTTTCAATTTGAAAAAGTTAAATAATGGTTCAATGGAATGGAAAAATGTCATTGTGGGTTAGGCTCGATTATCATGCAATACATTTTGCCAATATGCATAAAAAGTAAAACATTACACTATATCAAAAATATAATGTACATTTAAACCCCAATACTATGGCATGAGTTAAAAGATAAAGATTAAAATAAGTGTAGTATAATATGCAATAATTCGGTCTCCACCACTTTATATAAATATGAATAAAATAGATTATAAGCTCTAAATTTGGTGTAAAAAAAACACAACAATAAAAAAAAACACTTATTTCCTACACAAAAAGGATAACAATAACCTCCAACAACATGAAATGAATATAATGATCTTTTTTTTTTCCATTCTGACAAAAAATAGATCTGTATGGCAACTCATCACAAAGGAAAATATGCAATAAACACAAATGATAATGGAATTCTATCACCCTAGCAACCTAATAGTTGTCATGTTTTGTCATACATAAAATTACACATTTTGTCAAAATTTCCAGCAGTGCATTTTATTCTGCAGTCCACGCGTACTAAAGACTATTGTATTGTATTGTATTGTATGCAGCTTAGTTGGCTGAATTTACCAGCTGCAGGCAGACGTAATGATGAGATGCTAAGGCTTGGAGTTCACACCATGATGCACCTGTACCCCATGGGTGGAGTTTTTTACTTGTCCCAGCATAGATAGAAGGATAGAAGGAACAGACAGACAGCTAGATAACATAGAAAACAGAAATTTCAAATATTTTACATTCCAAAAACAGAAAGCATGTTAAGCCAGTCTATCTACATACAGCACAGACAGTCTATCAGTATGTCTGTCAGTCAGTCTGTCAGTCTGTCTTATCATAGCCATGTCCTAATTGTGATGTACGACCCTAGCTGGCTTGTTCATCTTCATAGCTATCTCTCAACTGACAGACTAACTATTCCCAGGTTAAGTACCCAGTTAACTAAGTAAATGACTAACTGACTAACTAACTCAGTAAATGACAAACTAACTAACTAGGCTAGGATTGCTCTTGTAGCTAACCATAGTTCTTGGATTTGTGTATCATGATATTTCTGGGCCAGGCTACTGCAGACAAATGTAATGAGGAGTAGATATTATACACCTCCATGATATACTATACTGGCCAGCGCTCCGCTGAAGATCCTAGGTTTGGATCCTGACCCACTCTTCATGAGCTACATCCCAGCAGCTGGATGTCGATCGCATGAGACGTTAAATCGAAGGCGCCTTGTACTCGGGTGTCTATGCTGAGGCAAGTAAAAGAGCCCACCCATGGGGTAAATGTGTAAAATAGTGGGACCTACAAGCAACCTTATCATCTCATCATTACGTCTGCCTCTGGCAACTGGTCATATAAGCTGACTAAGCTTCAGACCCAGTAGCATCGAGACATAGACATTGACAATCAAGTAATTTCATACTAAATCCCGCAGCAGATCAAGGCACTAGTTTTAAATCAGAAAAATACAACAAATGCACAACTCCTAGTTTGAAAGCAGGAAAATACGGTACTAGTGTCTGTTTTCATTCTGGGTCGATCATTTTTCAAAACTGTCCTTTTCCCAGGTGTGAGAAATTAACTACGGTGAAAGATAAGCAACTGGTTTTTAACAACTTGAGGAAAAATACCCCTGTGAGAAAAAATACATAACATAAGCACCCTCCTACGGGGGTAGAAATGCAAGCCCCTGGTTTACTGGAGTTTGTTTGATTTTGTCGATTTTCTACAAGTCAGAAAATCTGAAAATCTACAGAACTGAATTAGATTTTTTTTTTGGGGGGTATATTCTTATATTATTCTATCTAATATTATCAATATTATTATCAATATTGACATTAACATTGATTTTATTTCCAAATTATTCTAACTAATATTATCTGGATATTGACATTAACATTTATTTTATATCCAAATTATTCTAACTAAAATTATCTTGATATTGACATTAACATTGATTTTATTTCCAAATTATTCTAACTAATATTATCTTGATATTTACATTAACATTGATTTTATTTCCAAATTATTCTAACTAATATTATCTGGATATTGACATTAACATTTTATTTTCAAATTATTCTAAATAATATTATCTTGATATTGACATTTACAATGATTTTATTTCCAAGTTTCGATCTAAAGTTAGAAAAACTAAATAATCACTAGTCGGAAATGCACTTTTGAATTTGAGGGACACACGAGAATTCTGAACACTGCTGGAAAAAAAAAACTGTAATTGTGTGCCACTTTAGAGGAATGAATACAATACTTGGAAGTTGCATGTTTATATCATGTTTATATCATGTTTAATTCTAGAAGCTTCTACCTCACAAGTAAGACAACCTCCTATTGAGGCTACCCAAAAACTATAATACAATAGCACCTAGGAATCGGTTCGATTTTGTGCAATCGATTAATCGGAACTTTTGGCAACCGATCATCGAGTAATAATCGATTATTTGATAAAACCCACCCGAAGTATTAATGACAGACAGACAGACAATAAATTTATTTGACATTAATTTGGTACATCAACTGTACATAAAAATATAGTCAGGAGACCCTGTTATGCAATGCTACATCAATGGAATATGACTTGCTTTTTTTTTTTTTTAAATATCACCTTATTTAGGTTTTCTGTAAGGCAACAATGTTCTTATCATATAAATCGTTAGCACTCTCACTTTAATTTCGATTCGATTAATCGAGAATCGTCAATAATCGCTGAGCCCTGATAGCACCCCAATATTAAGTAGGGGTCTGTACCGGTTCACGATATATCAATTAAACCGGTTATTTCAATCGATACGATTACATGAATCACTTTATTGGGTCAACTGATAATCGTACGACTTCTTGAATCCGTTCATTTCCATGCACAAAACTCGTATTCCGCCGAAAATGAAGAATTTTCGTGAGATATATCATGGTACAGCCACTATACCCTGTTGAACGTAATTTGCGCCACCTGGTGAATTTTGCATGCACTACCGTTTGTCAGCTTAATTTCGTCTTTCTTTTCAAGTTTCCGTATCAATCGATATATCGTGTATTGATTGTCCAATCAATAGATACGTAGCGAATCGTTTGAAACAAACGATATGGACCCCTAAATTATTAACAAAAAACAAAAAAACAACAACAATGTGAGGAGGAGGTCCGAATAGTGGTCTTAATAGTGAGGTAGTCTCAATTTGACCAAATCTAGCTTCCAGTAATTATATCTAACAAGTACCACCTTGCTACTACGACCACTCACACGCAATAAAATTCAACAGTGTGGTCTTTATAACGAGGCTATACTGTTTTTTATATCAAATTCTGCCCAATCATGCATTATCAACAGATTTTATCCAGAATGCTTCCACAACAAACTATAAACTACCCAAACAAAGACCAGAGGACCAGACCCCATGGGGTAAAATAAAAAAATCCTTGATATTTTACCCATTATATTTACAGTGGAACCTCACTATAAAGACCACCTCACCATTCAGACCACCTCACTATTAAGACCACCTCACTATTAAGACCACCTCACTATTAAGACCACCTTACCATAAAGACCACCTCACTATAACACCACCTTACTATAAGACCACCTCACTAATAAGACCACTCACTATTAAGACCACTTCACTATCAAGACTACCTCGCCACCTCACTATTAAGACCACCTCACTATTAACAATATCTCCCTATAAATACCACCTCACCATTAAGACCATATAATATATTACAAAGGTGGTCTTAATGGCGACGTTCCACTGTGCACAGCTGAGCCATATTGTTAGCAAGTTTCAATATAAAATACTTAAAATTCCGTCCAGTACAGGCTGTCCTATTTTGATAGTACAATATAATGTTGGCAGTGTCCTATCAGAGTTAGTTCCAATATTAACTGACCAAAAGAATACACATAATTTACACAAGGTTTTTAGTCTTAATACGGAAGTGATCATAATTCTTTATCATTAACAATGCAATAGTAATCTCAAAATAAAATTTATCTATCTAATCTCGTACTAAATATTTTGTATGAAAGTCTGCAAAAATGTTAGTTTTTTTTTTTCAAATATAGATATATAGATATACTCAATTTTAGAATTGTTTTTATTAATACTTGATAAAGTTTGTCAAGTAAAATATGTTTCTGGTTGTTCGTTTTTCTTAAGTGTCAAAAATCTAGTCAATTTTAAGTAACTCCACTAATATTATGGTCATAACTAGTCCTTTTCATAGTTAATTTTTCTGCAATTTCTTGGTAAAACGACTACAAAATCTAGATATTTTCCACCATTAATTTTTTTTCTTTCTTTATACCTTATTATATTCACTTTATCAATATTGCCTTAATATTGAGAGGTCTTAATATAGCAGTTCCATAGTAAATGATTGCTATGCACCAGAGATAGACTTAGCAAATGTTTACACAACACATGTTGCAGTGCTACTGACCAGTATGTACTGGACTTTCCAGTAGTACCAGCAGTCTAGTTTTGTTTGCTACAATACCAGTTGGCACCCATCAGTATTAATCTACCAAACTTCAGACTTACAATCCACAGGAATGGGGGTATCAGAATTTCAGCATTTTATCAAAGTTGAACAGGAAACATTTATTAGAAAGAGTGGTGGGGGGGGGGGGGGGGGTATATTGTTGAGGGTGGGGTGGGGGGTTTATTTGGGGGAGGGGTAGGAGTAGGGGGTTGTTACTGTTAGGATATTGAAACTTGGGTAGAGCTGACTAGAAACATGAATATATTGAATCTATGGTAAATTTTAAGCTATTAAAGTATTTTGAAAATTATAATAATTTTATACTTTTGGGGTTGTTTAGAAGTGAAACAGCTGATCAGAGAATATAAATAAATATATTGTGGAATTCTAGGGTTGACTAGAAGTGAAACATAAATACATTGAACTTAAATGAAATATATTAAATAAATTTCTGTGGAGAAAAATTATAGTAATATTTCATCTTTATGTAATTTTAATTTATAGTAAAAAATATATATTTCTTTAAATATGTGGATACGAGTGTCAAAACTAAGACCTATATTTCATTTAAAATAAATGTTCTTTTATTGATTTTTAACACAATTTTGAACCTAGTAAACTGATCTTAATATCGAGGTGGTCTTAATACAGGGTGTTCAAATTAACAATACACTACTGGATTACAAAAACAAAACTAACAAAACAAAACTAACTAAAGTACTAAAACAACACCCAAAAAAAATATACAAAAAGTTCAAATTGGCAACATACATTATTATCCCCTACATCTGCAAAATGTCTATGACATATTGTACACATCACTTAGCATATTTCGCATATGAATATCATTCCATCCCGATATATTAGTAACCGAAATAGTTTCTGCTAAAATAATCAGCTAGATGTAGCATATAATTGGGAAGTGACAATCATTTACAGCTGGGGATCATTATCACAGCTGTGTATGTGCAGCATACAGCTGGGTATGAAATGAAAAGAATTCTGCAAAAATAGCTGTACAAAATGGTATATTTACTGGTTGTTAGCACTGAGATATTGGGTCCAAAAATCTAAAATTTGGCATATTATTTAGATGGATAGATAGATAGATAGATAGATGGATAGATGGATGGATGGATGGATAGTCAGATAGGTAGATGGATAGATAGATAGATAGATAGATTTTCTGTGTATCACACATTAAAAAATGTATAACAGGAATTTTCCTATAAAACGCAAATAATTATATTTCCTTCGGAATGTGTTAAGTCTGCTGTAATCTAAATAATGGGGTGCATAGTAATCTACCCCATTCTAGATTACCCTTTTATCAGAAACTATTAACCTGTTTCTATTTAGTGATATACAAAACCCTCACTGGTTGTTTATCAATAAAATCTAGCAGGCTTTTAACGCTGCTTACTGTACAGTGGAACTTCGCCATTAAGACCACAATAGATAGAGAGATAGAGATAGAGAGAGAGAGAGAGAGAGAGAGAGAGATAGTGTATCCCTCTAAGACAAGTTCTTGCCGCTTCTGAGAATGGTTCACAAGTTATGGGTTTAATAATAGTGAGGCGGTCTTAATAGTGAGGTAAAATGACAGCGATAAGCATACAATATGATTTTAAAATGGCCTGGTCTTTATGGCAAGGTAGTTTTAATGGTGAGGTAAGGCAAATTACAACGAAGAACATATGATTAAGGTCTCAGTGGTCTTAATAGTGAGATGGTCTTAATAGTGAGGTGGTGGTCTTAATATTGAGGTGGTCTTAATGGTGAGGTAATCTTAATAGTGAGGGGGTCTTAATAGTGAGGTGGTGGTCTTAATATTGAGGTGGTCTTAATGGTGAGGTCAATATGAAAGATATTATATTGCAATACAAATTCAGTGGTCTAAACGGTGCAGTATCTGCAATAGTGGGGTGGTCCTAATAGTGGGGTCTCACTGTACTACAACTGTGCAACAAGAGCAGTAGTCTGGGGGTGAAATTGTGGGTTATCAAAGGGTTGAAGGGTAATAATGCCCTCTTTATCACTCGCACTAGATTGCTGTAGGGGTTTTAGAGTAAATTTAAGAATAGAAGCAAGATTCAAGATTTGGCTATACTTTAAGCAGGAAACTTCGGTTATAAAATGTGTAAAAAATATTGATAAATTGATCAAATGTTCAACTTCGTTTTTTGTTTTTTTCTAACTCACACATATATATATCTATGTATATTATATTATGACGTAAAGTAAAGAACATAATAATCTTGATTTTTCTTTTTTTTGTCTCACAGTTCATATCATGATCCTGCTTCAAGACCACTTCACCATTAAGACCACCTCACTATAAAGACCACTTCACTATAAAGACCACAAATAATTTTTAGAAAATACATTTTTGGTTCCATATCTCACATTGAAGCTTATATCATAAAAAATAAAACATAAAAAATTAATGATAATATTTTCTATATCTCCCACACACAAGTAACAT